>CM034157.1:406034342-406424919 GCA_019776745.2 Taxus chinensis | reverse complement strand
AATTAATGAGCCTCGACCTATGAAAAATCTACCTAGGAGAAAGTAAGATAGGTTTTGGGAAAAAGGAATGGTTTGGTTTCTTTGTGAATTCATATTTTTCAAGCTTCTTCACTCTACATGTGGTATTTTAATTTTTCAAACTTTTTGTTTGATTCTATTTAAAATTAAAAATAGCCATTTCATGGGGTAAATAATGGAAAAAATTGGTTGTGGAAACTATAAGAAGAAAGTGGAGGAATGTACAGAGGCTTTGTTTGGTGTTTTTGTTGGAAATATTTCAGTGGTAGCTTTACTTGTAAGTTTGAAGTGAGGAAGAGAAGCCAAAAGCACTACCATGCATGATAGGCTCTATCTCTTTAAGATTTCTTTCTTTTATTTAAAAATTTTCATAAAGATAACTCTGCTCTTCATGAAAATGTCTCTGAGAATTGTTTCTTGTGTTTTGTTTACTTCTTCTTGCTTCTTTGAATTTCTTATGGATATTGTTTCTTGTGGATATAAGTGATGCAATGGTATGAGATTGTTATTCATGACTATGGGTTTTTCTATTTTTGGAAAACCAGTTGTGTTTGAAATATATATTAAACCACAAATGATTGATATGGGAAGATTGTGTTATATTATATCTAATAGATAAATCTCCTTGTATTTGTCATTTGTTGGCGTCAAATGAATTCTCTGTGTTGTGGAGAAAGTCTTTTTAGGATTGTAGTAATGACCCAGGTTGTTGTTAAAATGGGTGTGGACTAATATTATTTGGATCGACTTTTTATAAAGCATGTATGGTATTTCTATATCAGTTTGATGGTCACTCATTTTGGCTTATATTTGTAACTAATATTTTGATATTTTTGTTATTTTTACGTAAGTCAAGTCTCGACCCATACTAGGCACTCTCAATTGAGGTATTTTGAGTGATGTAAGTGCATAATATGAAGGTGCCTGATGGATTTTTCTATCTCTATCATTTTAAGTTACATTTTTTGTGTTTATTACCATTCATGGGTGGATTTGTTTTGGAAATATGGCCCGGTAAATCTCTCTCTCTCTCTCTCTCTCTCTCTCTCTCTTGTTGGCTGTGTTTACTTTGCGTTATTACCCTTTTGGGGTTGACTTGATATTTGGAATCCATTGAGTATTGCTCACTCTCGGTTATTGTATTATACTTCAAAATAATTTTCTTTCATTTTTTTGTCAAACGTTCTTTCGAAGAACTGTTACTCTTTGAAGCATCATGAGTGGGATATCTTGGGTTTATATTTGCTCATGTTCAACCTTGTAGATTCTTTTGATTTGGGTCATCAGTTTTTATAAGAAACATTCTACGTAGTAACTGTTACATGTTTTAATTGAATGTTTAATCCCTGTGAATGTCTCATCGATACTGACCTTGTATATTTTGTTGGTTTGAAACATTTATGTGGTAACTATTTCTCTTATTGAAAATTCATTGCGAGTGTGAATGGAACCTGTGAATTACTGTGATCATTGGTAAAGGAAAATTTTATTTTTAAAACTTGAATATTGATATTTTCAAGTAAAGACCATACACTGAGATTTTGTTTCTTACAAATTTTCAGTTTTCATTATCCCTAAGTTTTATGGAAGGGTTGCTTGTGTATTCGACTCTATCTTGATCATTTGAATTGTATTCTTATGTTTTGAGTCTCTTTTTCCTGTCTTGGTTCAGTTGATATGATTTGATCAAATGGGTTTTATAAACTAGTTCATTGTTGTTAAGTCAAACCTTTCTGAATTATTATCTTGTGTTTGATTCATTCTTGTCATTAGCTAGAGTAACCTCTTGTAGGAATGTATAGTGGGTACATTTGGTTCCTGTTGAGTTATTTTCTATTTTTGTGGCATCTTTTTATGGATGGTAAATGAGAGATTTGGTTAGATGAAGTATAGTGAACAATATTCTACTGTTCATGTCAATTCATTCATAATGTTTCCTAAATTCATATTTTTTAGATTGATTGATATGGGAATTGGCTATGTGATTAGTGGAACTTTGGCTTGGTGAAATAAATTGAAAAGAATGAGGTCTGATCATGAACTTTAATTAATTATGTTCTTATAGTATGGTTACAGTTTTAAGATGTTATCATGTTGAAATGATTATCATGACTGTGACATAGATGTAATTAATTTTTTTGGATTACTTAACTTCTTTTATGGACAATTGATTCTTAAATAGATTTAGTGACTTCTTCTCTATTTCTGACATTGTGCTTTTTGGGCGGTTTATTTTATTGATCTTATTTTGAGTACTTAGAACATTTTCATAAATAACAAGGTTCCTTTTACGAAATAGTTAGATAAAAGCATATTGTTTTAACATTATAGTGCTTATCATGCTCAGTTCTTATGAACTGACTCATGCTAATAATTTTGTAGATGGACTTCATGAAAAGTGAAAGGAGAAAGACTTATAAAAAGTTGCATTTGTTTTATTAACAAATTCATTTTCTTCATTTAGATGCTTTATGTATTGAAATTCTCTTGAAATGAACTTGTTGGAAAAACTATGAGGATGTATTAAATTAGTTTTGTAATGATGAAAGAATTTTTCTTATAAACTTATGGAATATTTATTAAGTTTGGAGTGAAGTGAACTCTCCTTTTTATAAATGATTTTCTATGTAATGTTGGTGATTTCTGATTTATTCTAAGGGTCATATATGACTTAGATTTGATTAATATTCTTAAATATTAACATGCATGACTAGATTTGATTAATATTCTTAAATATTAACATGCATGGCTTAATGGATTCTAAAGTATAGAATGATGCTTGGATAAGGAACTATATATATATTTCCAAACCATTTATTTTGGGGTAATGGTATAACTATGATGATTATGATTTATAGATCCTTATTCAGAAAAGGGAATAAGGATAGCTACTATATAGTTGAATGTGGCATTCTTATTATGAATCTACTCCTTATGTTTTCATATTTCATGAATAGGACAATAGTCCTTAATTAGGAAGAAAAGGATACTTCCTTTTTATCATTAAATCAGAACTAAGTATGTTTTCCATAATTATGTGATAAAGTATAATCATCATTGATGATTGGCTGTATGCTCTACTTTATGAAAACAATAAATGGAAATTGGAAAGCTTAAAATAATTAGCAAGATGGATTTAAATATTATGATATCACTAAGTCTAATTAATAAGTTTTCAATCAAGATTATTTACATTGTTAAATAATAGTAAAGAAACTTAATGATCTTTCTTACTTGATATTGAAATAATATTTATTGATAAATGGAAATAATGGATTAAGATTAAAAAGTTCATATGCATGAATGCAGATTTTATCTTGCATACCTTCAACTGGTGTAAAATTACATTTCAAATCCTTTATTTGGATCAATCATACTTAGTGGACCCTTATGTGTGATGTTTAACATTAATTAAACAAGATAATAAATTGAAGGTTAATAATCTAATGTTTCTTAAGTATGTTAGTTTCAGTTGAAGGAACTTCATAGGTTGTTGTAATATAGAGGTTGCAGTAGAGTACCCTCATAATGATGAGAGTCATTATGAGGATACTTGTGATGTAACCAACTATGCTTCAACACCCCACTTAGTTCAATTAACTCAATTGACATAAGTGGAAATTCGGTTCATAGTTCTACTCTAAACAGAGATAGACACATGGACTAGTGTAGTGGTCAACTCATGTTGACTTAGGGTAACTAAACACACCCAATCAATGAAATTTGATTGAGTATGTCTACTTATCCTTAGTCACCATGAGTAGACTGCAACACTAGTGTATGTGAGTTGCCCCTATTTAGTGTGAAACTTTGACTCGGGTTTGGTTGATGAAAATCAAGGAAGACCAATCTAGATAACAGTTTGAGTGGGGTGAAAGACATATTCCTTTCGATGAGTATGTCATCTTGGAATGTAAACATGGTAAACATGTTTAAAACTTTGGCCAAAGTATCACAAATTGCTGGTTGTGTTGTCTTATGTCACCTAGTCTAAGAATGTGGGATTTCAGATGAATATCAGTAACATATATTTAAATAGGATTCTTAGAAAAAACACTTGAGTGACCCGTAATGGGTAAAAGAACCAAAGTATACATAGTATACATGTGAACAAGTTAAATATGATAGATCAATTTAATACCAAGTCATGAAATGAGAGATCGGTGTTACACCGAGTCATTACAACTACATATAGTTTTCTATTATGAGATGGATTGGAAATGGAATGTGTGTTCTTAATTGTATGAATTTAGAATAGAGAAAATTATGTAAAAAAAATCCCTTATTTCTAAGTCATAAAAAGTGGATGTTACATTTTGGTATCAGAGCTAAAGGTTGCATCTCTTGGACCTATTGAGTCCATATCTGATAAAAAATTAATTTCTTGTTAATAGAAAATGGTTAGAACAAGGGGAGGTGCTGCAAATAATCCACCTCCAGGTGGAGAGGAAACTACCACACAAAAATGTTGTGAGATTCTTGTTGCCCTGTTGGACACAAGAGATCGTCTTGTTGTACTTGAACAACAAGTAATGGGTAATGAAGAGGAGGAAGATGATGCTGATAATAACAATCAGCCACCTCCAGGAAACAATGCCAATGCTAGAAATCATGGCATTGATAATAATAATGCAACAAATAACAATGTTGTAAATGCCCATAATAACACTGCAAATGAAAATGCAAATGTACCTAATCTACCTGAAAATAAAAAGGCAAGATTAGTAGCTGAAATTACTAATTTCATAAAAAGGATAAGTCCATCAAAGTGTGATGGCACTACACTAGGGGATGAGGTTGAGAATTGGCTCAACGAAATGAAGAAGTACTTTGCAATAAGGAACTTCTCAGAAGAAACAAAGGTAGTATGGGGAGCTTACCAGATTTCCCATGAGGCATCCTCCTGGTGGGACAACCGTAAGGCTGAACTGAATATTGATGAAACAAGCATTACATGGGATCAATTTAAGGGATACTTTAGGCAATGATGGCTGCCACAACTCTATTATGATCAGAAAATGATAGAATTTCATAATTTAGTTCAAGGAAAGTTAACTATAACTGAGTACTGGAGATATTTACAAAACTTCTTAAGTACGTTCCATAGTATAAAACTGAATGAAAATTTTTAGGATACACAAGTTTATTATGGGATTGAATCCTGTCATAGGAGGAGAGGTAGATGTGCACAACCCAACCACCATGGAAGGGGTTGTAGAAAAATCCATAAGGCAAGAACAAAAATTGAAGGCAATTTCTGCACATAAAGAGGAGAATCGGAAGAAAATTTCCAACTCTTCTTCATCACTTGCACCTAAGAAGGTGGCATGGAAAAATTTTGGAGTTAAAAACAAGTTTGTGAATGATAACAATAAGAAAACAACAACAAATAAACCTGTTGTGAACATTAGAAACAATTTTGTGAAGAATAACAATAATGGGCAAAAATCTTATGGAGGTCAAAACAGTAATTTCAAGACCGGAAATAAGTTTGAACCAAAACGAGGACCTATTGGGGTTTGTTTTAATTATGGTAAGGATCACTACACAAATCAATTCCCTCTAAAGAAAGATGACAAGCAACCAGCAACATAAGATACATGTTGCAGTAGCTGATAAGCAAGATGAAAAGTAAGTTACACCCATAGAAGTGCCAGGTAAATTATTTGGTACACCTGTTACTATAATTTTTGATACTGGAGCTACATAATGTTTTATTTCTAGTAAATTAGCTACAAAATTAAAAATAAAAGTAGGAATAATGGAGAAATCTTGGATTGTACATTATGGTAATAATGTTGTCCATACTGTTAGTAAATGTCTTTTTGGAGCAATTTTAGAGTTACCATGTTTTCAAATGAAGTAGATCTTTATGTTGCTCCTTTGGGGTCATATGATGTCATAATTGGTGTTAACTGGCTTGCTGATCATAAAGAAAAAGTTGATTGTTTTGAAAAACACATTAGATGCCTTGATGATCTGTAGAAAACAACAGACATTCAAGGGGTAAAATGAGAAATTTTAGTTAGGAAATTGTCAGCTATGTAGCTTAAGAAGGCCAAAAACAAAGGTTGCACATTATATGCAGTAAAAATTTTGAGACAATAGAAAAGGGTAGTAATTCCTTGGAAAAGTATACATTGTTAAGAGATTTTAGCGATGTGTTTCTTGAAGAACTACCTGGTCTTCCGCCTAAATTAGAATTGTACTTTACAATGGAAATAAAACCTGGAACTGAACATATTTCCAAGGCATCCTATCACATGAATACAATTTTACTGGTAGAAATTAAGGCACAATTACAAGAAATTTTTTCCAAAGGCTTTATAAGATCGAGTGTCTCACATTGGGGAGTACTGATAATTTTTATGAAAAATAAGGATGGAACACTTAGACTTTGTATTGATTATAGAATGTTAAACAAAGCAAAAATCAAAAACATATATCCACTTCCTAGGATTGATGATATGTTTCATCAGATGTGTGGTGCATCAGTCTATTCAAAGATAGATCTTCATTATGGATATCATCAATTAAGAATTCAAAATGAAGATATTCATAAAATAACTTTTAGAACAAGGTATGGACATTATGAATTCGTTGTTTTACCTTTTGGTTTGACAAATGCACCTATAAATTTTATGAATATGATGAATAATATCTTTCAAGAATACTTGGAAAAGTTTGTACTTGTATTCTTGGATGATATTCTTATCTATTCTAAGAGCATTGATGAGCACAAAGAGCATTTGAAAATTGTACTTGAAATTTTGAGAAAGAGAAAATTATATGGTAAGTTGTCCAAATGTTCTTTTTATGAAACAAAAGTGCACTATTTAGGACATGTCATAAGAAAAGATGGAATAACAGTTGATCCATCAAATATTTTTGTCATAATTGAATGGTCTGCACCTAAAAATGTACATGAAATAAGAAGCTTCATGCGGCTTCCTGGTTATTACAGAAAAATTGTTAACGACTTTTCCAAAGTGATTGCCCCAATTATTTTCATTACAAAAGAAAGACAAAATTTTTGTGTGGAATGATAAATGTGAAATCAACATTTAAAAATCTAAAGGAACAACTAACTTTTGTACCTATTTTGACTATTTTGGATCCAAATGGAAGCTTTACGGTAGTTATAGATGCTTTCGGAGAAGGACTATGAGGTAAATATTGCAAGATGATCATGTTATAGCTTATGAGAGAAGGAAACTCAACTTACATGATTTGAATTATGCTCCCCATGAACTAGAGCTTGTTTCCATAGTTCAAGCACTTCAAGTATGGAGATATTATCTCTTAAGAAGACCTTTTGAATTAAAAATTGACCACCTTTGGATGAAGTATATATTTTCACTCAGCCAAATATGAATGCAAGACAATGAAGATGGTTAGATTTTTGTCACAATATGATTTTGACATAAGTTACATTAAAGGTAAAGAAAATAGAGTGGCAGATGCACTAAGTCATAGGAAACATATTTCTGCACTTGTAACTTTGAGAACTCAGTTTAAGGATGAAGTAAAGAGTATCATGGATTCTGATTTGTATTTTCAGCAAGTAAAAACAACACTTGCTGCAGATCCTAATGATGCAAGATACAAAGGTTTTAACTTTGATAATGAAGGAATTTTAAGATGTGAGAAGCAAGTGTATGTACCTTCAGAAAATGAGTTAAGGAAAAAGTTATTGATGGAATTTCATAATTCACCTTACTCAGGACATCCCGGTGTTACAAAAATGCTTGCTGATGTAAAACAACAATATTTTTGGAAAGGGATGAAGAAAGACATAACTGATTTTGTTTCACATTGCCTAGAATGTCAACAAGTTAAGGCTGAGCATATGCACCCAGTGGTTTACTGTATCCACATAACATACCACAATATAAGTGGCAAGTAATAAGTATGGATTTTATTCAGGGGTTCCCTATGTCTAAAAATAAGCATGATGTTATTTTAGTTGTGTTGAAAAATTAACAAAGGTAACACATTTTATTGCTGGTAATCTTAAAGATGATTCACCTGTTTTAGCAAAAATATTTGTGCATGAAATTTTTAGATTACATGGAGTACCTGAATTGATTATATCTGATAGAGACCCTAGAATGACATCCCGTTTCTGGAAAACACTAAATGCAACCTTAGGAACAAAACTAAATTTTAGTTCTGCATACCATCCGGAAACAGATGGTCAAACAAAGAGAGTAAATCAGGTTTTGGAGGATATGTTACGAATGTACTATATGGATCAGCAGTACAAATGGGAAGAATACCTTCCTTTAGTTGAATTTTCTTACAATAATACTTATCATTCCTCTTTAAAAATGGCACCTTTCAAAGCATTATATGGAAGGAAATGTAGAAATCTAGTTAGTTGGGATAACATTGAAGATAGAGAGGTAATTGGACCTGAAATGCTTACTGAAATGGAACAATTGAAAGTAATTCATGAACAATTAAAAGAAGTTGTTGATAGGTAGAAAATTTGTACAGATCTAAAAAGGGTTGAAAAGAAATTTGAACTTGTTAAAAAAGTCTTTTTACGTGTTAAGCATTAAAATAACTCTATTACCTATGGAAAGGAAAGAAAATTATCACCTCATTATATGGGACCTTTTGAGATTGTATAAGTGATTATCCTTGTAGCTTATCGCTTATCATACCCCCTCCTTTTCATGAATGCATGATGTTTTACATATTTATTTTCTTAAGAAATGCATTTCAGATTTATCACATGTATTAAATAGGGATTTGTTGAAAATCCAAGACCCATGAATAATCATTATTGATCCTATAAGAGTGTTGGAAACTCATTTTGAGTTAACTTATGAAAAACAATTTCTGCAAATCATTTGTTTGAAATCAATCAATGGATAAGTCTATAATGGGATTATTTTAATGAAGAAATTGCAATCATGGGAAATGATCCTTTTTAGAGGGGATATTAATAGTTACATGTTACCTTGACATTGAATATAGTTACAAACGTGATTGATCATTTTGAAGATGGTGTACTATATAAAACTGATTAATCATATTGTTAGGCATGATATTTTTTATCTTATAAAATTGGATACAATCATGCCATGAAAATTCTGAATTAATAATGAATTATTTCACATATTCCTTATGTTGAAATTTGAAATATGTTCTTACATTGGTGAATGAAAAAAAGTTAGTACAATAATATTATGACTATTCTTGTCTTAATTGAATTTGTGAACTTGTTTCTCCTCCTATTTCTCAAATTCAGGAGTAACCATACCTTTGTTCAATTGCAATGATCCAATCCATGTCTATGATTTTATGATGTTTCGATCATTTGATTAATCCAATCAATATGTTTGATTTTTGAACTCATGCCTACATTGGAATCATAGGGACGTCTTGTAGCATATTTTGAATGCACCATTCCAAGTGATCTAATAATTTCATTTTGATAAAATTTGTAAAAGTTAATCTCCTTTTATTAATTTATTTAGGACCTAAATAATCTAAGTGCCTAAGATTATTTACATTACCTTATCCTAAGTTATGGGAATATATGTATTTTGATGAATATTAAAGGACCATACTAAGTCTTTGATACTAATTATCCTAATCTATTATATGAACTATTCCTAAGGTCCTAAGCTATGGTTTAAAAACTAATACTACAAAAACCTATCTAAGTTGCATCGAACTAACCTAACGGGAAATGAGGTTTGCTTGGATGGAAAGTTTTAAATGGTGGTGGCACCATTCCAAAGACATTAGAAATGTTTAAATAATTCATTAAATGATTTTTTTCTGCTAATTTTGGCAAAGACATGGAGGTGGTGGAAATTGCCGAGTTGGTAACTCTGCTAAGTTAAGTTGGATGAATTCTTCAATTGTTAGTTGTTACTAACATATAGATTAAAATTGTGGGAGTTTCGGGGGGACACTCGAAGTCCTGCTAGAATTACTTAACCTTGACCTGAGCAAACACCACCTGGGGAATAGTAAGATTGGTTTGGGGAAAAATGAATAGTTTGGTTTCTTTGTGCATTAATATTTTTTGGGCTTCTTGGCTCTGCATGTGCTATTTTTAGTTTTCAAACTTTGAGTTCTATTCTATTTCAAATTAAAAAAATTCATTGCATGGTGGAAATAATGAAAAATATTGGTTCTGGAATCTATAATAATAATGTGGAGGAAGTTGCAAAGGATTTATTTGGATTTTTCATTAGAAATCCTTTAGTAGAAGATTAACAGTCATACTTGAAGTGTGGAAGATAGAAAAGGAGTGCTATTAGGATTAATCGGCTCTATCTCTTTAAGGTTTCTATCTTTTATTTAAACGTTTTCATTAAATAATGTTTTATCTTGTTGAAAACATTTATGGGAATTGTTTTCTTACTCATGTGTTGTTTACTTCTTCTTACTTATGTGAGTTTCATGAAAGTTCTTGTTTATAGTGGATATAAAAAACCCTGTCTTATGAAGTTGTTATAATTGATTCTAGGTTTTGAATATGGTTGGAAAAATGAATGTGTTTGTAATATGTCCTAAACAGTGAATGATTGTTATTGGGGATATTGTGTTATCTTTGCTTCTATTAAATTTATATCCTTCTGTCTGAAATCGGTTGGCATTAAATGAATTCTCAGGGTCTAGTCAAAGTCTTTTTGAATATTGGTAACAACCAAGGTTGTCATTAAAATGGGTGTTAACACTAGGATATAGTGTTCACCTATTATATCTAAAATATGGCTTTGGATTCAATTTTTGGGTCATTCGTTTTGGTCATACTCATAACTATTATTTAACTAATATCCTTAAATATTAACATGCATGACATAGATTTCATTAACATTCTTAAATATTAACATGCATGGATTAATAGAATCTAAAGTATAGAATGATACTGAGATAAGGATATATATATTAGAACCATTTAATCTTGGGGTAATGGTATAGCTATGATGATTATGTTTTATACATCCTTATTTGTAAAAGAGAAGAAGCATAGTTATTAAATAGTGGAATGTGGCATTCTTATCATATATCTTCTCCCTATGTTTTTTGATTCCATGAATAGGAAAATAGTCATTAATTATAAAGAGGAGGATACTTCCTTTTTATCATTAAATAAGAACTAACTATGTTATCCTTATTTTTGTGATAAAGTATAATAATTAATTATTATTGGTTGTATGCTCTACTTTATCAAAATGATCAATGGTAATTAGAAAGCCTTAAAGAATTAGAAAGTTGGTTGTAAATTTCATGATATCTCTAAATTTAATTAACAAGATATCAATCAAGATTGTTTACATTGCTAAATTATAGTAAATAAACTTAATGATCTTACTTAGTTGATATTGGAATAAGATTTATCGATAATGGAAATAATGGTTTAAGATTAAAAAGTTCATATACGTGAACGTAGATTTTATCTTAATACCTTCAGCTAGTGTAAAAGTACATTTCCAATATTTTCTTGGGATCAATAGTACATAGTCGACTCTTAGGTGTGATATTAATGATAATTAAAACAAGATAATAAATTGAAGTGTAATAATGTAATTTTTCTTAAGCATGTTAGTTTTATTAAAATACCTTAGTAGGTTTTATTAATATAGGGGCTTCCGTAGAGTACCCTCTTAATTATGAGAGGCATTGATGCAACCAACTATGCTTTAATACCCCACTTAGTTCAATTAACTCAATTGACATAAGAGGAAATTTGGTTCATAGTTCTACCCTAAACAAAGATATACACATGGAATAGTGTAGTGGTCAACTCATCTTGACTTAGGATAACTAAACAAACCCAATCAATGAAATTCGATTGAGTATGTTTACTTATCCTTAGTCCCCATGAATAGAATGCAACACTAGTCTATGTGAGATGCCCCTATTTATCATGAGACTTGGAATCAGGTTTGGTTGAAAAAAGTCAAGGAAGACTAATCTTGATAAAAATTTGAGTGGGGTGAAACACATATTACTTTCGAGGACTATGTTGTCTTGGATTGTAAACATGGTAAACATGTTTAAAACTTTGGCCAAAGTATCACAAAATGTAGGTTGTGTTGTCTTATATCACCTAGTCTAAGATTGTGGGATTTTAGATGAATATCAACAACATATATTTAGATAATATTCTTCGACAAAACACTTGACTGACCGGTAATGGGTAAAATATCCAAAGTATACATAGTATACACATGAACAAGTTAAACATGAGAGATCGGTTGAATATTGAGTCAAGAAATGAGAGATCAGTGTTACATCGAGTCATTACAACTGCATATGGTTTTCTATTATGAGATGGAATGGAAATGGAATGTGTGTTCTAAATTGTATGAATTTAGAACAGAGAAGATTATGAAAAAAAAAAACTTTTTTCTTAGTCATAAAAATTTGATGTTACATTTTGGTATCAGAGCTAAAGGTTGTAACTCTTGCTCATATTGAGTCCATATTTGAATAAAACTTAATTTCTTGTTAATAGAAAATTGTTACAACAAGGGGAGGTACTACAAATAATCCACCTCCAGGTGGAGAGGAAGCTACCACACAAAAACTTTGTGATATTCTTGTTTCATTATTAGACATAAGATACCGTCTTGTTGTACTTGAACAACAAGTAATGGGTAATGAAGAGGAGGAGAATGATGTTGATAATAAGAATCAACCACCTTCAGTAAATAACACTTATGCTGGAAATCTTGGTGTTGATATTAATAATGTAACAAATAAAAATGCTACAAATGCCAATAATAATGCTACAAATACAAATGTACGTAATCCGCCTGTAAATTTTTTACCTTTTTTCTTAGTCATAAAAATTGGATGTTACAGTTTGGTATCAACGATGAAGGCTGCGGCTTTTGGACCTATTGATTCTATATATAATTAAAAAATAATTTCTTCTTAACAAAAAATTGTTAAAACAAGGGGAGGTGCTACAAATAATCCACCTCCAAGTGGAGAGGAAGCTACTGCACAAAAAAATTATGAGATTCTTTCTGCCTTGTTGGACACAAGAGATCATCTTGTTGTACTTGAACAAAAAGTAATGGGTAATGAGGAGGAGGAAGATTATGCTGATAATAAAAATCATCCACCTCCAAGAAACAACACTAATGTTGGAAATCTAGGCGTTGATATTAATAATGGAGAAAATAACAATCCCATAAATGCCAATAATAACACTACAAATGTACCTAATCTACTTGAAAATAAAAAGGCAAGATTACTATCTGAACTTACTAATGACAAAAAAAGGTTAAGTCCAACAAATTTTGATGGCACTACACTATGGGATGGGGTTGAGAATTTTCTGAGTGAAATGGAGAAGTAATTTGCAATAAGGAACTTCTTGGAAGAAACAAAGGCAGTATGGGGAGCTTACTGACTTTCCTATGAGTCATCCTCCTAGTGGGACACTTGTAAGGCTGAACTAAACATTGATTAAATAAGAATTACTTGGGACTAGTTTAAGGGATAATTTCAGAAATTATGGCTTTCACAACTCTATTATGATTATAAAATCACACAATTTCATAATTTAGTTCAAGGAAAGTTAACTGTATCTGAGTATTGGGAGAGGTTTACAAAAATTCTTAATTACATTCCAGAATATGAAACTGATGAAAAGTTTAGGATATGAAAGTTTATTATGGGATTGAATCCTATCATAGGAGGAGAGGTACATGTGCACAACCCAACCACCATGGAAATTGTTGTAGAAAAATTCATAAGGAAAGAACAGAAAGTGATGGCAATTTATGCAAATAAAGAAGAGAATCGAAAGATAATTACCAACTCTTCTTTGTCACTTGCACCTAATAAGGTGGCATGGAAAAATTTTGGAGTTAAAAACAAGTTTATGACTAATAAAAATAATAAAACAACACCATATAAACATTTTGCAAACATTATAAATATTTTTTTGAAGAATAAAAATAATGGGCAGAAATCTTATGCAGGTCAAAATAGTAATTTCAATACCGGAAATAAGTTCGAACCAAAAAGGGGACCTGTAGGGTTTCTTTTAAAACTGTGGTAAGGATCAGTAAAAAAATCAGTGCCCTCTAAAGAAAGATGACAACAACCAGCAACATAAGATACATGTTGTAGGATAAGCAAGCTGAAAAACATGTTACGCCCTTAGAAGTGCCAGGTAAATTATTTGGTACATCTGTTACTATACTTTTTCTTACTGGATTTACATAGTGTTTTATTTCTAGTAAACTAGCTATAAAATTATAAAGAAAAGAAGGAATAATGGATATATCTCTTACTATACATTATGGTAATAATGTTGTCTATAATGTTAGTAAATGTCTTTTTGGAGAAGTTTTAAAGTTAAAAAGTTTTTCAACTGAAGTAGATATTTATGTTGCTACTTTGGGGTTAGATGATGTCATAACTGGTGTTAACTGGCTTACTGATCATAAAGCAAAAGTTAATTGTTTTGAAAAAAAACATTAGATGCCTTGATGCTCTGTAGAAAACAATAGACATTCAAGGAGTAAAATGAGAAATTTTAGTGAGGAAATTGTCAGCTATGCAGCTTAAGAAGGTAAAAAACAAAGGTTGCACATTATACACAATAAAATTTTCTAAAACAACAAAAAAAATTAGTAATTCCTTGGAAAAGTATTCACTGTTAAGATATTTTAGTGACGTGTTTCTATAAAAACTTCTTTGTCTTCTTCCTAAATGAGAATTTGAATTTACTATAGAAATCAAACCTGGAACGTAACCTATTTCCAAGCCACCCAATTGCATGGTTACAATTGAGCTGGTAGAACTTAAGGCAAAGTTACAATAACTATTGTCTAAAGTCTTAATAAGACTGAGTGTCTCACCTTGGGGAGCACCAATAATTATTTTGAAAAATACATATGGAACACTTAGAATTTGTATTGATTATAGGATGTTAAACAAAGAAACAATCAAAAATAGATATCCACTTCCTAAGACTGATGATATGTTTGATTAGATGTGTGGTGCATGAATTTATTCAAAGATAGATGTCTGTTTTGGATATCATCAGTTGAGAATTAAATATGAAGATATTCATAAAACAACTTTTACAACAAGGTATGGAAATAACGAATTCATTGCTTTACCTTTTGGGGTGAGAAATGCACCTGCAACTTTTCATAATCTGATGAATAATATATTTCAAGAATACTAAGAAAAGTTTGTACTTATATTCTATTACGATATTCTTATCTATTCTAAGAGCATTGATGAAGACAAAGAGCATTTAAAAATTATAGTTGAAATTTTGAGAAAAATAAAATTGTATGGTAAGTTGTCCCAATGTTCTTTTTTATGAAACAAAACTGCACTATTTAAGACATGCCATAAGAAAATCTAGAATATAAATTGATCCATCAAATATATCTACCACAATTGAATGACATACACCTTAAAATGTACATGAAGTCAGAAACTTCATGGGGCTTGTCAATTATTACAGAAATTTTTTTAAGGATCTTTCATGATTGTGGGATAATTTTTTATATCAAAATCTCCCTAAGCATCCCAAAATTACGTCAGTGAAAATTTATTTTAAAGAGTTTTCTATCGACTATGAGAATGTGAAAAATAGATTTTGCGAGCTCTAGTTATGTCCAATCAAAGTTCAGTCAACGGTAAAGTCAACTCTAGTCAACAAGTCAATAGTTGATCAATAGCACTGTGTCATGTGGAAAAAGGGCATTGCAAAAATTAGAGGTTCGAGAGGTTTGCATTTTTGGTCTTCGATGATCATAAAATAGTATAGCTCGGTGGAACAAGAGGCTCAAATTTTGTTACAGAGGGGAGCCCAACCACCACGAGGACTCATATATCAATCACCAACATGGTGGGCCCTCAAACCACCATGTGGTTTACCACCATGATCCATTTTCCTATCAAGGATCAACATCGAGCTATAATTTATGAGTCAAGCTATTAACCAAGAAATGCGAGGACCAAGTTATATTTTAGCTTGGTCAGCTATCCACAATGATTGAATTCAAAATTATTTTTAACAACTGAGTCGAGCTCATCTATATTGCATTATATTTTATGCCAACCTTTCAAAATTACCTTGGCCGAAGCCATGAAGGTCTCCATTTATACATACAACATCAACTGACTAACTAAATGCAATGTGGCCATGCCACATGTTAAGGTCAAAGTGAGTGGGCTTATCTAAGCCACATTTATATGAAAAGTGGCCATGCTATGTATAAGCACATATAAATCCACCAATCCCCCCCGAATGGCACAGAGAATGTGGGAAATTACACACCGAACGACACGAAAAAACATGGTGGGGATTCAGTGGATAGAGCAATGAGATCAGCGGGAAAGGGACAACGAAGGGGCTCATAGACTCGTAAAGGTGGTTGGTCCAAAATTGACGAAAAAGAGAGTAAAGGGGGATAGTATATGAACCCATTACCTCTCCCGCCAAATACACTACGGCCCACCAACCCACCTAGTACGTTGAGGATGATAAGGGAAAGGACGAAAGGCTTAATCAACTATATTTTCGGGCCCCTCTCCTACTAGAAAAGAGACCCAACCCCTCTCCACTAGTGACAACACAAAGCTCATTCGAGGTAAATGCAAGCTCCTCCTGAGATATGGAGAAGGAAATGATCGAGGCATAGTACATTATGGAACAGTAAAGGCCATTATTTTGTGGTAATGTTATATGTGGCCTTAGTAAAATATGAAGGCTCATATATTGTAGAGGAGAAAATATATAAGTCCTATATTATTTATATAGGAATTATTATTGTAATAAGACCTATATTTTAATATAGGTTTATTTTGGAACTAAATCCTAAATAGGCATGTACGTATGTAAGTCCTATCATTATAGGCATTATTATTATTTTTAAGTCGTATTGTATTTAATAGGAAAATACTATTTTGAAGCTCTGAATTCTCTTCGAGAAGTACTATGAGCCCGAGATGAGAAGGACAACTGATGCAGTTCAAAGGCACTATCATAGTAACATTATAGAGAAAGAATACTTGTTTTAATGTAGGCATTATGTGGAGATCTAAGACTTATATCAGATAGGAATCATCTTCATAAGGATCGATATTATTTCTTATCAGCAAAATGAAGAGAAGACCTATTATTTTTAATAGGAAAAATTATTATTGGGAGTTATTCAAGCTCCCTAATAGGCCACATTTGAGCCACACTTTAGAATACAAAGCATGGAGAATCGACTGGGGAGCCATCTAGAAGACCAATCACTATACCAAAGGACTTCGTCCCTAAAGGATAATATTGAATCGAATCTATCAGCCAAGGTCACTACTTGGTATAAAGATTATTTTTCTTATGTATTCAATATTATAATGCTTAGATCGTATTATTTATAAAATTCATTTAAATTTTTTACTATATCAGAATTATTAAGGAACCTAGAGACATAGGCATTGTGTTGAACTTTGTTATCAACTTGTGTGCATTGTAATTGAATTATTACATTGCTTTAATTTGATTTTAATGGGGTAAGTTTGGAAAAGAATTTAATGCCTATACTTGTCTATGATCGAGGGAAAATTTTTAGTCAATTTTAGGATCAAGTTGGTATCAGAGCAAGTGATCACACTTGCAAACTTGTGATTCTCCGAGCAAGTTGATCAGTGTAGGGTGAGTTAATAGTGATGGTATAAACTTGTACTTATAGATTCTAGATTGGTGGGATAGGTTGAGAGAAAGGTTTAACATCCTCATTAATTTTCTCGCATTTATATTTGGATTATTCCACTATATCTCATATGTAGATGAGAAATCATTCAACAATATGTAGGGAATTTATTGAAATTAGTCAAAGACCCAATTTTTGGGCAATGTTTGGACTCTTTCATACTTGCATTAGTAACAACCCGTAGAGGGAAATTATATTGGTAAATTTCTAATACCATGAGATGTAGTATATTTTCCTTATTGAGTTATTGGTCCATTAGGAAGGATAAAAATGAATTCAATCCACATTACGATGGAGTGGAGAAGATAAAGTACATAAGCCACCGAATAGGGGAAATATTCGCTACAGGTTTATCATATGAAGTTATTTTCCTATAAATTGGTATTTAAGCTTATTGTATAAGACTTCAAAAATGGATCATTTGTACAACTAGTTTTACATGATGTATTAAGAAATGTTTTCCTTACACTTTTATTTAGAAGTTGTAAAAAGACACTTTTAAGGGAACATATCTCCTAATCAGAGTTTAAGTGACCATTACATTTGATTACTCATATCTATGAGCTTGGAGATTGGTCATCCATTTGTATAGAGAGTAGAATTCACAAGTATCAGCTCAAAACTTCATTCTATGTAGAAGCATTGTGACCATGGAGTAGAATGGTAGGTGAATCACCATTGGAATTGACATCGAGTCGGAAATTTGTTTTGTGAGGAGGCCATCATGTGCATCTAGTAGAATGACACCTGATATTGTTTTTCAACAAAAGGATCTCTCAAAAGATTAGCTTGGAACGTCATTTAGTTTCAATGCATTGTGACTGCACATTTGAATGGTAGATGATCATTAGACTGAGCATCATGTATTAGAAGCATTGAGGTATTGAAAGATACTTAGAATCGTGCATTGGATGCGTTGAATTCTAAAAGGGATGTGCTAGTAGGTCACAAATTCATTCTATGTAGATTATCTTATTTCCCTATCGCAGGATGATATCTGACAAGTCATTACTCATCACAGACATCAGATCACTCTTAGCTCTATGTAGCATGGAGTTCCCTCGGACTAGTTTCAATTCTGTGGAATCAACTCGGAACCAGGAGTTGTGGTATAGATTTAAAAGGGGTCCTTGTTGTCAGATATCTAGAAGCTTAGCCCTGTACGATTGGAGCATTGAGGTTTCATTGGGAAAATTAGAACCATACAATGGAAGTTTTTTAGTTCTTCTTCAGCTATCAAAGTGGCCTAACAAAAGTGTAGTAGGCCCATAACCCACAAATTCAGGACAGGATGGCAAAATTTTTCAATATGAGATTTTCCCTAAACATCCCTAAATTGTGTGAGTGTAGAAGATATTTTAAAGATCTTTCCATTGACTATGAGAACATGACAAACAGACATTGGGAGCTCCAGTTATGTCCAGTCGAAATACAACAATAGGAAAGTCAAATCTAGTCAACAGGTCAATAGTGGACCAATAGCATCACGGCACGTGGAAAAAGGGTGTTGGAAAAATTGGAGGTTCGAGAGGTTTTCATCACCGGTCTTCAACAATTGTAAAATGGTATAGCTTAGTGGAACAAGAGGCTCAACTTTTGTTACGGAGGGGAGCCTGGTCGCCGTGAGGACTCATTTATTGATCACCGATGTGGTGGGCCCTCAAGCCACCATATGGTTTTCCACCACGATCAATTTTCCTATTGAGGATGAACATTGAGCTACATTTTATGAGTCTAGCTATTAACCGAGTCATCCAAGGATCAACTTATATTTTAGCTCAGCGAGCTATCCATAGTGATTGAGCTCAAAATTATTTTCAATGACCAAGTCAAGCTCATCTATATTGCATTATAATTTATGCCAACCTTTCCACATTACCTTGGCCAAAGCCACGGATATCTCAGTTTCTACATCAAAAATCAACTGACCAGCTAAGTGTAACGTGGCCATGCCACATGTTAAGGTTAAAGTGGGAGGGCTTATCTAAGCCACATTTATATGTGAAGTGGTCGGGCTATGTAATTACCCACCGAACGACATGGAAAAATGTGGTGAGGAGAACTTGGTAGATGGAGCAGTGGGGTGTTCATGAAAGAGACAACAAAGGGGCTCGCAGGCTTGGCAAGGTGGTCGGTCCAAAAATGACCCAACAAAGAGGAAAGGGGGATGGGATTCGAACCCGTTACCTCTCTCCCCAAATCCTCTACAACCCACCAACCTACCTAGTATGGAGGGGATGATAAAGGAAAGGTTGATAGGCCTTATCAACTATATTTTTGGGCCCCTCTTCCACTATAAAAGAGACCCAACCCCTCTCCACTAGAGACAACAAAAATCTCATTTGAGTTAATTGCAAGCTCCTCCCAAGCTATAGAGAAGGAAAATACCGAGCCATAGTATATTATGGAGGAATAAAGGCCATTATTTTGTGGTAATGTTATATGTGGCCTTAGTAAAATATGAAGGCTTGTATATTATGGAGGAGAAAAATAGATAAGTCATGTATTATTTATCATAGGCATTATTATTATAATAAGACCTATATTTTAATATAGGCATATTTTGGAGCTAAGGCCTAGATAGACATGTAAATATGTAAGTTCTAACATTATAGGCATTAGTATTATTTTTAAGTCTTATTATATTTAATAGGAAAATATTATTTTGAAGCTCAAAATTCTCTTTGAGAAGTACTCTGAGCCCGAGATGAGAAGGAAAATTGATGCAGTTCAAAGGCATGATCATGGCAACATTATGGAGAAAAAAGACATTTTAATATAGGCATTATGGGGAGATCTAAGACCTATATCAAATAGGCATCATCTTCATAAGGATTGCTATTATTTGTTACCAGAAAAATGAAGATAAGACCTATTATTTTTAATAGGAAAATTTGTTATTGGGAGTTATTCAAGCTACCTAATAGGCCACATTTGAGACACACTTCAGAATGTAGATCCTGGAGAATCGAATTGGGATCCATCTAGAAGACCAATCGGTATATGAAAGGAATTTTTTCTTGAAGGAGAATATTGGATCAAATCTATCAGTTGAGGTCATTACTTTGTTTTTAGTATTCTTGTTCTTTTTTATTCAGTATTATCATGCTTAGATTGTATTATTTAATATAGTTATTTAAATTTGATAATATATCAGTTCTATTATGGAACCCATAGATGTAGGTAATTTGTCAAACTTCGTTATCAAATTGTGTGTAGTGTACTTGAATTATTGTATTGCTTTAATCTAATTTTAATGGGGCAAGTTCGGAAAATAATTTAATGCCTATAGGGGTCCATGATTGAAGGAAAACTTTCGATCAATTTTTAGATCATTTGAAAATTCACTACCCTATTCATTACAAAACAAATACAAAATTTTTGTGTAGATTTAAAAATGTGAATCATTATTTAAAACTCTAAAGGAACAGATAAACCATACACCTATTTTTACTGTATCGGATCAAAATGAAAGCTTTTCGGTAGTTACAGATACTTCTGGAGAAGGAATAGGAGGTATATTGTTGCAATATTATCATGTTATAGCTTATGAGAGCATGAAACTCAAGTTACATGAGTTGAATTATGCTCCCGATGACCCATAGCTTGTTGCCATAGTTCATGCACTTCAAGTATGGAGAGATTATCTCTTATGAAGACCTTTTGAGTAAAAAACTGACCACCTTGGGCTGAAGTATATTTTCTCTCATCCAAATATGACTGCAAGACATTAAAGATGGTTAGAGTTTTTGTCATAATATGATTTTTACATAAGTTACATTAAAGGTAAATACAACAGAGTGGTAGATGCACTAATTTGTAGGAAACACATTTCTGCACTTGTACCTTTGAGAACACATTTTATGGATGAAGTAAAGAGTGTCATGGATTCTTATTTATATTTTAAACGAGTAAAAATAGCACTTTCTTCATATCCTAATGATGCAAGATACAAAGGTTTTAACTTTGATAATGAAGGAATTTTAAGATATGAGAAACCAATGTATTTACCTTTGGAAAATGTGTTAAGGAAAAAATTTATTGATGTAATTTCATAGTTCACCTTGCTCAAGAAATTCTAGTGTTAGAAAAACGTTTGCTGCTGTAAAACAACAATATTTTTGGAAACGGGTGAAGAAAGACATAAGTGATTTTGTTTCACATTACCTTGAATGTGAGTGAGTTAAGGCTGAGCATATGCACCCATCTAGTTTATTATATCCTCATAACATACTACAATATAAATGGCAAGTAATAATTATGGATTTTATTTAGGGGTTGCATTTGTCTAAAAATAAGCTTGATATTATTTTAGTTTTGGTTGAGAAATTAACAAAGGTAGCACATTTTATAGCTTGTAATCTTAAATATGATTCACCTATTTTAGAAAAAATATTTATACATGATATTTTTAGATTACATGGAGTACCTAAACTAATTATATCTGATAGAGACCTTAGAATGACATCCTATTTTAGGAAAACACTAAATGAAGCCTTATAAAAAAACTAAGTAAATTAGTTCCACATACCATCCGGAAACAGATGGTCAAAAAGAGAGAATAAATCAGTTTTTGGAGGATATGTTACGAATGTACTGTATTGATCAACAATACAAATGGGAAGAATACCATCCTTTAGTTGAATTTTCATACAATAATATTTATCATTCCTCTTTAAAAATGGCACCTTTCGAAGCATTATATGGAAGGAAATGCATAACTCTAGTTAGTTGGGATAGCATTAAAGATAGAGATGTAATTGGAACTCAAATGCTTACTGAAATGGAATAGCAAGTGAAAGTAATCCATGAATGATTAAAAGAAGCTGCTAAAAGGAAGAAAAAGTATGCATATCTAAAAAGGGTCAATTAAAAATTTGAACCTGATGAAAAGGTCTTTTATGTGTTAATCCTAAAATGAGCTCTATTACCTTTGGCAAGGTAGCCAAATTATCATCTCACTTTATGGGACCTTTTGAGATTATAGAAGTTATTAGCCATGTAGCATATCACTTAGCATTACCTCCCACCTTGTGATGAATGCATGATGTTTCCCATACTTCTTTGCTTAAGAAATACATTTCAAATTTATCACGTGTACTAAATTTGGATTCCTTACATGTCAAAGGCCCCGGTATAAATGTGGTTGAACCAATTAGAGTGCTATAAACTTGCTAGTTGCACTTATGAAATCATGAAATCAGTCAATGCAAGGTCCAATGGGACCATTTTAATGAAGAAAGTACAACATGGGAAAACCTTGAGGATATGAAAACTATTTTTCCTCGTCTATTTGAACAAAATTAATTCTAATTTTTAAAATAATTAAATAATTTGATTGAAAACTATCATTAATTTCTGCCATTTTTTCGTAGGTACTATAATTTTTTAGTAATAGGACAACAATTTGATACTGTAATAAGTTATGAAAAACATGAATTTTTACAAATTTGTTTCTGTTTGAAAAAAATTTCGATAGAAGAACTATAATTATGATTATTTTTATTAAAAATTAATATAGATTAAGTCAATCATTGGGAAAATCATGCTTTCTAGAGGGGAGGTATGTAATGTCTCTTCCATGTTTGTTATCTGTGATCATTTCTGTAATTTAAGTTGTAAATGTTGATAGATGATTCTCATTTTGAAGGTGGTGTACTCTTTAAAAATGAAATTAATGATGTTTCTGTAGATGATATGTTTTATCTTCTAAAATTTTATACAATCATGTCATGACAAATCTGAATTAATAATGAAGTATCTCACATATTCCTTATGCTAAACTTTGAAATGCATTCTTATATTAGTGAATGAAATAAATTCTGTCCAATAACACTATGACTATTCGTGGGTTAATTGCATTTGTGAACTTGTTTGTCTTCCTATTTCTTAGATCCAGGAGTAACCATACATTTGATCAATTACAGTGATCCAAGGAATATCTATGATTTTACAATGTTTCGATCATTTAATTAATCCATTCAGTATGTTTGATGTCTTAGCCGAGGCTTGCATTGGAATCACATGGGCATCCTGTAGCATATTTCGAATGCATCATTCTAAGTGATCCAATAATGTCATTTTTATAAAATTTGCAAAAGGTAATGTCCTTTGATTAATTTATTTTGAACCTAAATAATATAAATACCTAAGATTATCTACATTACCCTAACCTTAGTTATGGGAATATATTTTTTTGATGGATATTAAATGGCTATCCTAAGTCTTTGATACTAATTATCCTAAGCTATTATATTAATTATTCCTAAGGTCATAAGCTATGGTTTAAAAAATAATACAAGGGAGACCTAACTAAGTGGATTCAAAATTACCTAAGGGGAAATGAGGTTGGCTTAGATAATAAGTGGTGAATGGTGGTGGCACCATTTCAAAGGCATTAGAAAGGTTTAAATGTTTCATTAAATGGCCTGTTGCTTCCAATTTTGGCCAAGGCATATAGGTGGTAGAAATTACCGAGTTGGCAACTCTGCTATGTTTGGTTGGATGAAGTTTTCAATTTTTAGTTATAACTAATAGATAGATGGTAATGACGAGATTTTGGATGGGGACACTGTCAGTCCTATTGGCAATAATGAGACTCGACTTGAGTGAAAATCACTTGGGAAATAGTGAGATGGGTTTGGGGAAAAAGGAATAGTTTTGTTTCTTTGTGCATTTAGATTTTTCTAGCTTATTGGCTTTACATGTGGTATTTTAATTTTTTTTAATATCAGTTCGATTTTAGTACAAATTAAAAATCAGAATTGTATAACGGAAATAATGGAAAAATTTGGTTGTGGAAACTATAAGAAGAAAGTGGAGGAAGCTATAGAGGCTTTGTTTGATGTTTTCATTTGAAATCCTTCAATGGAAGCTTAAAAGAGAGACTTGAAGCGTGAAAGAGAAAATAGGAGCACTACCAGGAATGATAGGCTCTATCTCTTTTATATTTCTTTATTTTATTTTAAAAATTTCATTAAATGACCTCTTCTCTTATTGAAAACATTTCTTGGAATTTTTTTGTTGCTTGTGTGTTGTTTAATTCTTCTTGTTTATTTTGGATATAAATGACCCTGTGGTATGAAGTTGTTATACTTGATTCTGGGTTTTAAATATGGTTGGAAAAATAAATGTGTTTGCAATATGTCCTAAACAGTGAATAATTGTTATTGGGGATATCATGTTATCTTTGATTCTAGTAAATTTATCTCCTTTTGTTTACAATCGGTTGGCATTAAATGATCTCTCATGGTCTGGTTGAATTTATTTTGAATATTGGTAATGAACTAGGTTTTTGTTAAACTGGGTATTAACACTTGGATATATTTTTCACTTATTATATCTAAAATGTGGCTCTGGATTCATTTTTTGGGTTATTTTTTTCGTCATATTCGTAACTGTTATTTTTTTTCTTCTATGAAAATCATGATTCGAACAATACTGGGTATTCTTGATGGTGGTATTTAAGCAATGCATGTGCAAAATAGAAATGGTGGATGGATAGAGTTATCTATCTAGTCCTTTTATTTACGTTTTATTAATAATTTACTCATCTTAAGTTGATCCGTGTTGGAAACCAGGAATGGTAAATTTCCTATCTCTCTCCCTTCTAATGGTTATGTTTTTTCTTACAAGATCACCCTTCTCGAGTCAGCTTAAGTTTTTGAAATCTATTATTTTTTTAAGTACCCAGGGTTGTATTAAACTTTGAATTGGATTTCATTTTATTTTATGTCCCTTTAAATATTTGTTAGTCTTCAAGTGTCATGGGTGGAATATAAGGGTTTTGTATATGTTCTTGTTTAATCTTTGAGATTATTGTGATCTGGGTCTTCATTTTTATCAAGTGATGTATTCCTTGTGACTGTGGCATGTTTTATTGAATGGTTATTCCTTGCAAAGCATGTCATTCAAGATTGAGATTATAGCATGGGTTTATTTGAAGTGTTTATGTGGTAAATATTGCTCTTATTTTAAAAAAATTTAGAGTGTGATTAGAATTTGTGAGTTATTATGATTATTGTTAAGGGAATTTTTAATCGTTAAAATTAGGATCCTGATCCTTATCAGGTGAAGGTTGTACTCTGTAAGTTTTTTCATTCAAAATGTTAGACTTTCATTATCATGTAGTTTTATTTGAGATTTATTTGTGCATTTAAGTATTAATTGATCAATTGAGATGCATGTTTGTGTTACGACTCTCTCTCTCTGCCATATTGGTTAAATATTTATATTTGATCAAATGAGTTTTAGATCTTAGATCATTGTCTCGATAGATCATTCAGGAGTTCTGTATCTTTTGTTTGATTTTTCTTCTCAATGGATAGAGTATTCATCCTTTAGGAATATACAATGAGTACATTTGGTTCTTGTTGAGTTTTTCTTTATTTTGTTGTCATCCTTTTATCGATAGTAACAGGGATTTCATTACAGGAATTATGTTGACAATATTTTGTTCATGTCAAGTCATTTGCGTTTGTATACCAATTCCTTTTAGATTTTTGATAGGAAATTGATTGTAATATAGTGGAACTTATGGCTTGTTGAATTAATTGATATTAATGAGGACTGATAAATAATTTTTATTAATTATCAGCTTTAATAGATGGTTGCAATTATAAAATTTATCATGTTTGAATGATTACCATGAATCTAACATGGATAGAATTAATGATCCAAAAATAATCAAGTTTTTATCTACTTGATCTCGGACCCTTGTAGGCTTTAAATATTTTCCGACAATTTTCTCCTTTTAAGTAATCAATTTAAAATTAATGGCAAGACAATTGCACAATGATTGATTACAGAGTTTAGAAATTGCCTACGTCTTCAGGTTTTTTCGAACCATTCCACTAGTAAAATCTTGTAACTTACAATATTACTTTCACAAGAAAAACTAATGGAAACTATTTAGAACCTGTTTAGAAGAATAACCAGACCTTTAGATGATACGGTTGAAAAATAGCACCTGAGTTCCCCTTACCTATCATATTCGGTAAGCTTGATAGCACCAGCTCCACTATTTGGAATCCTTCAATTCTTGATCAGCCTTCCAGATGCTTCATAACGCCCTATGGCACTCTGGTCGATAGTCCATTCTAGTGTGTTGTGTGTCCTTTATGAAGAAATGGGTTCCCTATTTATACCCAAATGGGGCCCTAAAATAATGCATTTACAAATTATCTAAGGCTAATATTATCCTAGCCCGTCGCATGTAAAATGGGATAATTTCCCATAATGGGTGTCTTAGCATAATAATTGGGATAGAACCCCCATATTATCCTCCTCTAACAATTTCCACATAATGTGGATGCATTTGAAAATGTGTTATATCCCACATTAGGTGGGGAGGATATTTGTTTAGGCTTAATAAAGCCTTTTCCACGCAAACATAGTGGTCAAAGGACCACTTGAGCCTTAACCACCCCACCTCCTTCTCCTTTCCATGTGGAAGCTTCCATGCATGGCCTTTTCCCCACCAACTCTTCACCACCACGTGCTCCTTGGAATGTGTATTGGGTTTGGCATATTTGAATGGGTGGTTGTATTAATGTTTAAACATTAATATCTGGAGGTTGATATATATGCGTGGTTTGTGACATAATGTGTGGCATTTGGAAATAATGTGTGGAAAATAATTACAAAGTAATATGAAATTCAACCCACATAAAGTATGAAGAAATAAGACCACCTGTGGACTTGCGATTGGAAAATTGAACTCATGGTGGCAAGCCACGTTGTGGTTTGAGGACCCACCATGTCGGCAATAAAATAATCATCCTCACGATGGTCGGGCTCCCCTCCGTAAAAAAAGTTGAGCCTCTTATTCCGACGGGCTATTTCATTTTACGATTGTCGAAGACCATTAGTTAAAACCCCTCCAATGTTGCTAATGCCCTTTTTCCATGTGTCACAGTGCAATTGGTCCAATATTGACATGTTGACTAGAGTTGACTTTCTCATTGACCAAACTTTGACCAAACATAATTGGAGCTCTTAATGTTTGTTTGTCATGTTCTCATAGTCAATGGAAATATCTTATAATTATTTTATGCACTGACACTATTTAGCGATGTTTAGGGAACTTTTGATATCAAAATGATCCCCTGATCACACATCCCCACTGAGAAAGGCTTTTTGTCCCAAAAATCTTATATTGGAACATTTTGCCATCCCGTCCTGAATCTGGAAACTCGGTTACTACCTTGGAAGTGTTGTTACAGTAGATCCTTTGGTATCTTCTCCTACAACCTTCTCACCTTGACAACTTTTTTCTTATCCTAGACCTGTGTGCTATGGTCCAATGACACTTCTATTGTGTCACTCTGATATCGAAAGAAGACCTCTAAGCCTTTGCTGTATGGTGCTAAGTTTCTTAATGAAACCTCTATGCTTCTACTGTGTGGTGTTAAGCTTCTAGATATATGATAATAAGGATATTTTTTAACTCTATAACACATCTCCTGGCTCTAATTTGATTCCACATAATCCAAACTGGTTTGAAGGAACTCCATGTTATTTAGATCTATGATTGATCTGATGTTGATGATGGACAATGACTTAACCCTTTTCATACCTCAATGCTTTCGCTATGTAGTGTTAATTCTCTTGCAGACCTCAATGCCTTCGTTGTGTAGTTCTAAGTCTCTTTCAGAGATCAACACCTCTATTGTGCAGTGTGAAGTCTCTTATAGACCTCAATGCCTCCATTGTGCAGTCCTAAGTCTCTTGTAGACCTTAACACCTCTAATGTGTAGTGCTAAGTCTCTTGTAGACCTCAGCACTTCCGTTGTGTAGTGCTAAGTCTCTTATAGAACTCAATGCCTCTGTTGTGAAGTGATAAGTCTCTTGTAGACCTCAACACCTTGCTTCATGATGTTAAATCTAGTGATCAACTACCATTCCAATGTGTGGTCGCAATGCCTTGACTCTGAATGACATTATAAGATAATATTTTGAGAGCTCCTTTTGTTGAAAAATTATTTTAGGTACTATTGGTACTCAATTTGATCTCACCCCGTTTGTCCTTGAAATTATTCAGTTTGTGGGCTCTGTCGTCTTTTCTATCTCCCTGTATTGATGCATGAAAACTTTGTCCTTCATTTGGTTTCCAAGACCAGTCCCTTCCTTTGGTCAAGGATCACTTTAAGTCCAAAATATTTTGTTCATTCCTCTATCCATGTGGAAGAATTTGTAACTTGGGTGTAAACTTGAGTTTTTTTCCCTTCCTTTTGTTTTCCACAGTCATGTTTTGTTTTCCCTCTCATATTTTGTCTCAAATATCTATGGAAACGTGGTTTTTTATGATTGGATACAGCTCAGTGGATCACATTTGGGCCTTATATCATTTCCAAATTCTCTTTCCTTAAAGAAAGATTCATTTCCAAGAGCAAATGGTGATTTTCCTACATTTTACGGTTTGACGGGTGTGTTTTTCCCCATCAAATTTATATCTCAACATATTTGGAAATGTGGCTCTTTCTAGTTGGATGTGGCTTGGTGGGGCACTTTGAAACTCTAAGGTCTGATTCAACTCAAAGATTTTCCAAGTGGAGGGCTGGCGCTCATCTAAAAATTTTCCTTTTGGTTTGACCTTGGAGTTACACCGGGGAGACACGTGGAGGTTTCCGTTACCTTGCCCATACTTAGACAAAAAAAAAAATTCATGCGACCGGTGCAGCTTTGGTAGACCATAGACACATGGAGGGCCAATGCTCATCTGAGGATCTACCTTAGGGTCCCATGTTAGCAGTTTTGCCAAGGGAACACGTTGTGAGCCTGCGCATGTTTTGGGTCTCCGCTTTTGGGGACCATCTTAACTTTACACCAGGTATACATATGGATGCTTCCACTAGCTCCTCTCTATAATTAAACTTTTCAAGAAACTTTCAAAAGGCTTGGGACATGTGGAGGGACCACACTTGTTTAGGGACCGACCCCTAAGTGTTATTTTAAAGAAGCGCCAAGAGGACACTTGGAGGCTTCTGCTCACTCTTCCCTTACTTGGACTTTTCAATAGCCAAGGAAAATTGTCGTGGACCCTAGACGCATAGAACCATCCGCTGGTCCTTCAAAATTTTGATCAAACTCTGTCAAATTGAAATACATGGTGAGCCTGTGCTTGTTTGGGGTCTTCAATTTTGGGGGACCATCTCAAAGTGCACCATTGAGACACGTGGAGGCTTCTGCTGGCTCCTTTTTATACTGAGATTTTTCAAAGGACAAAAACACTTTTCTTGGGCCTAGGGCACGTAGAAGGCCCGTGCTTTTTTGGAAACTTGCCACTATACCTCACCTTTGCAGTTGCACTAAGAAAAAACATGGATGGCTCTAATCTAAAGTTGAGAAGGGGCAGAATCAATGGTTGCTATGCATTGCATTTATTTTTCTACATTTTTGCTCCAAGACTCTTGGAGATGCGAATACGCACTGTTTTTCATCATTTTTTGATGAAATTCCTTGTCATTTTTGTCTGCAAAGTGCCATTGAATGGATTTAGAACTTAATTTGTGAGTCCAAGGATTGTTAAGGTTGATATTTTGAAGTTGGAATTGCTCGGGCACTTACAAAAATGTGAATTACTAGAGAAGTTGGATGCGGGATAGAGTTGCAGAGGAAAGAGAGGGAAAAGGATGAAATGATGGAGGTTGCAGGTGCAAAGGATGAAAAAGGTGTTGCCTCGAGGGTGAAAAGGATTACCTATCAGATCCAGCTATACAGAGCCTCCAAAAAATGATTAAAATGGGGATTTCTCACATGACAGAATCAGAATGATTAAAAGGACTATCAAAAATGTTGTGGCATGGCATCCTAGTCATTAGTCGAGGGTCTGAGAAATGTGATCAGTTCATGATTTGTCCAACTGGAAACTTTTTGTTGCAATTTGTTAAACGTCACTTTCTGAGCAAATTGATAACAAGCAAAGGTCCCTCGAATATTCTTCTTTTTGGGGGGAAAATTTGGGATGAGTGAGCAAGTGAAATGTATAAATGCAATGAGAATACTCTTGCAAAAGGTTGGGGGTTGAATTCTTAAGAGAAAATTTGAGAGAGCCCATCTTCCTGAGAGACCAATCTGAGAAACCTGTTAATTTCCTATGTTTTAGATTTCAATCACATCAAGTTGGTTGTGAGTGTACAGCCATTGACAAGCTCTGAGACTGTTCAAAGAAACCTTCCCCTACTGATGAATCTAATCAATTTCGAAGTTAATCTGTGTCAATCTTGGAGCAATTTGTGTCTGCTTTATTTCAGAATGTCTGCAAGTAGTTTTTCTTATTCCTATTGCAATCTTGTGTTAAATTCCCTCCGAATCACACAGGATCTCATCCCTGTGATAGTTTAGTGGCATTTGCAATTTCATTTCAAGAAGAGCCTTCATCCTGTGATGAGATAAACAATTTAAAATCACTTCACTATCATTTGTTGATAAAGATTGTCTGTAAGCCTTCGAGTGTATCTTAGGCATGAGGAACCAAGGGGTCTTTGATGTTTTATTCAGTCTTTAGCTCGAGCCTTCATGTTAAATTCTTAGATTGTGTGAAACCATGAAAATATCTAGGCCTCCATTGATGCACACCTTCTGGTTGAAGGAATATTTTAGCTATTCTGAAGCTTTCTGTCATTTAGCTTTCCAATTGTTGTGAATTCTCTCAAAGATCTGGTATAATCAATTTTATCCTGCTTAATCTCCCACCAAAATTATTCAAAAACAATGAATCCATCCTGAACTACCCCTGTTTTCCCTATGTGTCCACAAATGTATAAATTCTACTACTAAAATATGCAGAAGCAATCAGGATTCCATAATGTCTTTAGTAACCTTAGCCCTGTCTAGGAAATATCACCATTCTTTAGAAGTGACAACTCGTGAGAGTTAAATTGTGGTGCATTGATCATATTTTCTCAGGGTCCCCTTTCAAATTTGTGCAAAGAAGGATATCTTCATTCTCCTTCACCGACAGAGGTTACAAAATGGGTCCTCTCACCCTAGTCAAAAGGCACAGCCTAAAGCAGTGAGGATAGATCAAATCCTTAATGAAGGTGCTATCCATTTCTCTGATGCCCGAGTGACAAAGAGTCAGAAAAATCCCCTCCCCAGCTACAAAATGACTCATAATAAGATCTGTTTGTCTCTCAGTGTCTTGCTAAATCTTTGATGCTGCTTGGTTTCCAAGGGAGAATCAATTTGGATACCAACACCAGAATGATGTCATTTTCCAGGGGATTTACTGATTTGTGCAAAGTTTGAAAAAACACTCGAATGGTGTCAGAAGAATACATATACAATACCTTGGTAATGTGCTTCTTACAAATTTTAAAGTGCAAATACGTTGTTGAAACATCATCCTGTGTCCAGATTTGTAAGAATCAAGAAAAGTTACAAGTTCTGCATGTAATATTTCTAGTTTCTGTTGGTTTTTTTGCACTAAGTTTACATCATCAATGTTAAATATGGGTAAAGGAAGGTCAGATCTATGAATATTTGCATGAATTTAGTGTTGACAGACATTTGACAGACCAATTTTAGTGCATTTGCACAACTAAGGTGAAAATCCTTAGTGGTGACTCCGTATTGAATGAATTTTTGATAAATGTCAGTGTCTTAACCTCTGTCAATTGCAATTTATCACTAATATTTGTAAAGCTAGAAGGAAGAAGATATTTCTTCACTAGAGACCCTACCAGAAAGTTGTTTCCAGAGCTGGGAAAGATGAATTCAGAAGGAAGAAGAATCTGGAAAGTTGTTGGAGATCAGAAATCAAGAAAGGAGTTATCAATTGTGGAAACTGATCAGCCTGTCATTGAAGATTGCCATACTTCCTCAAGTGCTTCTGAATCAGGTAGTCTCTTTGTAAATCTGAATTCTCCAACTGGAGAGGGTCCTTCTTTTGTATTTGAAAAATTTGCATCTCATTTTGTCCCTGTGTTCTCCAAAGCTGATAGGATCTTCCAAGAAACAGAGTTTTTAGAGAACATTCATTCTGAGAATTGTATTCATGTGCCCCACAGACCCCTCACTCCTCATCATTTTGTTTCTCCTGTAAGATCACCTCCCCAAAACAATATGGCCCAGCCCCCACCCAGACCTCCATTTTTTGTGAACACTTTTGGTCCTATAGATTTTAGAGGTATGGCTGGATATCCAAATGTTGTGCCCCAAGATGTTAGAAATAGATTTCCTAAATTTCAAGGAAATAATGCCATTACTGGGGATCAGCACTTAAAGCTTTTTGTCAATATGATGGAAGACTTTGAGATTGAATTTGAGGACGTGTACATAAAGTTTTTATTCATACTCTAGAGGAGGATGCACATGGGACTGGTATAAATATTTTCCAGAACAATTCCATTGATTCATGGACAGAGATGAAGAATGCTTTTAGATTGCAGTATGGAGATAAAACAAACCCTAGGTTTCTTTTATCAGAATTTGAAAATATAAAAAAGAATCCTAATGAGTCTGTTCATGACTTCAATACAAGGTTCAATAAGACCCTAAATAGGCTACCTGTGATCCTGAGGCCAAGTGATGTTTCTTGTTTAATAAAATACTCTGATGCTTTTGATAAGAAAGCTGCCTATTATTTAAGAGACAAGAACCCAACAACATTGAGGCAAGCCTTCACCATGGCTTTGCAGATTGAGAATAACATCAAGGCAATTGGAAAACCTCCTAAGAGAGAAGGCATCAAGCTGATCAATCCAGAGAAGCCTCAGTCAAGTAAAGTCTGTGGATCTGGAGGAGGTTGTAAAAACTTTGGCTGGAGCTGATAAGGAAATATCCTATAAACTGGTCAGAGCAGAGAAGGGGATTGGAAAAGGTTCCTAGGATCATCATAGTCCACAAGGTTAAGAAATATTTTCCAATCATCCTAGGGTGATCAAAGATCTGATGACAGAGGCAAAGGAACCATGGGATTAGGAGATAGACAACCCCAAGCCCATGAGAATAGAATTGTGCATGATCCTTTGACTACCATAGTTTATACTGTGGAAGAAGCCAATGAAATTGAGTGGTGTGACAGATGTTTCTTGCCACATGCCCCATGTGATGAAGACAAATAAGTTGAGGAAGCTGATGATGACACTGATGATGATGTGTGCATGGTGGGGTGCTCTACAAGCTCACAACAAGGAGAAACTTTGACTGAATTAATCAGTGCCAGAACTGCTATAGATTTCTTGGGATTGTATCCACCGGGTATTACCCCTTCCTCCCTCTCATACTTTTGAAATAGATATGGTACAAGATTTTGAATTTCCTAGTAATGATTTTGAATACTTAAGGGCACTAATGATTAAAAAGTATGATGGAGGAATCCCTTATGAGGAGGATAGGTAGTTGTTAATGAATGATGTAGTTGGCCATGAAAAGGAATATAACACTAGCAGTAAAGTTATAAAAGGGACAGGGCCTCAGGCCAAACCAAAAACTCCAGTTCTCACCAATATCTCAAAAGAAAATCCTAAGAAAGATACATCTGGCAAAAATCCTTGTGTCCCCAAACAGAACTGGTATCCCTGCCCATGCTCAGACCATGAAAAATCCTTTGTTGTCAAATGAGTTTCTTAGTCTTCCTCCAAATTTTTGCTTGCCCAAATATGTTCCTTATGACATTTCCCAAGTCTTGAGTCAGATCAAGATTTTTGTTCCAATTGTTGAGCTGCTTAGGATTCCTGAGCACAAGAAAAGGGCCTTTGAGTATTTGGGATTGAAAGAAGAAAAGATTACCCAAGGTAGAAATGTAAACAGTGTTGAGACTCCTCCTACCATTTCAGAGTTGAAAAAACCCCAAGTGCTGGAAGAACTAGATGAGCCACCTGAAGTATATTTGGGAACATCCTTAGTTGAGTCCCAGCTGAATGTAGATCCATTTTTCACCACTCTGATTATTAAGGACAGGTTGTTACACAATTGTATGTTTGATTCTGGAGCATCATGCAATGTTATGCCTCTTGAGGTCATGAATGAATTAGATATCAAAGTGACAACCACTTATGGGAAGTGCACTGCCATGGATTCTAGAGAGGTGCCAGTGGTTGGATGTGTCAAGGGTCTGATAGTGCAACTTGTAGCTTACCCAGGAAAGAACTTAAAATTAGATGTTGTTATTGTTGATTTCCCTGCCAAATGGGGAATGTTGTTATCAAGAAAGTGGGATGCTAGTGTGGGTGGTAGTGTGCAAATGGATATGTATTTTTCCACTATACCTATTGAGGGCAGCCTTGTAAAGTTGTATGGTGAAAAGAAGATGCTACATCTCATTGAGGATCCCAATAATGCTTCCTATGAAGTGTTATACACTGACACTGATGCAGATAACTTTGTTGGATTTGTTGATGGTAAAGAGCACAAAATTGATCAATGCAAGTCTCTTAATCAAGTAGGTTCTCCTTGGAATTTTTTGTTTGATGGGGCTTGCTCTAAATTTGGAAATGGTGTTGGTATTGTTCTGATATCTCCAGGCCAGGAAGAGTTTGTTTTCTCTTTTAAACTCAACTTTGAGTGCACTAACAATATTGCTGAATATGAAGCACTGTTATTGGGTCTGAGAATTGCTTGGAAATATGGTATTAGAGACATCATTGTTAAAGGAGATTCAGAGCTAATTGTCAAACATGTTAGAAAACTGTATGCAACAAAAAATCAGAGAATGAAGTAGTATAAGCATGCAGTCTAGGATTTCATTGAGATGTTTGACTCCTTCAACATAATACATCACGATAGGAAGAACAATACTCTAGCAGAAAAATTGGCCGTATTAGGGTCCAGATTTGAAAATTATACTATATCCCCCTATTGTGAGTATAATGTTGAGGTATTGACTAGGCCATCTGTTCCTGACAATGTTAAACACTGGCAAGTGTTCGAAGATGATGCTCAGGTGCAAAGGTTTTTGCAGAACCAAGGAGAATTTGTTGATCAACATATAGATTGGGAGCCAATGGTTTGTGCAGCTAATGGAAAGGAGACTTTATTTGGAAAAGACATCATTCAGTTGAAGACTAATACTATTCCCAGAGGTTTGGTAGCACTTGAATCAAACTTTGATAATGTTGATTGCATTGTCAACAGACACATGTCAGCCTCAAGGGATGTTGAAGAGCATGACCTGGGCACAAAGGATAAACCACGTAAGATCTGGCTAGGTAGCAATCTGAGAAAGGAAGAAAAGTAGTTGTATGTCCAATTGTTGAAGAAATACTAGGACTACTTAGCATGGTCTTATTCTGAATTGAAAGCATACAGAGAGGATCTTTTCCAGCATGAAATTCCCTTAGAAGCTTCTGCCAAGCCATTTAGGTAGAAACAGAGGCCAATCAATCCACTCCTTTCCCTGAAGATGCAAGAAGAATTGAAAAAATTGAGGGATGGAGGAATCATACAGCCCACAAGGTACTCATCATGGGTTGCAAACTTGGTACCTGTCAGAAAGAAGAACAGAGATATAAGGTTGTGTGTGGAATTTAGAAACTTGAATAGAGCATCAATGAAGGATAACTACCCTCTACCAAATATGGACAATATGTTACAATTGGTTACTGGTTCAGAATTTTATCCACCTTGGATGGTTTTTCTGGATATAACCAGGTATTTGTAAAGGAATCAGAGTGAATCAAGACTACCTTTACCACTCCTTGGGGAACATATGTATATGTCAGAATGCCTTTTGGTCTAATGAATGCTGGAGCCACTTTCCAAAGAGCAATGGATGTAGCTTTCTCTGGCTATATTAATGATTTCATTGTTGTATATCAAGATGATGTGACTGTTTTCTCTAGAAAAAGGAGTGACCACCTGCAACACTTAGAAAAAATGTTGTTAAGATGCAGGGAGTATGGTATTTCACTAAATCCCAAGAAGTGCCATTTTGGAGTTCAGAAAGCAAAGCTACTTGGACACATTGTGTCAAAGGAAGGGGTCATGATTGATCCTGAAAGGGTAGAGGCCATCAACAAAGTCCCCATTCCAAGAACCAAGAAGGGAATTCAATCCTTTTTTTGGGTAGATTAATTTTATTAGGAGATTTATCTCCAACTTTGCTGAACTAACTATCCCAATCACTAGCATGCTGAAGAAAGACCAAAGTATCAAATGGGAAGAGGCAGTTATTCAAGATTTTGCTGGGATCAAAGAAGCATTAAATAATGCCCCTATTTTAGCAGCTCTAATTATAAGAAGGCTTTCCAAATGTTTTCTTTTGCTTCAGAAAGTACTATTGCATCTGTATTGTTGTAGAAGGATGATGAGGGAGCTGAAAGACCAATTGCCTTTTTCAGTAAGGCATTACAAGGAGCTGAGCTAAAATATACTATCATGGAGAAGTAGGCATTTTCTTTGGTAAAAGCAACAAAGGTCTTCAGGCCATATATTCTGAGTTCCAAAATCATTTCTTATGTTCCCCACACCATGGTGAAAGATATCCTATCAGAAATGGAGGTTTCAAGAAAAGATGTCGATGGGTAAACAAATTGCAAGAGTATGATATGGATATCCAAACAAAAAAATTGGTCAGAGGTTTGGGCCTGGAAAAACTTATGGCAGAGAGAAATCTGCAGACAATTGAGGTAAATGAAGTTGAAGAAGAAAGGTTGAATGTCCTTGAAAAACTGATAAATTCTGAATGGTACAAGGACATCATTTTTTATCTCAAACATCTACAATGCCCTAAACATTTGAGCAAGAATCAGAAAAGAGCACTTAAGTTAGCTTCCCAAAAATATGTCATTACTGATTTTGGGTTAGCTTGGAAGAACCCTAAGGGAGTTCTCTTAAGATGCATTGCTGAAGATGAAGCCCCTAAGATAATTGTTGATCTCCATGGAGGAGTTTGTGGGGGAATTTTGCTGGAAGAGTCACAACTCATAAGATCTTAAGGGCTGGTTATTGGTGGCCAACTCTCTTCAAGGATACAACTCTGTTGGTAAGAAGATGTGAAAGTTGCCAACACTTTTCTGGAAGACTAAAAGCTTCAGGCTCCCTTCCTTTGCAGCCTGTATCAGTTGAAGCCCCATTTAGGCAATGGGGAATGGATTTCATTGGGGAAATTTCTGATCCTTCAAGTGCAGGCCATAAGTGGATACTAGTGGCCATAGATTACTTCACCAAGTGGGTGGAGGCAATCCCCACCAAGAAGGTAACTCACCAAATTGTCATGGATTTTTTCCTAAATTATATCATTTGTAGATTTGGGGTACCTGCCAAAATAGTTGCTGATAATGCCATGAAATTTCAAGCTAAACCTTTGGTGGCCATGTGCCATGAATATGGGATCAATTTGACATATGCTTCTAATTATAATCCCCAAGGAAATGGACAAGAAGAGTCCAACAATAAAAATTTGTTGAAGATAATTAGAAGAACTTTGGAGTTGAACAAAAGGAAGTGGGGTGAGCAGTTGAAATTTGTTGTTTGGGCTGATCGAATCACTGTTAAACGAGCTACTGGAAAAATCCCATTTGAGTTGGTGTATGGAACTCAAGCTCTACTGCCCCTGCATATGCAATTGTCTTCTTTTCAATTTCTTCAACAACTAGAAGATCAAGAGGTTAGTCCCTATGATGCTCACATAAATCAGATTGTTGAGTTAGATGAAGAAAGAAGGGCATCCCATCAGAGGCATGTGAAATTCAGAGAAAAATTGAAGAAGTTGTTTGATAAGAAAGTGACTCCAAGAGATTTCAGTGTGGGAGATCTTGTGCTATTATGGGATAGCAGGCATGAGGATAAGGGAAAACATGGAAAGTTTGATGCATTGTGGATGGGCCCTTATTCAATTGACATTTGAATTGGTGAACATACCTTCTTCTTAAAAGACTTAGATGGGGAATTGCTTGAATTTCCTATTAATGGTAGGCATTTGAAACATTTCCTTGATTGATTTCTCAGAATCAAGGTATACTCCATTGTACAGTGTATAGTCTTTTGGTTTCTTTCTGCTTTCATGTTTTTCTATTTTTGTTTTTCCTGGTCCTTGGTGGCCATTTTGTTGGTTTCTCGGTTCATCCTTGGGGGAGTTGGTTATTATTGTTCTGCTCTGCAAGCTTGTTCTTTGACTTCATTTCCCAATGGTTTATTTTTGGCACTTGGTCTACTATTTGTTCTTGTGGCACTCATAGGGAGTGCCCATCCCTGAGTCAGAGCTGATGTTGGTGCTCAATTTGATCTCACCCGTTTGTCCTTGAAATTCTTCAGTTTGCGGGCTCTGTCATGTTTTCTATCTCCCCATATTGATGCATGAAAACTCTATCCTCCATTTGGTTGCCATGATCAGTCCCTTCCTTTGGTCAAGGATCACTTTAAGTCTAGAATTTTTTTTTCATTCCTCTGTCCATGTGGAAGAATTTGTAACTTGGGCATAAACTTGGGTTTTTTCCCTTCCTTCCGTTTTTCCATAGTCACGTTTTGTTTTCCCTATCAATTTTTGTCCCAATACCTATGGAAAAGTGGTCCTTTCTGATTGGATGTGGCTCGGTGGATCACATTTGGGCCTTATATCATTTCCAAATTCTCTGTCCTTGAAGAAAGATTCATTTTCAGGTGCAAATGGTGATTTTCCTACATTTTACGGTTTGACGGGTGTGTTTTTCCCATCAAATTTATATCTCAACATCTGTGGAAACGTGGCCCTTTCTGGTTGGATGCGGCTCGAGCAGGGAACTTTGAAATTCTAAGGCCTGATTCAACTCAAAACTTGTCCATGTGGAGGGTCTGTGCTCATCTAAAAATTCACCTTTTGGTTTGACCTTGGAGTTGCGCCAGGGAGACACGTGGAGGTTTCCGCTGCCTTGCCCAGACTTAGACATTTTTTTCATGCGGCCAGTGTAGCTTTGGTGGACCATGGACACGTGGAGGGCTAACACTCATTTGAGGATCCACCTCAGGGTCCCACCTTAACAGTTGTGCCAAGGGGACATGTGAGCCCACACTTGTTTGGGGTCTCCACTTTTGGGGACCATCTCAAAGTTGTGCCATCAGGGAGACATGTGGAGGCTTTTTCTGACTCCTCTTTATACTCAAACTTTTCAAGAAACTTTCTAAAGGCCTGGGACACATGGAGGGACCACGCCTATTTGGGGACCTGACCCCTAAATTTTATTTTGAAGAAGCACCAGGAGGACACTTGGAGGCTTCCACTCACTCTGCCCTTGCTTGGACTTTTCAACGGCCAAGGAAAACTATCTCAGACCCTAGACACATGGCACCTTCCACTGGTCCTTCAACTTTTTCAACAAACTCTGCCAGACTGAGACACGTGGTGAGCCCACGCTTGTTTGGGGTCTCCATTTTGGGGACCATCTCAAAGTGTGCACCATTGAGACACGTGGAGGCTTCCGATGTGGCTCCTTTTTATACTGAGACTTTTCAAAGGCCAAAAGGCATTTTCTTGGGCCCAGGGCACGTGGAAGGCCCGTGCTTGTTTGGAAACTTTCCTCTGTACCTCACCTTTGCAGTTGCACCAAGGAAACATGTGGACGACTCTAATCTAAAGTTGAGAAGGGGAAGAATCAATGGTTGCTGTGCATTGCATCTATTTTTCTGCCATTTTTTCTCCAAGACTCCTGGAGATGTGAATACGCAATTTTTCATCATTTTTTGATGAAATTCCTTGTCATTTTCATCTACAAAGTGCCATTGAATGGATTTAGAACTTAATTTGTGAGTCCAAGGATTGTTAAGGTTGATATTTTGAAGTTGGAATTGCTCAGGCACTTGTAAAAATGTGAATTACCAGAGAAGCTGGATGCGGGACAGAGTTGCAGAGGAAAGAGAAGGAAAAGGATGAAATGATGGAGGTTGCAGGTGTAAAAGATGAAAAAGGTGTTTCCTCAAGGGTGAAAAGGATTACCTGTCAGATCCAGCTGTACAGAGCCTCCAGAAAATGATTAAAATGGGAATTTCTCGCATGACAGAATCAGAATGATTAGAAGGACTGTCAAAAAGTTGTGGCATGGCATCCTAGTCATTAGTCGAGGGTATGAGAAATGTGATCAGTTCATAATTGGTCCATCTAGAATCTTTCGGATGTGAATTTGTTAAACGTCACTTTCTGAGGAAAATTGGTAACAAGCAAAGGTCCCTCGAATATTCTTCTTTTTGGGGGGAAAATTTGGGATGAGGGAGCAAGTGAAATGTATAAATGCAATGAGAATACTCTTGCAAAAGGTCGGGGGTTGAATTCTTAAGAGAAAATTTGAGAGAGCCCATCTTCCTGAGAGACCAATCTGAGAAACCTGTTAATTTCCTATGTTTTAGATTTCAATCACGTCAAGTTGGTTGTGAGTGTACAACCATTGACAAGCTCTGAGACTGTTCAAAGAAACTTTCCCCTGCTGATGAATCTAATCAATTTTGAATTAATCTGTGTCAATCTTGGAGCAATTTGTGTCTGCTTTATTTCACAATGTCTGCAAGTAGTTTTTCTTATTCCTATTGCAATCTTGTGTTAAATTCCCTCTGAATCACACAGGATCTCATCCTTGTGATAGTTTAGTGGAATTTGCAATTTCATTTCAAGAAGAGCTTTCATCCTGTGATGAGATAAACAATTTAAAATCACTTCACTGTCATTTGTTGATAAATATTGTTTGTAAGCCTTTGAGTGTATCTTAGGCATGAGGAACCAGGGGTCTTTGATGTTTTATTGAGTCTTTAGCTCGAGCCTTCATGTTAAATTCTTGGAGATTGTGTGAAACCGTGCAAATCTGGGCCTCCATTGATGCACACCTTCTGGTTGAAGGAATATTTTAGCTATTCTGAAGCTTTCTGTCATTTAGCTTTCTAATTGTTGTGAAGTCTCTCAAAGATCTGGTATAATCAATTTTATCCTGCTTAATCTCCCACCAAAATTATTCAAAAACCAATGAATCCATCCTGAACTACCCCTGTTTTCCCTGTGTGTCCACAAATGTATAAATTCTACTGCCAAAATATGCAGAAGCAATCAGGATTCCATAATGTCTTTAGTAACCTTAGCCTTGTCTAGGAAATATCACCATTCTTTAGAAGTGACAACTCGTGAGAGTTAAATTGTGGTGCATTGATCATATTTTCTCAGGGTCCCCTTCAAATTTGTGCAAAGAAGGATATCTTCATTCTCCTTCACTGAACAGAGGTTACAAAATGGGTCCTCTCACCCTGGTCAAAAGGCACGGCCTAAAGTAGTGAGGATAGATCAAATCCTTAATGAAGGTGTTATCCATTTCTCCACATCCTGAGTGATAAAGAGTTAGATCCCCTCCCCAGCTACAAAATGACTCACTATGATCTATCTGTCTCTCAGTGTCCATGCTAAATCTTTGATGCTTCTCAACTTGCAAGGGAAAATCAATTTGGATACCAACACATAATTATCCTCCATAAAATAATATGGGATATAGGGCCCATGGGTCCAGCCATAAAAAATCAAGTTCGATTTACAATTCCAAAATGGTGACCCAAATCTACTTCAATTTTTAAAGAATGGTCTATCAATGCCTTGTACACTAGAATTATGAAATTTCCAACGTGCATGAAATTAAAATGTATTTTTGGTGTGAAACATTGATCAATCTCTTAATTTATATGAGAAAATCAAGTATACAAAGTGTTATAACCCATGGGTACTCAAAATATATATATTAGGAGTTATGTTTGTGACATTAATCAAATTGGATTCCTATGTTATAAAATTACACATGTGTGATGGCAAACCTTTCTCTGTCATTTTCATGGGATGGGAAAATATAGTTCCAATCTAAAATAAAAGTATATATATTATATATAAAGTATGGGCAATTGTAGTAATACAAAAAGAAATGGAATACATTTTAAAGGAATCTATAAGTTTCAGGTAATAGACATGAGTCTATGTTATTAGTCTAACCATAAGGTGGAAAGGAAACTAAATTCTAAACATTGCAATATGGCTTAATAGATTATCTTACATTGCCAATAATCATGTGGTGATTGGAATATTTCTTGATACTTTGATCCACCCCCCCAATCCTTGGGGCAAATGAGCATTCCTTTAAATTCCTTCTTCATGGATAGGGTTTCATTAATAACCATTTGACAACAATGACTCTGCATTATAGATTCCCTATTTCTTTTCATCTTGATTACTATGAGGTGGAAATAATTTTTCAAAGTTATATGTTTTTCTTACTTCTACATTACTGAAAGCAAAATGATTATGGAAATAGTCCACAATACTTACATGGAAAGGATTCACCATGGAATGAAAAACACTAAACCCTACTAACAATAAGGCCTATCGAAAAAGTGGATTAGAACACTTTTATTTTTCTTGTAAAGTGATTATGGTAAAGTTTAAACATAAATGTGGAGCCTCATTACCTCTTCACATATCTCTAAAAACATCTTTTTTCTATGATACAAAGCATAAATGTTCCTATGCTCAAAATCTTCACGGCTTCTAAACTGTAAGGAAATACTTTACTCCGGAGCTATTTACTCCCATCAATTCTAGGAGCATACTAGGGCAATTTCCTTCCTTCAACTATGAAAACCCAATTTTGGAAAATGACATGTCTCCCTTGCGAGATGGTAAGGAATAGTTTTAGCAATGCCATTGGATTTTTTCATCCACCTCTATCCAAATCGTTCCCTTCTTCCAAAAATATGAAGATCCAACTTCCTCTACTATGATAGGGATGTGGCAAACAAAAAATGACTCACATTACTTGAATCCAAAACCCTGAGGGAAGAAGAAGATTCCCCAAGAGGTGTCATTCTACAGTGTAGTCATTTATCCATGGTACATAATATTGTTGAATTAATGCTAAATATTTACCTTTAGATTCCTGATTAAAGACATTTCTATAACCTTGCCAAGATCCAATTGAAATTTTGAAGAAATCCTAACATTTTCAAAATCATCTTTCAATAAAAGGCATTAGGTTAATACTGATTCATTGATCTATACACAACATTAGTTATTCCTTAGATGACATAGATTATTAATGCTATCAAAATTTATTCATCAACTTGAAACATTTAGACATCTTTTCCATAGAGCATACGATTTACATAACCCTTTTTTAGAATTGCACCAAGGTCTTAAAGTTATATCTTAAGCAATCACTCTATTCATTCCATGATTTCTGCAAAGGTAAAAGAGTTAAATTGGCTTATGATGCTTAACATGATCAAAAATAATCACCATTTTTATCTACTATCTACCATGTGTAGGCTTTAAATATTAACTTTAATATTACTACTTACCTTTTTATGTAATATTTAAAATTATGCATACATTAAAGAAAATTGGATACATGATTGATTATAGAGTTGAGAAATGTCGAACATCCAAAGGTTCTTTTAGAAGATTCCACTAGTCAAAATGTTGTAAGTTACAATAGTACATTTTATGGAACCAAGAAAATCCTAATGGAACCTATTTAAAATTTTAGGTTATAACTTCCATACCTTCAGATGACAAGTTTGTTAAAATAGCACCTTGGAGGAAATGATCCCCTTTATCTTTTGTATTTTAAAGCTTTACTGGCAACTTCACTTTGATCCTCAAATGAATTAAAAAGATCGGTTTCCAGAATGCTTAGTCAAAATAAAATCTATTATAACTCAAAGGGATTTCTAGATTATATAATAATTTTGTAAAGTACTATGGGTTAACTAGGTAATATTAATAAGATCCTAGGTTTCAATACATAATTTCATTTACTTAAATATCCTAAGAAATTCAATAGGTTGAATAATAATTTTAAAATATCTAAATTATGATGAATAAATTATAACAATATGCACCATTGATTTATCTAAACCTCTTGGCTCGAGTTTCCATCCTCTCTTATGTCTAAGGAATGAGCTATCTCCATTTGGTGTATTGTGTGTCCATTACAAACTAATATGGGTTCCCTAATTCTATGACAAATTTTTGAAGTTATTCAAATAACTGGTTTCATAATTTATCTTAGGCTAATGTTGGTTAACCTTCAGAGCAATCCATTAAATCTGGGTATACATTGTCCCAAATTGGGGGATGTTTTTATATTAAACATTAAAGGATAAGATCCCACATTTGGTTTCAAATGAATTTCCAAAAAAAAATTAATGTTTTAAAAATTTGTATATCCCAAACTATTAAACTGGGTCTTTTGAAGGTATGAATAGTTAATGTAGGCTTAGGAAAGCCTTTTGTTATTTCACATGGTTGTGAAGAACCATTATTGTTATCTAGGAGAGGTTTCCAAGTGGAAAATTCTTCACATGTAAATTTTAGTAAAGTAAAATTAATGGGTATAATTGGTTGTTATAGATGCATGGTTGGCTATACGTTAATTTTTAAACATTGATTCTGGACTTGATATATATGTTTAGTTTTGCATAAATTGAATGTTTATCTACATATAATGTGTGCCTAATAACAACTGAGTAATATAAATTTGCCTTTATTTGAGGGTATTTGGTGAATGTCCAATATAGACTCACATTGAGTGATTCTCTTAATTCAGTGGTGGCAAAACCACGTGGTGGTTTACAAAGAGATATATGATGATAATTATAAATTTGGAAGATGCAAAATGATAGTTCACGGTATCAGGCTCCCCTTCGTATCTATTTTAGAGCTCTTGGGATGTGAGTGCAAATTTCAATTTATGACTGTGAAGAAGACTATTGTGTGATTGAAAACTTTGTGATCCATTAATATTTTGTGCACTTTTTAGCCAGTGTTACTCAAAGCAACTTCCAATATTGATCTTTTGACCAAAGTTGACTTTCACATGGACTAAACTTTGACAAGAGTGCTTACAATAAAGGGTTTTACGAAGTGTTTTCTAGGATTCACAGTAATTGAAAATCTCAACCTCAAAATGGATATGCATCAAACCATTTAATGTTAATCAGGAAATTTTAAATTAAAAAATCATTTCAATTTTCTACTGAAAGACTTTTACTTCCTATGCTCTAGTTGAAAAATAGTTGGGATAAATTATGGTTGTTACATTTCAATAGTTTCTCACATTGCTACCAAGATTTTGGAACAATTTTCTTGCCATCCTTCATATTTCTTGAATGAATTGATAAAAAACAAGGAGCTCATCTTTAGATATGAGAAATGTAGGATACTAGGGAAGGATTGAATTCCTCCATTATAGAAATAATAACCCAAATCAAAGTCTTGACTAACTAACTCATATGGATTTTAGTTAGATGACTTCAACTTGTTGAAATCTGACAAGAAAGGACTTCACGGTCAGAGTTTAATTGTTTTATAAGGAATGGGACATGCATATGATCTTCAAGAGACTCATATGCATTGAGGTATGAAAGATTCACTTATGAATCCTTGGCATGATAAAATGAGAATCATATTGGTTTTAGACTGCTAACAATTGGAATTTTCTTTCCAACCTGTTATCCTAACTATTTATGGCTCAAAAATTCAGAATCAATGGTGATAATGTTTATTTAGGATAACCATGTATATTATTTCCCAATGTGGGAAGTTTACTAAAATTTATGTTTCCTTGGTCATACATGTTGAATTTGTGATAGTGTCCAAGTTTAGAGAAATCTATTTTCTGTATGGATTAATAGAATCCCAACTTGGTTACATGGTTAGATTGAAACTTTAATAAGGATACCAAAGGTCTTGATTGTAGACAGAGGCAAAATCCTAGGATCTTGAGGGAATTTATAACTATGTTACTTATGTTTTATTCTAGGATACTTCCAGATTCATAATCACGTAATAATCATCTAGGCGTATATAGTAAATCATGGGAGTTTATATCTAAATGAACAACTGTATGAATTCTGATTTAACAATGAATCTTTATCTAATAGCATTGCAATTAATGGAGAAGACAACCCAAATGAGCCACTTAAAGTAAAACTAAATGTTTCCTATTTTGTTTCAATTTTCTTAATCTCATGCACTTGGTTGATGGCGATACCAGCCCAATGTGTAGTGCCCACATTTTAAACCACACCAGGATAATTTGTTTTTGACTTACATTGCTCACTACACACAACACAACAAGGGCTCCAAGTACAGAAACTCGACTCGCATACAACAATTACATAAGTCATCGACTCACATAGACACATGAAAACAACATAGGCATGTCGATGCCACACTTTTCCCAATGAATGGTTACTAGTAATGACCCAACCACAAGAAAAATGACTTCAGGAATGGCGAACCCACAACACATCATTTCTTTAATTGTATTTTAGTTACGATTAACATTCCAAGAACATTATTGTGCAAGGATTAAATTTTCTGATTTTCCACCTACAGATTCTTAAGTTCATTCCGTGGTTAAATTACCGTTCGACCCTTTTAAGTTGGCTTCTTATTCTTTACAAAATTTTCCATAACTTGCATACTTATTTGGCATAATTCAAATGCATATAAAGTACTTAATTATCTTGTTCTTATGTTAAGAATATTCTTCTCGAACATATATTCAATGTCTACCTTTTTACTCTTACAACTCAAGTGAATGTGACTTGGTGTCCATATAGCGATATTAGGATTTAACGGAGATTTAGATACAAGATAGCTTTTTACCAAAAACATTCCTCGATCACGGTATAGTTATTTCCCTACCATAGTTATTCTAATTCAATGACTTGTGGAATTCCATTTTGATTTATATATGTATTTTGTTTTCTCGAAGGTTGATCACACCAAGGCAATTCATATTCTTTGAAACAAAAGAATATATTTAATTGAGTTATAAGGTCTCCAAGAGTGGCATTATTCCGAACCTCAAATCTCATTTTTACTCTTATATGCTTTATTTTCTACGTCACATTATGGTCTTATTATTAGCATTGTCTTGTAAAAGGAGTTACGAAGTGTTTGTCTAACCTCTTGAAGACATATATGATTAGAAGACTTGAAGCTACACACGAACCCTAAGTTAACATCCAAATCAACTGAGGTTTAGATTAATTCCAACTTCACCTAAGGGTCTACCCCTCAACTATATATGAGTTTTAAGCGAGAGGACAAATTTATGCTAAACCACCTTCAAGAAAGGACCAAGGTGTTATGTTGAGAGAAACCAAGGTAACACATTTAGCTGAGCAGAGCTAAGGAGTTCATTAACAAGAGTTTAAGACCTAGAACAACTAAGTCACAACCTCCATCTATGTCATCTGGATCCAACAGGGATTTCATTCGATGAAGAAATTTAATTTTAAATCTATCTTCGGAAGACAAGGTAGTCCACTAGGATACGAAGGAGGAGTTAGCTCTACATACTCCAAATGAAGTTTGACTGTGTCACTCCTATCAGACCAGGTTTATGACAATGTCACTAAACATACTGACTAAGATGATAAACCCATTCTTGGGCTCTTGTTTACTCAAACTAGGAGGTTCCATCGAGTGCAGAGTTTAATTTCATTCTACGGTTTTCAATGTCTTCTACGGTAAGGAGTATCACACATGAAAACAAGTTATGCTCCGATATTGTACAAGGGTAGAGTGTTTCGATTAAATCTCTTTATTACATTTACAAAGTATGAATGCACAAGATGACTCGTTAATCATTTATTGAACACTAAATATGCACTACAAGATATTACTTCAAATTCATTTACCTTATATAAATATCAAACCTTTTTACCATGTGTACTATGAATCAAATTGAACCTATGATTAAATGCACATTTCCTAGATGTCCTTGAAACTAGCATCTCATACATATCAACAAATTATCAAATATAACCTTCTGTAACATGAGACTACATTATACATTTATTCATTTAACAATGAACTATATAAATTACAATGATAATTAATGAATTACACATCACCTTTTCGTCATTATTCTTTCATCCTGCAAAACCACGTGAGCATGATATCAGCGATAAATCGCTGGCATGGCATCCACCCTAATCTAACATAATTATCATTTTTCAGTTTCCCATTTACATATGATAATAATTACAATTTGCAATCGAAATTAAAGGTTTAGAGACATGTATTCCTTACATTTCATTTCACTTCATTTTGTAACCCAGGAGAGAGAAAGAGAAGGGAAGAGAGAGAAAACACCATTTGTCAAAAGTTCTATTTCACACAACAAGTTACACTATAGAGTTTTAAACAGTTATTTACATGTGTCAAAAGTTTCCACGGTGGTTTGGCAACCCGACGAGGGTCCCACAACTTTCTATTTTTACATTTTCTTACTAGCTACAAAAATGTTCAAAATGGGCTCGGAGGCTAAGAAACCACTTCCAAAAGTTGTCTTCCGATGAGAACACACACCACGATTAAATTTCTACGTGTCCACCTATATACCAAGAGTTCATAGCAACTGACGGAATTTGGAAATAGCGAACGGTTTACGTTTGGCGGCTAGTTTTCTGGGGCCACTGGTCGTAGTTGGCCCAGTTGCAAATGAACAAAAGTTAGCTCGAGGGCTCAGAAAACCACGTCCAAAATTGACGTTTGATGGATGAACGTGCAACGAGAAACTTCCTACAAATTTCCCTATATAAGGAGAATTCAACAGAGTCGACGAAACTCAGAACTAGAAAACAGTCTTCAAACGGCGACAAGTTTTCTGAAGCCACCGGTCCTAATTGGTCCAGTTTGACCTTGTCAAACTGCGACCAGAGGCCTACAAAATGCCATTGTCAAACTATCCAAAAAAAGTGTTTTTCCCTAAACTGAAAGTTCCATGCAATTGTCTAGTAAAAACACTAGAGGTTTACGAAGACGGGAAATAATTTCTCTATCCAGGTTTCAAATGGCGGTTCAAAACGAAAGCCAACTTTCTAGATTTAACAACTTTCTACTGCTACAAAACAGTGTAACAGGGCTCCTATAAGAGCGTCAAAAAGATCACATATGTTCATTCGGGGTCAATCCAAAGGTCAAGGTGACTCCTCACATAACAAGGTACACGAATGAAGCTTAACATCTCATTTTCAGAGTTACGAAGGGTACTTAATGAGTCTCTGAAAAATGCAAAAATTATCTATTTAAACAGGGAGATGATCAACTTTATTACTGGGAAGTCAATTTCGTCTGGTCGATAAAACAATATTGTAGTGATCTAGTTGGGTAGGAAGTTTTCTAAATCACCTCAGAATGAGGGTGGAAGTTCATGGTTTAATGCAAACGAGTTATTTTGACTTCGTGAGTTACGACACGACATTTCATTGTTTTGCCACGAGTTGATATAAACAATTAACTGTATTATAATCCTAATATTTTAAAATTATATTAAGTTGCAAATGAAAAACTAAAGTATGAGAGTTATGAAAGGTAAGGGGAGATGAACCATGCCTGGGAGGAATGGAGTCGGTCAAACCCGCAAGATTCGGTTCAGCATCTCGCTTGGCACTTAGTCAACCAGTTCACGAGCCTTGATCTAACCTCCACAACGTCACACAAACTTCCCGATCACTTGAAGTTTTCCAACAGAATATGTTACCCATTATGTTCTGACAATTTTCTAGGGCCTGCACAAGGCTCCATACTTGAACACGGGCTGAGAGAATGTTGGCAAAGGACAGGAGGCTCTACACCTGTGAATGTAGTTGCTTGAAAGTTTCTGAGCTTTTTCAACAAAACCACTTCATATCATGTTATTTGCAGTCCATGGTGCCACATTTCTTTCAAGTGTTCAATCACAACAGTTCACTGACAAAAGTTTCCATTTTGGCGCAACATTGGGAGGAGCTAGCAAAGTGAAAAAAATGCTTCATATTTCCAATATGCTTTCATGGACATCCTTACACCTGTTCTAGAGCTTCCTGCATTTATTTATTTTGCATTTTTTGACAGGCTGGGAAAGGTTGAAATAGGCATTATGCTGGATTTTCAATGGCAAACTCATGAGTTTGGATTTAATCAAATCAATGCTTCCATGATCTGCATACTTATCTACTAGAGCAACTTCATGACTACAACACCTGACCAAACTCCTTGCTAAAGTTTAACCTCCCATTTAAAGCTCACATTTTGGCACTGGCTGGGAACTCACATGGCAAAGATGAACTTCGATCAGGTTGGAGACCTGAAAAGCCAAGGCATATGCGCCCTCTACCACCATGAAATCCTGAGCATCGGGAGAGAGGATTTGTTCAATGTCAACAACACGTGCCCAAGCTTCATACGGGAGTCCAGGAAAGCATTTGAAACTACAACATCTGACAAAACCCCTCTATCTTTTATGCTGGACAGTGATAGATGTCCACGCAGGTTCTAGAGCTCATGTTTGACACAGGCTGGGAGAGAATGCTTCACAGGCCAAAGCACCATGGCAAATGAGATGACATCTGCAAAAGCAAAATTTCTTTGAACAGATTTTAAGTCTCTTAATACACATTGGGAAAAGGGAAAATAGTGGCTAGCTCCCCTACCATTAGATGAACACACAATTCCATGGAGGAGACATGATGGGATGGTGGGTGTTCCACCTCCCATTTCCATGCAACCAAAGACCAAGTCTTCCCCTTAACCTAAAAAGAAAATAAAACAAGGGTTTACCAAAATGGTGAAAGTTCTACCTCAAACAAGCTCTCCACAAAAATAAAAAAAAAAAGAAAAGAGACCAAGGAGCCCTAGCCCCCTTTTTCCCTAAACCACCCTAAATTCATGGGCTTTTTTATTTTAATTATTTTATTTTATTTTATTTTTTTTGTTTGTTTTAACTAAAAAAACATAAAAACCCTAAAATCGAAATAAAGCAACAATTAAATAAATAAAAAAAATAGCTTAAAGGTAATCCATAACAATAGTGATAAAAATTGACACTAAAACAAATGATCGTAAATCGACAATTTAAATTATAATATTATTATTAACATTATTTTTATGATTTTACGGCTAAAAATAATAATAATTATTATTAATCATATTAATGGTGACAACCAGGCAAGCTTGAAGAAGCGAGAACAAGATTTTCCTTTAACAGGATAATCATACATGACGCTACAAGGTCCACAGTTTGGGGTGTCGACAATGACCCGAAAAGGCAAGAAGGAGAGGGAGGGTGCAAAATCTTCACTGCGACAAGGACAAAGTCAACAACGGTCAATGAGAGCACACACACACAACCCTCCCATGCTTAGCAATAGGGTCATCATGTCAAGAACTGGGGAAACATCGAACGGGGCATTACATTCTCCTCCCCTTAAGAAAGCATCATCCTCGATGCGACATACAATGAAGAAAGAGAAATGGTAAGCAACAAGGAACAAATATGGGTGAAGGTACGCTCTAAGGTTAAGATTTCAGACACAAAATCATGGCCACGGGGTGGCCCTAGGAACATCAGGTAGAAATTTTAACTTTCAAGGTTCTGTGAAGATTGGTAGTTCCATTTTACCTTATTACTTAGTTAGCATTTTCTTTTACAGTATTTCTTATCTCAAGATTATAATATTCATTGTTTAGAATTTTTCAGTTGTCTTAAGTTCATGGGTGCCCAACAATAACTAACATCAAGATGTCACACAAAACTTAACACAACACAAACAACCCACGAGACATCTTGCTACCTACTTTCATGACTGTATCATATCACAAGGTCTTTTAATTCCTCCATGGAATGACAACAAGTAGACCACATAGCAAAGAATTTCCAACAATTATGTCCTAGACATAGATCCAGTACACACATGTGACTGACAAACAGAATCAACACATTGATACATATACAACGGGTATCACATGACTCAAAAAAAAATCCATGACTGTAATGACATAGTTCCAATCCAATATCCAATAGTCAATACCAATGAAAATGTCAATCCTCAACCATAACAATGTCTAACGAGACTCACAAGAGTACACATAACTCATTATACCAACTCCACACATAACAAGACATCACGAAACAATCCCCAGATATCTCCAAAAGCACAAAATAAAACTCCATATACCTTCCCAAAGCATCACCAAATAACCTCCATATACCTCTCATAGAGAAAGAATCATAGTGTCAAAACCAAGCCAGGTCACTCAACCATAGAGCCCCATCAAGAATAACAGGTCACTCAACCATAGAGTGCCATAAAGAATAACAGGTCACTCAACCATAGAGGCCCATCTCCTTTCTCCTTTTAATGAGGTCAGGTCACCCTATGGCCCTGGGCACATAGAGCCCCGTCACCCCCAACCCAAGTGACATAATAACTCGTGGTTCAACAACCCGCTAGTTATCTGTAACTCCTTGGGGCGTACCCCCATACAATGAAGTGGGCCCATAGGTTCAACCACTCCATGGTTAATCCCATGACCCTATTCCAACACATTACGACATTAGAACCAGCATAACAATCCATTCAAATGCCAAGTGGCAAAATCAAAAGCCTTGGGCAAGGCTATAAAATTTTAAACGTGAAAAGAAAGTTTAAATCTAAGAAAAACAAATGGCTGATTAGCCATGGTTAGTGTAAAATTTGAATGTTAATGCAACAACCGAATAAATGCCCAAAATATAAGAACATGTCAATCAGGAAAACAGTTGGTTCTAACAATAAAAGAGATAATGATTAATTTACGAATAAAATACGTATTGAGAAAATAGCACATTACAATCACTATGTGGCCTCATACCGCCACCAAAAGGGGTACTCATCGAGTTGCTGGCACTCAGACATCGAGCCTCAGCTCGTAAAAATATACATGTAACCAGAAATGAGTATATCAAATAATGTAACTGTCATCATCTCTTCCTGAATCATTCCTCCATACTCCCACAAGGATCAACATAGTCAAAATCACATAGGATTATTCAATGAACAATCCAATAGGAAAGAGCAGGGGACACTAGTTGCATAAGTTGAGCCTAAGGTGGTGCGCACCCACAATATACTGAGCAAGCTCGAAGTATACTAAACAGATAAAAGTGGGTTTTCAGTCTATATAAGACTCCACTTTCTCACTCGTACTCAGCTCAAGATTATGAAAACCTGGTCCACGCCTCCTCTCTCCTCACATACACTCTTGACAATTTTCTCCCCTTAGGGTCATCTAGTGTAAGGTTCACAACATACACATAACTACATCACTATCACAATGGTGATTCACACAATTTAACCATAGCGTCTTATGCATGGTATTTATATAGGGTATAACACAATCATTACTTTCACGGGTTATGATACATCACATTACCACATCCTGCACCCAAAATGCAATCACTGTACACTAGGGATCATACTCACCATATGCCCCTAAATCACGACATGAACCATCACATATTACATGAATTATATGTATGAGGAACACAATGTCTAACCTTACAACATATAGTCAATTGCAATACAACACGACGATGCACACAACTAATCACAATACGGTGATGACATCATGATAAACTGTGATTCACTTTACATCAATTTTGTCATGCAATACATCAATACACCTTCATATCACATAAAGCCAAAATGTTTTAACCCTCTGCAATCCACAATAACATTCCATTCACAAACAACAAGGCAGTACATTACACCTGAATTCCCCATTGAATCAACAACATAGAGAGTGAATACTCTCATCACAAGCACATCAATATGATAACAAATACGCACTAAGTGACATGCACCACATGTGCTTCCATAAGGTCACAATTACAACATAGTTCACATTACAACATATATCACATTACTCTTCCAATATCCACCACCATCATGCAGAATCATCACAACTCCAATCCATCCCAGAGGTTCGAGAGCATGAACCTCCACTCTGATACCATATGTAGTGCCCACATTTTACACACACAATTACAATAGTAAAATACCAGGATAAATTTTTTTTGACTTACATTGCTCACTACACACAACACAGCAAGGGCTCCAAGTACAGAAACTCAACTCGCATACAACAATTACATAAGTCATTGACTCACATAGACACATGAAAACAACATAGGCATGTCGATGCCACACTTTTCCCAATGAATGGTTACTAGCAATGACCCAACCACAAGAAAAATGACTTCAGGAATGACAAACTCACAACACATCATTTCTTTAATTGTATTTTAGTTACGATTAACATTCCAAGAACATTATTGTGCAAGGATAAATTTCTCATTTGTCCACCTACAGATTCTTAAGTTCATTCCGCAGTTAAATTACCGTTCGACCCTTTTAAGTTGGCTTCTTATTCTTTACAAAATTTTCCATAACTTGCATACTTATTTGGCATAATTCAAATGCATATAAAGTACTTAATTATCTTGTTCTTATGTTAAGAATATTCTTCTCGAACATATATTCAATGTCTACCTTTTTTACTCTTACAACTCAAGTGAATGTGACTTGGTGTCCATATAGCGATATTAGGATTTAACGGAGATTTAGATACAAGATAGCTTTTTACCAAAAACATTCCTCGATCACGGTATAGTTATTTCCCTACCATAGTTATTCTAATTCAATGACTTGTGGAATTCAATTTTGATTTATATATGTATTTTGTTTTCTCGAAGGTTGATCACAGCAAGGCAATTCATATTCTTTGAAACAAAAGAATATATTTAATTGAGATATAAGGTCTCCAAGAGTGGCATTATTCCAAACCTCAAATCTCATTTTTACTCTTATATGCTTTATTTTCTACATCACATTATGGTCTTATTATTAGCATTGTCTTGTAAAAGGAGTTACAGAAGTGTTTGTCTAACCTCTTGAAGACATAAATGATTAGAAGACTTGAAGCTACACACGAACCCTAAGTTAACATCCAAATCAACTGAGGTTTAGATTAATTCCAACTTCACCTAAGGGTCTACCCCTCAACTATATATGAGTTTTAAGTGAGAGGACAAATTTATGCTAAACCACCTTCAAGAAAGGACCAAGGTGTTATGTTGAGAGAAACCAAGGTAACACATTTAGCTGAGCGGAGCTAAGGAGTTCATTAACAAGAGTTTAAGACCTAGAACAACTAAGTCACAACCTCCATCTATGTCATCTGGATTCAATAGGGATTTCATTTGATGAAGAATTTTAATTTTAAATCTATCTTCGGAAGACAAGGTAGTCCACTAGGATACGAAGGAGGAGTTAGCTTTACATACTCCAAATGAAAAAGTTTGACTGTGTCACTCCTATCAGACGGGTTTATGACAATGTCACTAAACATACTGACTAAGACGATAAACCCATTCTTGGGCTCTTGTTTACTCAAACTAGGAGGTTCCATCGAGTGCAGAGTTTGATTTCATTCTACGGTTTTCAATGTCTTCTACGGTAAGGAGTATCACACATGAAAACAAGTTATGCTCCGATATTGTACAAGGGTAGAGTGTTTCGATTAAATCTCTTTATTACATTTACAAAGTATGAATGCACAAGATGACTCGTTAATCATTTATTGAACACTAAATATGCACTACAAGATATTACTTCAAATTCATTTACCTTATATAAATATCAAACCTTTTTACCATGTGTACTATGAATCAAATTGAACCTATGATTAAATGCACATTTCCTAGATGTCCTTGAAACTAGCATCTCATACATATCAACAAATTATCAAATATAACCTTCTGTAACATGAGACTACATTATACATTTATTCATTTAACAATGAACTATATAAATTACAATGATAATTAATGCATTACACAACGCCTTTTCGTCATCATTCTTTCATCCTACAAAACCACGTGAGCATGATATCAGCGATAAATCGTTGGCATGGCATCCACCCTAATCTAACATAATTATCATTTTTCAGTTTCCCATTTACATATGATAATAATTACAATTTGCAATCGAAATTAAAGGTTTAGAGACATGTATTCCTTACATTTCATTTCACTTCATTTTGTAACCCAGGAGAGAGAAAGAGAAGGGAAGAGAGAGAAAACACCATTTTGTCAAAAGTTCTATTTCACACAACAAGTTACACTATAGAGTTTTAAACAGTTATTTACATGTGTCAAAAGTATCTACGGTGGTTTGGCAACCCGACGAGGGTCCCACAGCTTTCTATTTTTACATTTTCTTACTAGCTACAAAAACGTTCAAAATGGGCTCGGAGGCTAAGAAACCACTTCCAAAAGTTGTCTTCCAATGAGAACACACACCACGATTAAATTTATACGTGTCCACCTATATACCAAGAGTTCATAGCAACTGACAGAATTTGGAACTAGCGAACGGTTTACGTTTGGCGGCTAGTTTTCCGGGGCCACTGGTCGTAGTTGCCCCAGTGCAAATGAACAAAAGTTAGCTCGAGGGCTCAGAAAACCACGTCCAAAATTGATGTTTGATGGATGAACGTGCAACGAGAAACTTCCTACAAATTTCCCTATATAAGGAGAATTCAACAGAGTCGACAAAACTCAGAACTGGAAAACAGTCTTCGAACGGCGACAAGTTTTCTGAAGCCACCGGTCCTAATTGGTCCAGTTTGACCTTGTCAAACTGCGACCAGAGGCCTACAAAATGCCATTGTCAAACTATCCAGAAAAGTGTTTTTCCCTAAACTGAAAGTTCCATGCAATTGTCTAGTAAAAACACTAGAGGTTTGTGAAGACGGGAAATAATTTCTCTATCCAGGTTTCAAATGGAGGTTCAAAATGAAAGCCAACTTTCTAGATTTAACAACTTCCTACCACTACAAACCAGTGTAACAGGGCTCCTATAAGAGCATTAAAAAGATCACATATAAATTGGCAAGGGAAATTTTACAGATAACCCTACCAAAATTTTGTTCCGGTCCCTCGTCAGGGACTCCTTGCATTCGGAACGTTGCAAAATCCCTTCCCGGGAAATCTAGTTTTCCGAACTTAGCCATTTTTGGTCTTTTTTGGTCGGGCGCACCTAATGTCTATGCAACATGCAGTGTTCTTGCACCCCCTTTAATTCCTTTGGCACACGGTTTGAAGTGTCGACACACATTTTGGTGTGCCTCACCATGTTGCGCCTTTCTTGCATGCGCCAAGGTGCATGTGCCTTCATGTCAACAATACTTTTGCGCCTTTTGGTGTCAACAATATTTCCGTGTTGCAACACATTTTGGTGCACCAAAGGTGCACATAACTTCATGTTGACAACACTTTTGGTGTGCCAAAGGGCGCATAACTTCCATGTCGACAGGCGTTTTGGTGCGCCACTTCAAAAAGTGGTTGGCACATTTATTACGCCTTTGCCTATATATAGGCGCATCCGCCCTGTCACTTTCACCAGTCAGAAAACACGTGATTGATCTTTTTCCTCTGCACCTGTCAGCATGCCTGTCATCTTCGTGTCACTTTCGTGGACCCAGTTTCACCTCTCACATTTTATAATCCTGGTATGTGGTCCTTATTGCTCTCATATTTTGTTTTGTTTCTTGGCTGTTTGTTTGTGGGGTTGGATTAAATGATTTGTGAAGCCATGAAACTTCCTCCTTTGTTGTTTTTGCTTATCCTCCCATGCATTTCTCCCTCTTTCCAGATCTGCTGGTAAAGAGGACTCTGCCTCTGAAAAAATCACTTGGGTCTCTTTATTACATCCTGTTCATCACCCAAGAAACCCTGCAGAAGAGGCTTAAACTCATATAACCCCTCCAGAGGAAGAACAAGACTTAAAAGTTGGTAAACTACCTTTTTCCTCTTTGGCGCATTCGCCACCCTTGCAACATGAAGTACAGTCGCGCCAATGGCGCATCCACCATGCTTGCTGCATAAAAAACAGTTGCGCCCTCAAGGCGCACTTTCCTCGCTTGCAACACCCGCTTTCCCTGTGCCCTCTTGGCGCACCAAACTCATGTGCAACATTGCAAAACCTTGCACCATTGGCGCACCCTGCATCCATGCAACATCAACTTTAGATGCGCCAAGTATAAACTGTTAACAGCGCAGGCGCATCTCTTATTACAGCAACATAATGTTATGCAATCCCTCTCTGCGCCGCGCCGAGTTTCCTTTGGCGCACATAATGCATATGTCACACAAGCCATATACGCACCCTTTGGCACACCAAAGTTACATGTAACATAAAGATTATATGCGCCACTGGCGCATCCTGTTCCCGTGTAACATGAAGAATATCAGCGCCTGTTATAAAATGCATGTATATGGCGCAGGCGCACTTCCGCTTGCAACAACAAAAAATGTCATCTGCAGTTTCCATGCGCCCTACGCCCTTTGGCGCTGATTTATCCCTTGCAGCACCCCTTCTCTGTGTGCCATACTATTTAACCTTGCAGCCTGCAGTGTTCATGCACCCTGCGCCCTGAGGCCTTAAAATTGCTAACTCTTCCTTCTGTCAACGCTTTAATGGAAGATCAAATAGCTAATATGACTTTCCTGCATTGGGTTTCACTTCTTCTTCTTGCAGATCAGCAACTGAGTTTAAGAACTACATATGTCAACATCAAGTAAGAGACCAACCAAGTCCAAGGGTAAAGCCAAACTTACAGAAGAAGAGATGAAGTACAAATATCAGAGGGTCAGGATGCCCGAATCCCAGGCAGAGTGTGACCTGGATATAAGAGACTCAGAGCTCGGGCACATTGATATGGAGGATTTCTGGGCCAGAACCCAGAGGGTCACAGGAAGTCCCTGGATGGACAAACTGGTAGGCAGTGGCCTGCATTTTGCTGGAGGAATCCCAGTCAGTGCAGTAAATAACGAATTCATGATGGTAGTGGCCCGCTGCTACAACAAAGACACCAGGTGTGTCCTGAATGAGAAGGGTGAGGTCGTGATCAACCTCACTACCCGGCACTTTGAAATTATGCTTGGCATTCCTCACCACCGTCACTTTGTGGCCGTAAGCCAAGAAGACTACACCAAGGCTTGGGAGGATAATGAGGATCAGTGTATGCAGTTGATGAATGAGGTATACCTGAAAAACAAGAAGGTGGTGACCAGATGGCCACAGATCATTCATCGCAGAATTTTTTGAGGAACTAAGTTATACAATCACATTCCTGAGCAGAGTATTTGGGCTTCCTGATGCCCACTACTTTCATAAATGGATGTTGAGATACTTGGAAACAATGAACAAGAATGTGTGAGATCAACACTTCGAGTGGGCGGAGATCATAAGCAGCACTATATCCGAGCAGCTCCAACAACTCACCACAACTGGGAGGTTCTACATGAACTCCTACATAGTTTATGCTGCAGCCTCAGAAAGAGATTATCCAGCGCTAATGCGGTGCGGGGTTTGGCCCCAAGTCAAAATATATGAATACTATCCAAAACTCAAGCTGGAAAATAGTATCCCCCAGTTTACAAAGATTAACGATGCCTTCTTCTACGACATCGTCTACCTTTTGAGGCCAAACATGACTCACGGTCATACGATCAAGAATATTGTTGCAGCTACAGAGAAATGGGGAGCCTTGTTCACACAATTCCCCACCTTTACCTATCTAAGGGCAGCCAACTTCTTGGGGGAACCAACCAAATTGCCGAGATACGCCGGCCCCAAGTTGATCCTGTTGGAGCTGTCAAGACAGCTTATAACCTACCATGAGAAGTGCCTAAAGAGAAAGAAGGGTGGAACTCCTTTCCCCCTCACAGTGGGCAGGTATACTTGTCTCTCTCACCACAAAGCACGGGATATGTTTGCAGAATTGGAGCTGCTAAATTTAAAGCACAACTTCCTGGCAAGGCCCACTTTCGACCCAAGGAATTGCCTGCCCAGAGCCAAACTCGATCCGATCCACGTTCCACAGATCGAGGATATTTATATCGACCTATATCATGAGGTCGAGCTCAGGAGGAAAGACCATTCCCGCTTGGCCTTAGCTGAAATCATCCAGTACGGCGTGGCCATCATCCCAAAAGGTTATCAAACTACTGATCAAGAAGTTGATCAAGTATATCTTGACACGGGTGGGGACGACTGGCCTTTCGCTGTAATTGACAGAACCAAGGTGCCTCAGACAATAGAGGAAAGGGTCAAAGAAACTCTGTGAAGAACAGAGCACTGGTGCAGAATGAATGGCCTCATTTACCTCGGAGTTGATTTCACCACTTCTCCATTGGGCAACACACCTTCCAGGCCAAAACAGCTGCCAAAGAGCAAAGGGAAAGACAAAGAGGGTGAGTCAAGCTCCACCCAAGAGGAAGCTCCTGAAAGTCCTCCTTCCGCTTCACAAGAACGGGTTGTAATCCCGGAAAGCCTGGAGAAAGAAGCAACGGAAGATGTTCCGATAGGCACATCCACTCAGGATGTTGCCACTACTGTAACCATTGAGGTCCCTTCTATCCCTTCTCCCTCTCCTCCTTCCCCTCCTCAGGTGACCCAAGTGACCATTCCTTTGGTCGTGTCCTCTCCTCCATCTTCTGTTGTTCCCCCTTCCTCATCATCCATCTTCTCTTCTCTCGCGGAGCTGTCCCCCACCATTTCTTCCCTCATCTCTCAGCTCCCTTCCATTCCCATGTCTACCTCCCCTGCAGTATCCCTTCCTCCCGTGAGCACTTTCTCGGCTTCCCTCTCAATGCCGCCTCCAAGTGTCTCCACGCATTTTCCTTCTACTACTGCAGCTGCTCCCTTTTCTATTTCTGGTCCTTCTCCCATAAGTCCAGCATGGATCTTCCAGCACCTGAGTCAATAAAAGAGGAAAGTTCCCATCGCACCGATGGACTTCTCCGTCATCCCATCAAAGGGGACCAAGAAGCAAAATCCTTTAACCCGCTTCTCTCAGAGTGCGTCAGGGGAGAGAGTAATGGAGATAGCATACCCCAATCCATTAAAGGATAAAAATGATCTGTCTTCGACAGATTACACAGTGACCCAAGTCACAATGGGGACATCTTCAGAAAGCCTTCAGGGAGAGGCCCTATCTGCAGTTGACGCCCTTTGCAAGAAGCTCCAGGAAGCAAAGGAAGAGAAAAGGCTGTTAAAGGAGCAAAATAAACATCTTCTCCATGCCTTGCAGAAAATGGGCAGTGCACCTCCTACAACTGCCGCCGAAACTCCTGAGCCTCTGAGCCAGGATAAGATTAATGAGTATGCTAAAATCGGTGAGCAGGGTATGGCAGTTTCCACCTGGAGGAGCCAAATCCTCAAGGAAAGTGAGGGAGTAATCGCCAAGTTCACCAGTTTGTATCAGAATATCAATCGGGTGAACAAAGAGCTCCAGGTGATAGCAGGACCCATCTCCGAAGAGCTGGACCATGCCAAGATGCAGCATGAGACCTTTCAGAAAATGTTCGACTGTTCAGTCGAAGATCTGGTCAAGTTTGGCATCCTTGGTCACCCCAGAGCCCTCAACAAAATCCTCTCTACTTTGGATTATCGGGTTGATCAGCTGGAGTTTGTCCTGGAGAAGATTGATAAGATAAAGGAGGAAGCCCTGGATGCAATGCATCAAATGGAGCAGATTATCCTAAGAATGTCTCCAGGTTTTCTCACTCCTTCTTTCACCTTAAGAAAGGTTGATGAAACTATTCGGATCTTCAAGGAGATCGTTTCACAGGGGCTGGGACCAGAGGTCACTTTCGACGCCGAATCCATCAACAATCTGCTGGCTTGTCGTGACTTCATCGGGTACCTGATAGAGGTAGAAAATGATTATTCCAAACTCCCAGAAAAGCTCACAGATGAGCGGGAGACTTGCGAAGCTATCAGTGATCGACACAAGGATCCTTCCCAGGATCAACTTCAACCCATGATCAGCAAGTTCATGGAGTACCGTGCCCAGTTCCACATCTCGTCTCCTGAGCAGCAGCAAAAGCAGGATACCCCCTTCCAGCCGCGGGACGACGATGAATAGTTTCTTTCTTCCCGACTTTCTCCTTGTAATTATCCAAAGTATGTTGACACAAATGATGACATCATCCATGTTGCATCATGAGATGATGTCATCCACCAAAGTTGTCAAAAGTCAACAAATGACTTTGGAATCTTTTGTAAGATATTTTGTAATTAGGTGGTTGTTTCCTTTTTGCCTTCTTTTCTTCTCCTTCTTCTATAAATACTTGAATACTTGTTGTATTCGGGGGTGGACATTTTTCAGATGAAAAATAGAAGTGAGAAGAAAAGGCTTTGTACTTTTTGTAACAGAAGAAAATATTAATACAAATATTGAGACTTTGTGCTGAATATGTGTGTTATGGGCATCTGATCTTTCTTATGTCAGATTTATGCGTTTATTCTGTTGGATCTATCTCTACTTTTTTGTCATTTGTTCATCAGTATTGCTTTGTTTGTCTATGCAAGTAGGTTCGGCTCTGTTTACTACCAGCCCAAAACATAGACCCTCTGACCTTTCTACTTTGGAATTCATTTCTTTTCTCCCTTCAGATCCATCTTCCTTCCCTTCTTTCCTTCATTCCTTTCTGTTCTTCATCGGAACTACTCTACTGGGATGAGATCCCAACCCCTGAAGGCAGAATATTGTGAGACTTGCACAAGATTCCTGCTGGTAGAATAGCAATAAACCAGTTTCGCTTTGCTGACTCAAAGAGGGGCTATGCCCTGCACACTGTTGGCTCGTTTATCCATAGATCTGTCCATTCGACAGATTTTCAAACCAACAGTTTTTGGAGAATCTGCTGGGGATCGAACAGATCTATCAAGATCTATGGTGGTGGTGTGTTTAAAAAACTGGTGAAAATCAAAAAAATCACTACCTGTTTGTAAATTTTAACTTTTGTTCAAAATCCAAAATTTTTGCAAAAGTGCTCCAAACTGAAAATTTTCTTCAGAGATCCATAGATCTGGGCTAGATAGAGATCTTTAGTTCACTGAGTTTTTACAAAAATCTATATTTCTTCGTAGATCTGAGTTTTTGACAGTTTACCAAAAATTCCAAACTCTTTAAAAAGTCAACTCTAGATCTGAAAATCAGCTTACTAAGTTTTACCATCATTTTATCCTCGTTGATATTTGTTGTTAAACCACAATCGGTTTTCAAAAGAGGGATAAAATTTAAATATTTAGAAAAGTACATGCTGCTGATTTTTGTCAGAAAAATCAGAAAATCAGCAAGTACAACCAAAAAGAGTTTTTAAATCTGCTCCAAAATATTACAGATTTGGAAGGTACACTGGCGGGTGAACCATTTACTCGCAGCAGGAGAGCTCGTGGAGAAGTTGATCCCACTTTCAATCTGCTTCAAAGGCACAACTTCAGTGTTACACTAGCATGCTTCTCGTCACTGAGCTCGGCTGATCGGTCATCCAGGAGTGTCTCACCTCCACGAAGGAAGCATTTTTCACAAGGAGCCTCCACATCCCTTTGTAGTGCCTTGTTGCTCAGTGGGACCATCCTGCCAGCGCGCGTTCTTTTTCCACCCGTCCAGATGGCAGTACCATGGGGAAATGCTATGGGCCCTCTCGCATTGCCGCATCCAGTTCACGCACTCCCTCATGGAAATCGAAAGAATTTCCCGAGATTTGATGGGAGTGGAAATCAAAGCACGGATGCACATATATCTGCATTCATCATGTCATGCAGCATCCTGGATGTGACCCATGAAGATGTGTCAGTTCGCCTCTTCCTAGAGACCTTGCAAGGACCCGCAGCAGAATGGTTTCAGCAATTGCCGGCCGGATCTATTACTAGTTGGGCCACCTTGCGAACTGCATTCGAAGAAAGATACAAACCTTCGGAAGATGCATTTGCATTGTTATCACAAATCACTCACCTGAAGAAGGAGGCTAATGAGACTATGCATGACTTCATCACCCGTTTCAATTCTCTGATCAACCGTGTTCCGCCTACCATGCTTCCAACACCGGAGAATCAAAAGTGTTTCTTTGTCAATGCCATGAGCTCGAAAGTAAGTTTCCTACTCCTACAAGAACAAGTTGCTACTCTAATTCTCACCCAGGCTGCTGCCATACGGATTGAAGACAACTTGCTTATATCTGGCGAATTGAAAAGGGAATCATCCAAGCTTAAATCTTCGGGCCCTTCTCCCACTACTTCGTCTGATCCGGCATTCCAAAAGATGGCAGAATGACTTGCTCGCATTAAAGAAACAGTTAGCCCATGCTTCCCCCAGTTCCTCATACCAGGATATTCCATGAAGAACTTTCACTCCCAACAGCGTCCCGCATAGGCCGCGTCTACCTGCAACTGCTCCGCGGTTGGCGCTTGAGGCTCCTCCGGTCAACGCTTTGGCCGAAATCGAAGAAGAGGAACAAGATTATGAAGAACCTTCATCTCAAGGTGAAGATGATCAAGATGTCGGTGAACCGACTGGTGACTCTACAATCGGGTACATGGAATTTGAAGATGAAGAATCTGACGAAGAAGAGGGTACCCAAGGATATGCAAGCGGACAATCATATGTTGTTTTTACCCGCTCGCAGGGAAAAGAAGCAGAGGTCACTGCCAATATGCAGAAAGAGAAGGCTGCATTATCCACGCCCCCAACTATTGCTAAAAGAGGTAATCCTCTTCCTGCTCAACCCCCTGTTAAGTCTTTTACAAAGAAATCTTTTCCTCCCATCTCTCCTCCAAATCAGCCTTCTTCTATTTCCATGAAGACCAGTAATCCTACTCTACCATCGCGAAATGAGGGACTCATTCCTTCATCCGCGCAACCCTTAGCCGCATTTGACATCATAGATCATGCTAAAAAGACTAAGATCCAAATGTCTGAAGCCGAGTATCTTCAGTCAAACCCCGAACAGCTTGTAAGGTTGACCAAGTATATTCAAAGCCAAGCTGTCATATCTCCCCAGATCTCCCTAAAAGGAATCCTTTCCACTCCTCCTGCATCCCGCATAAATGTTGCCTCAACATCTGCATCAGGCAAGATAGAACCTTTCTATCTCTCCCTCCTAATCAATGGCCACAAACTAAGTAACTGCATAATTGATTCTGGAGCTTCTGATAACGTCATGCCGGCAAAAGTCACCCATGCTTTGGGCCTCACCCTTACCAATCCTTTTGGTAGATGTTATTCCTTAGAAACCAAGTAGGTTCCGCTGATTGGTCAGATCAAAGACGCTCAGTTCACATTTGCGGCATTCCCAGAGAAAAGAGTAAAAATGACCGTCCTCGTTGCCGACATTCCAGCAGCCTATGGAATTTTGCTGGGAAGAAGTTTTTGCAGTGAAGTTGGTGGGGAGATTCATATGGACTGGTCTAAGGCTAGAATCCCCGTCAAAGGTGTAATGCAAACATTGGAGCCAGAATCACAAAAGAAGTACTTGGTTACTAACTCTGAGGACCCCAAAGCCCAAATTCTTTTCGAATCATCAGGAATGGGGAACTATTTCTTGTCTACCGAGTCTGACAAAATGGTTGTCCTCATCCAAGAAGAAGATCTTAACAAGATCTGGACTTTGCAGTTTGATGGCAGCTGCGCGACTAGTGGATGCGGCGCTGGAGCCGTGCTTATATCTCCTGAAGAGGAGATTATTCCTCTCTCTTTCAAGCTGCAGTTTTTCAACACAAATAATACTGCTGAGTATGAATCTCTGCTACTTGGCATGCAAGCCGCAAAGGAAAGAGGGATCAAAAATCTGAAAGTACAAGGTGATGCAGAGCTAATCGTAAATCAAGTTAAAAGGATATATCAAGTGAAGAATGAGAGGCTCAGGTATTACCGCAATGTGGTGTGGGACAACATCGAAGAGTTTGATGCTTTTTCAATAGAATCCATTCCAAGAGCTCAGAATGACATGGCCGATTCATTGGCCATTTCAGCATCCCTCATGCTCCCCCACCCAGGTTTGAAAACAGACAAATACACCATTGAGGTGGTTTTCCGCCCAAGCGTGCCAGACAATTCTCAGCATTGGCAAGTATTCAACGATGACAATCAACTCATTGCCTTTCTAGAAAAGGTGGAAAATTTTAAGGAACTTCATTTTGAAGGATCCACTTCTACGTGCCGTGAATCAGTTACCGGTCAAAACGATGAATCCGAAGGGAACGACGGCATATGTCAGCTCAAAGGAAATAAAATTCCAAAGGGCCTGGTTTCTCTAGAGCGGTTGTTCGACAGGCATGATCGTTTTGTAAAAAAGAAAAGGTGAGATGATACTGGCTCCTCCCCAGAAACCGAACCGGTTAATTTAGGTTCGGTAGAACATCCGCAGTTTGTGAACATCAGAAAATGTTGCACACCTGAAGAGAAGCGGAAGTTTGTCAAACTGCTGAAGAAATACATGGATGTATTGGCATGGTCCTATGCTGATCTAAAGTCTTTCAAGCCAAAGGACATCCAACATGATATCCCGTTGAAAGAAGATGCCAAACCTTTTCACCAGAAGCAGAGACATTATAACCCTAAGATCTCAGGTACTATCCAGGCTGAAATTCAGAAAATGCTGGATGCGAGAATCATTTTTCATATCCATCACAGTACTTGGGTGGCAAACATTGTGCCAGTGCACAAGAAAAATGGTGAAATACGCATATGCGTAGATTTTCGAAACCTAAATCAAGCATCCTTAAAGGACAACTACCCACTTCCTATAATGGATCAAGTTTTACAAGCAGTAACTGGATCAGAAATGTTGTCCATGCTTGATGGTTTTTCAGGCTACAATCAGATTGAAGTCTCACCTGAAGACCAATTTAAAACAACATTCACTACCCCCTGGGGCACGTTTGCCTACAGCAGGATGCCTTTTGGCCTGACCAATGCTGGCGCCACTTTTCAGCGGGCCATGGACCTTGCATTCAAAGGTATGATGGGGAAGGTCATTGTGGTTTATCTGGATGACTTAACTATGTTCTCTAAATGGTGAAATGATCATTGTGATCATTTGGAGCAAGTATTGGCCAGATGCCGAGAGCATGGGATTTCCCTGAACCCGAAAAAGTCTGTTTTTGGAGTCACAGAAGGAAAGTTGCTAGGACATGTTGTTAGCAAAGAAGGAACGAAGATAGATACCGAAAGAGTTAAGGCTATTCAGAGCCTTACTTTGCCTACAAGCAAGACCGGCGTTCACTCTTTCTTCGGAAAGGTGAATTTTCTCAGGCGCTTTGTTCCCGACTTTGCTGAAAAAACTCGCCACATATTAGACATGATGAAAGGGTCACCAACTTTCCGATGGAGCGAAGAAGGGAAGAGGTCGTTCGAAGAAATAAAAGCTTCCGTCGCTCACGCGCCAGTCCTGGTATGTCCTGATTTCTCCAAAGATTTTATTATGTATAGCTATGCATCTGAACACACCGTGTCGGCCATCCTAATGCAAAGGAATTCTGAGGATGTCGAATCCCCGATTGCATTTATGAGCTCTCCCCTCAAGCCTCACGAACTAAAAATGAGCCAGCTAGAGAAACATGCCTTCGCCATTGTCAAAGCAGTTAAGAACTTCAGGTATTACATTCTAAACTCCCATACGGTGGTTCTGGTTCCTGACACGGCAGTAAAGTCCATCTTAACTCAACAGGAGTTAGGAAGCTTGCAAGGAAATTGGATTGTAAGGGTCCAGGAGTACGATCTGGATATAAAACCAACCAAGTTAGTAAGAGGCAAAGGCCTGTGTCAACTTATGGCTGAAAACCAAGATTCAGAAGTTCCCGGAGGAAAAGATGATTGCACCAATGGAGCACAAAGCCAGTTGGAGAAACCCGATTCACTGCCTATGGTCCTATTTGTCGCAACCAGCGACGAATGGTATTCCGATATTGCTTTCTTCCTCACCTATGGCGAATGCCCAGCTCACTTAACTACAAAGGAGAAGCACGCTATAAAGCTCAGAGCAGCCAAATATGTCATCTGGGATGACAGTTTATACAAACGCGGGATAGATGGCATCTTCTTGCGATGTGTTGACAAACCACAGCAAGTGAAGTTACTTGAGAGTTTTCATAATTCGGCCTGTGGGGGCCATTTCTCCTCTTCCGTGACGGCACACAAGATCATTCGGGCCAGGTACTATTGGCCGACGCTTTTCCAAGATACAGCTACCTGGGTAACAAAGTGTGAACCTTGCCAGCAGTTCGTCGGCAAGCCCAAGTTGGCTGCTTTTCCCCTCAGGCCGGTCGTTGTCGACGAACCATTCAAGCAGTGGGGAATTGATTTTATTGGTGCACTCAATCCCCAATCGAGTGCCAGACATAGTTATGTCCTGACGGCAACAGATTATTTCACAAAATGGGTAGAAGCCATACCTGTCAAACATGCCACTTCCGAGGTTGTTTGCAGTTTCATCAAAGAGAATATTATTGTCAGGTTTGGCGTTCCAAACAAGATTGTTGCTGATAACGCTTCCAACTTCTCCTCACGAGAAGTTGTTGGTTTTTGCTATGAATACGGGATAACTTTGGCTCACGCCTCAGATTATTACCCTCAGGGAAATGGTCAGGCAGAATCCAGTAACAAAAACTTAGTAACCATCATACGAAAACTAGTGGATGAAAATCAACGAATGTGGCACAAATCATTATATGACGCATTGTGTGCAGACCACATCACTCCCAAGAGGTCTCTCAGCATGTCACCTTTTCAAGTGTTATATGGCACCGATGCTGAGCTTCCCATTTCTACTGAACTCCCTGCTCTGCGATTGGCACGAGCGATCGAAGATGAGACTTTCCAAAATTCTCTTGAGAAGAGGATCATGTATCTAGCAGAGCTCGAAGAAAAGAGAGTAAGAGTGGTCGACAGGATCACCGAGCATCAGAATCAGGTAAAAATATTGTTCGATAAAAAAGCTAAGCAAAGAAATTTCCAGGTGGGAGACCTCGTCCTTTTGTGGGACAAACGAAGAGAGCCAAAGGGCATGCACGGAAAGTTTGATTCCCTGTGGAGAGGGCCTTTCAAGATCAAGCAGCTCAATGGAGAGAATAGTTTCTATCTCTCGTATCTGGACGGAACTGAGCTCCCGCTTCCCTATAGCGGGCAGCATCTGAAAATCTTCAGGAAGTAGAGCTTGCTCTCTTCTTTGTACAGTTTGCTTCAGTTGTGTGTTTGTTTTTGTCATGTGTTTGCTTTTGTTGGTTGTGTGTTTCCCTTTTCGGTCGCCCTTGTTTTTGACTCTGTTACCCAATGGATAGGCACGTGAAGATCTGGGATTCTCTACCCCTGAGGTTCACTCAGAGATAGTCCCCAGAAAGAGCCAGCTGTTATCCCGTAAAATTGGCAAGGGAAATTTTACAGATAACCCTACCAAAATTTTGTTCCGGTCCCTCGTCAGGGACTCCTTGCGTTCGGAACGTTGCAAAATCCCTTTCCGGGAAATCTAGTTTTCCGAACTTAGCCATTTTTGGTCTTTTTTGGTCGGGCGCACCTAATGTCTATGCAACATGCAGTGTTCTTGCGCCCCCTTTATTCCTTTGGCACACGGTTTGAAGTGTCGACACACATTTTGGTGCACCTCACCATGTTGCGCCTTTCTTGCATGCGCCAAGGCGCATGCGCCTTTGTGTCAACAATGTTTTTGTTGCGCCGCATTTTGGTGCACCAAAGGGCGCACATATTTCCATGTTGACAACACTTTTGGTGCGCCAAAGGCGCACATAACTTCATGTCGACAGGTGTTTTGGTGCGCCAAAGGGCGCATGCTTTCCGTTGTCGACAGGTTTTTGGTGCGCCACTTCAAAAAGTGGTTGGCGCATTTATTACAACCTTGCCTATATATAGGCGCATCCGCCCTGTCACTTTCACCAGTCAGAAAACACGTGATTGATCTTTTTCCTCTGCACCTGTCAGCACGCCTGTCGTCTTCGTGTCACTTTCGTGGACCCAGTTTTACCTCTCACATTTTATATAATCCTGGTATGTGGTCCTTATTGCTCTTGTGATTTTATGTTTTGGTTATTGGCTGTTTGTTTGTGGGGTTGGATTAAATAGATTTGTGAAGCCTTGAAACTTCCCCCCTTTGCTGTTTTTGCTGGTTATCCTCCCCTGCATCTCTCCCTCTTTCCAGATCTACTGGTAAAGAGGGCTTTGCCTCTGAAAAAATCACTTGGGTCTCTTTATTACATCCTGTTCATCACCCAAGAAACCCTGCAGAAGAGGCTTAAACTCATATAACCCCTCCAGAGGAAGAACAAGACCTAAAAGTTGGTAAACTACCTTTTTCCTCTTTGGCGCATTCACCACCCTTGCAACATGAAGTACAGTCGCGCCAATGGCGCATCCACCATGCTTGCTGCATAAAAAATAGTTGCGCCCTCAAGGCGCACTTTCCTCGCTTGCAACACCCACTTTCCCTGTGCCCTCTTGGCGCACCAAACTCATGTGCAACATTGCAAAACCTTGCGCCATTGGCACACCCTGCATCCATGCAACATCAACTTTAGATGCGCCAAGTATAAACTGTTAACAGTGTAGGCGCATCTCTTATTACATCAACATAATGTTATGCAATCCCTCTCTGCGCCACGCCGAGTTTCCTTTGGCACACATAATGCATATGTCACACAAGCCATATACGCACCCTTTGGCACACCAAAGTTACATGTAACATAAAGATTATATGCGCCACTGGCACATCTTGTTCCCATGTAACACAAAGAATATCAGCGCTTGTTATAAAATGCATGTATATGGCGTAGGCGCACTTCCACTTGCAACAACAAAAAATGTCATCTGCAGTTTCCATGCGCCCTGCACCCTTTGGCACTGATTTATCCCTTGCAGCACCCCTTCTCTGTGTGCCATACTATTTAACCTTGCAGCCTGCAGTGTTCATGCGCCCTGCGCCCTGAGGCCTTAAAATTGCTAACTCTTCCTTCTGTCAACGCTTTAATGGAAGATCAAACAGCTAATATGACTTTCCTGCATTGGGTTTCACTTCTTCTTCTTGCAGATCAGCAACTGAGTTCAGAACTACATATGTCAACATCAAGTAAGAGACCAACCAAGTCCAAGGGCAAAGCCAAACTTACAGAAGAAGAGATGAAGTACAAATATCAGAGGGTCAGGATGCCCGAATCCCAGGCAGAGTGTGACCTGGATATAAGAGACTCAGAGCTCGGGCACATTGATATGGAGGATTTCTGGGCCAGAACCCGGAGGGTCACAGGAAGTCCCTGGATGGACAAACTGGTAGGCAGTGGCCTGCATTTTGCTGGAGGAATCCCAGTCAGTGCAGTAAATAACGAATTCATGATGGTAGTGGCCCGCTGCTACAACAAAGACACCAGGTGTGTCCTGAATGAGAAGGGCGAGGTCGTGATCAACCTCACTGCCCGACACTTTGAAATTATGCTTGGCATTCCTCACCACCGTCACTTTGTGGCCGTAAGCCAAGAAGACTGCACCAAGGCTTGGGAGGATAATGAGGATCAGTGTATGCAGTTGATGAATGAGGTATACCTGAAAAACAAGAAGGTGGTGACCAGATGGCCACAAGTCATTCATCGCAGTGATTTCTCAGAGGAACTCAGTGATACAATCACGTTCCTGAGTAGAGTATTTGGGCTTCCTGATGCCCACTACTTTCATAAATGGATGCTGAGATACTTGGAAACAATGAACAAGAATGTGCCAGATCAACACTTTGAGTGGGCGGAGATCATAAGCAGCACTATATCTGAGCAGCTCCAACAACTCACCACAACAGGCAGGTTCTACATGAACTCCTACGTAGTTTATGCTGCAGCCTCAGAAAGAGATTATCCAGCCTTAATGCGGTGCGGGGTTTGGCCCCAAGTCAAAATATATGAATACTATCCAGAACTAAAGCTGGAAAATAGTATCCCCCAGTTTACAAAGATTAACGATGCCTTCTTCTATGGCATCGTCTACCTTTTGAGGCCAAACATGACTCACGGTCGTACGACCAAGAGCATTGTTGCAGCTACAGAGAAATGGGGAGCCTTGTTCACACAATTCCCCACCTTTACCTATCTAAGGGCAGCCAACTTCTTGGGGGAACCAACCAAATTGCCGAGATACGCCGGCCCCAAGTTGATCCTGTTGGAGCTGTCAAGACAGCTTATAACCTACCACGAGAAGTGCCTAAAGAGAAAGAAGGGTGGAACTCCTTTCCCCCTCACAGTGGGCAGGTATACTTGTCTCTCTCACCACAAAGCACGGGATATGTTTGCAGAATTGGAGCTGCTAAATTTAAAGCACAACTTCCCGGCAAGGCCCACTTTCGACCCAAGGAATTGCCTGCCCAGAGCTAAACTCGATCCGATCCACGTTCCACAGATCGAGGATACTTATATTAACCTATATCATGAGGTCGAGCTCAGGAGGAAAGACCATTCCCGCTTGGCCTTGGCTGAAATCATCCAGTACGGCGTGGCCATCATCCCAAAAGGTTATCAAACTGCTGATCAAGAAGTTGATCAAGTATATCTTGACACGGGTGGGGACGACTGGCCTTTCGCTGTAATTGACAGAACCAAGGCGCCTCAGACAATAGAGGAAAGGGTCAAAGAAACTCTGTGAAGAACAGAGCACTGGTGCAGAATGAATGGCCTCATTTACCTCGAAGTTGATTTCACCACTTCTCCATTGGGCAACGCACCTTCCAGGCCAAAACAGCTGCCAAAGAGCAAAGGGAAAGACAAAGAGGGAGAATCAAGCTCCACCCAAGAGGAAGCTCTTAAAAGTCCTCCTTCCACTTCACAAGAACGGGTTGTAATCCCGGAAATCCTGGAGAAAGAAGCAACGGAAGATGTTCCGATAGGCACATCCACTCAGGATGTTGCCACTACTGTAACCATTGAGGTCCCTTCTATCCCTTCTCCCTCTCCTCCTTCCCCTCCTCAGGTGACCCAAGCGACCATTCCTTTGGTCGTGTCCTCTCCCCCATCTTCTGTTGTTCCCCCTTCCTCATCATCCATCTTCTCTTCTCTCGCGGAGCTGTCCCCCACCATTTCTTCCCTCATCTCTCAGCTCCCTTCCATTCCCATGTCTACCTCCCCTGCAGTATCCCTTCCTCCCGTGAGCACTTTCTCGGCTTCCCTCTCAATGCCGCCTCCAAGTGTCTCCACGCATTTTCCTTCTACTACTGCAGCTGCTCCCTTTTCTATTTCTGGTCCTTCTCCCATAAGTCCAGCATGGATCTCCCAGCACCTGAGTCAACAAAAGAGGAAAGTTCCCATCACACCGATGGACTTCTCCATCATCCCATCAAAGGGGACCAAGAAGCAAAAGCCTTTAACCCGCTTCTCTCAGAGTGCGTCAGGGGAGAGAGTAATGGAGATAGCATACCCCAATCCTTTAAAGGATAAAAAGGATCTGTCTTCGACAGATTACACAGTGACCCAAGTCACAATGGGGACATCTTCAGAAAGCCTTCAGGGAGAGGCCCTATCTGTAGTTGACGCCCTTTGCAAGAAGCTCCAGGAAGAAAAGGAAGAGAAAAGGCTGTTAAAGGAGCAAAATAAACATCTTCTCCACGCCTTGCAGAAAATGGGCAGTGCACCTCCTACAACTGCCACCGAAACTCCTGAGCCTCTGAGCCAGGATAAGATTAATGAGTATGCTAAAATCGGTGAGCAGGGTATGGCAGTTTCCACCTGGAGGAGCCAAATCCTCAAGGAAAGTGAGGGAGTAATCGCCAAGTTCACCAGTTTGTATCAGAATATCAATCGGGTGAACAAAGAGCTCCAGGCGATAGCAGGACCCATCTCCGAAGAGCTGGACCACGCCAAGATGCAGCATGAGACCTTTCAGAAAATGTTTGACTGTTCAGTCGAAGATCTGGTCAAGTTTGGCATCCTTGGTCACCCCAGGGCCCTCAACAAAATCCTCTCTACTTTGGATTATCGGGTTGATCAGCTGGAGTTTGTCCTGGAGAAGATTGATAAGATAAAGGAGGAAGCCCTGGATGCAATGCATCAAATGGAGCAGATTGTCCTGAGAATGTCACCAGGTTTACTCACTCCTTCTTTCGCCTTAAGAAAGGTTGATGAAACTATTCGGATCTTCAAGGAGATCGTTTCACAGGGACTGGGACCAGAGGTCACTTTCGACGCCGAATCCATCAACAATCTGCTGGCTTGTCGTGACTTCATCGGGTACCTGATAGAGGCAGAAAATGATTATTCCAAACTCCCAGAAAAGCTCACAGATGAGCGGGAGACTTGCGAAGCTATCAGTGATCGACACAAGGATCCTTCCCAGGATCAACTTCAACCCATGATCAGCAAGTTCATGGAGTACCGTGCCCAGTTCCACATCTCGTCTCCCGAGCAGCAGCAAAAGCAGGATACCCCCTTCCAGCCGCGGGACGACGACGAATAGTTTCTTTCTTCCCGACTTTCTCCTTGTAATTATCCAAAGTATGTTGACACAAATGATGACATCATCCATGTTGCATCATGAGATGATGTCATCCACCAAAGTTGTCAAAAGTCAACAAATGACTTTGGAATCTTTTGTAAGATATTTTGTAATTAGGTGGTTGTTTCCTTTTTGCCTTCTTTTCTTCTCCTTCTTCTATAAATACTTGAATACTTGTTGTATTCGGGGGTGGACATTTTTCAGATGAAAAATAGAAGTGAGAAGAAAAGGCTTTGTACTTTTTGTAACAGAAGAAAATATTAATACAAATATTGAGACTTTGTGCTGAATATGTGTGTTATGGGCATCTGATCTTTCTTATGTCAGATTTATGCGTTTATTCTGTTGGATCTATCTCTACTTTTTTGTCATTTGTTCATCAGTATTGCTTTGTTTGTCTATGCAAGTAGGTTCGGCTCTGTTTACTACCAGCCCAAAACATAGACCCTCTGACCTTTCTACTTTGGAATTCATTTCTTTTCTCCCTTCAGATCCATCTTCCTTCCCTTCTTTCCTTCATTCCTTTCTGTTCTTCATCGGAACTACTCTACTGGGATGAGATCCCAACCCCTGAAGGCAGAATATTGTGAGACTTGCACAAGATTCCTGCTGGTAGAATAGCAATAAACCAGTTTCGCTTTGCTGACTCAAAGAGGGGCTATGCCCTGCACACTGTTGGCTCGTTTATCCAGAGATGAACCATGCCTGGAGGGACGAAGTCGATCAAACCCACAGCATTCAATTTAGCATCTCGCTTAAGCATTTTTTGAACAGGTTGCGTGCATTGATCTAACCTCCACAATGTCACAAAAACTTCCCGATCACTTGAATTTTTCCAATAGAATATTTTTCCCATTATGTTTGAACAATTTTCTAGCACCTGCACAAGGCTCCATACTTGAACATGGGCTGAGAGAATGTTGGCAAAGGACAGAAGGCTCTATACTTGCGAATGAAATTTCTTAAAAGTTTCTGAGCTTTTTCAACAAAACCACTTCATACAAATCTTGTTATCATTGTAGTCCATGGCGCCACATTTATTTCAATTGTTCAGTCAAACAGATCACATGACAAAATAACTTCCATTTTGGCGCAGATTGGGAGGAGTTAGCAAAGTGAAAAAAAGACAGATTTCCAATATGCTTTAATGGACATCCTTACCCTATTCTAGAGCTTCCCCATTTATTATTATTTTTTTTTGTAGGTTGGGAGAAGGTTGAAACAAGTACGTATGTTGGCAAATGGGGAGGATTTTGTATTTAAGCCTGTCAATGCTTCCACGACTTGCATACTTATCTACCAAAGCACTTCTAACTACAACACCTAACCAAACTCCTTGCTAAATGTTCATAACCTACTTTAAAGCTCACATTTTGGCACTTGCTGGGAAAACATGGCAAAGATGAACTGATCAGGTTGGATGCCTAAAATGGAGCTGCTTCATACATCCACCTAAGCATTTGAAACTTAAACATCTGACAAAACCCCTATATCTTTTTATACGTTGTTAGATGTCCACGCAGGTCTAGGGCTTGTGTTTGACACAGGCTGGGAGAATGCTGGCACAGACCACAACCATGGCATTCCATGACATAACATCTGGTGAGGCATTTCTTTTAACAGTCAAAAGGTGCCCTTAAGCACATTGGGTTGTGTAAAAGCTACGGCCATAGCATTACATAGAACCACGTTTCCTTCAGGCATTTTTCCCTTACCCTGCGCATTTCCATCTACATAATAGACAAATCCTCCTCCTTCATGCCTTCTTCACATCTGGTGGGTGTGCAAAAACTTGTTCGAAGCTCACCTTCCCATGGCGGCAGCTGATTGCCTCCAAACAAAACTAAAGGATGAAAAAAAAAACCAATGGAGCCCGAGCCCCGTTTGCCTTAAACTGCCACAAATTCATGGGATTTTTAATTTTAATTATTTTATTTTATTTATTTATTTGTTTTTTTAACTAAAAAAACATAAAAAACCTAAAACAAAGTAAACAATTTTTTTTTAAAAAAAAGCTTAAAGGTAATCCATAACAATAGTGATAAAATTTTGACACAAAAACAAATGATCATAAATTGATAATATTATTATAAACATTATTTTTTAATGATTTTAATGCTAAAAAATTAATAATAATAATTATTAATCATATTCATGGCGACAACCAGGCAAGCTTGAAGAAGCAAGAACAAGATTTTCATTTAACAAGATAATCGTACATGACGCTATAAGGTCAACAGTTTAGGGTGACAACAACGACCTGAAAAGGCAAGAAGGAGAGGGAGGGCACAAAATCTTCACTACGACAAGGAAAAAGTTGAAAATGGTCAACGAGAGTATGCACACAACCCTCCCATGCTTAGCAACAGGGTCATCATGTCAAGAACTGGGGAAACATCGAACGAGGCATTACAAATGATAAATGGTAATTGGAAATATTTAAAGAATTAGAAAGATGGTTCTAAATTTTATGATATATCTAAATCTAATTAACAATCTTTTAATCAAGATTGTTTACATTGCTAAACTATAGTAAAGAAACTCAATGATCTTACTTACTTGATATGGGAATAAGTTTTATTGCTAAATGGAAATACTGGTTTAAGATTAAAAAGTTCATATGCATGAATGTAGATTTAATCTGAATACCTTCAACTAGTGTAAAAGTGCATTTCAAATATTTTCTTGAGATCAATCGTACCTAGTGGACCCTTGGGTGTGATATTAATGATAATTAAAACAAGATAATCAATTGAAGGTTAATAATCTAATGTTTCTTAAGTATGTTAGTTTCATTGAAAGAAATTAGTAGGTTGTTGTAATATAGGGGCTTCCTTAGAGTAACCTCTTAATGATGGGAGTCATTATGAGGATATTGTGATGCAACCAACTATGCTTAAACACCCCATTCAGTTCAATTCACTAAATTTACATAAGAGAAAATATTGTTCATAGTTCTACTCTAAATAGAGATAGACACATGGAATACTGTAGTGGTCAACTCATGTTGACTTAGGGTAACTAAACACACACAATTGACAAAATTCAATTGATTAGGTCTACATATCCTTAGTCACCATGAGTATACTGTAACACTAGTGTATGTGAGCTACCCATATTTAGCGTGAAACTTTGATTCAGGTTTGGTTGATAGAAGTCAAGGAAGACCAATCTAGGTAATAGTTGGAGTGGGGTGAAAGACTTATTCCTTTCGATGAGTATATTTCCTTAGAAAGTAAACATGGTAAACATGTTTAAAGCTTTGGCCAAAGTATCATAAAATGCTAGTTACATTGTCTTATGTCACCTAGTCTAAGATTGTGGGATTTTAGATGAATATTAGTAACAAATATTCATATAGGCTTCTTTGACAGAACATTTTAATGACCCGTAATGGGTAATACAACCAAATTATACATAGTATACACATGAAAAAGTTCAACATGAGAGATCGATTTAATTCCGAGTCATGAAATGAGAGATTTGTGTTACACCGAGTTATTACAGCTACATATGGTTTTCTGTTATGAGATGGAATGGAAATGAAATGTGTTCTGAATTGTATGAGTTTAGAAAAAAGAACATTATGTAAAAAAATCCCTTTTTTCTTATTCATAAAAATTGGATGTTACACTTCAACAGATCATTAGCTTCTTTTAGTCAATCTTGGTTGGTATTTAAGGGTACCTCTTCCTTCCTCTTTCTTCTTTCCCCCTCCCTACATAATGGTTTACAACTAGTTTTTTCTACACTTCCTCAGGGCTTCTCCCCTACCCATTCTTACCTTATTTCTTCTATTCTTGGTTATTTTTGGGGACTTTTTAGTCCTCTTATTCGGTTATTTTCCACCTCTCTTGTATGTTTACAGCCCCATTCACCTATTTTTTGTCACTTTTTTGACATTTAATAATTTTTTCTTATATTATATTCTTATAAATCCCATTTTCCCTTTCCTAATCCCATCTTAATATTATCATTATTTATCCACCTCTAATTATATTTAATTACCCCAAAAACCTATCCATTATCTTAATCTTACCCTTAAACACCCCCATTTATTGTTCCTAGGATTCCACCTCCCTTTGTTCAATACCCTCTTATCCTCCAACTACCATTTATTCTCCCCATGCAACATTAAATCACCTAAAATAGCTAAAAATCTAACTTTAGCCAATTTAAGACCCTAATTTTCTGGGGTAAACATCACCTTCACCACCCAAGTGGACTATATGTCACACTCATCAACAACCCATTTAGGTCATCATCGACCCTATCAATATACATCTACCCCTCCTATCTTCAATAGAATTTTTTTTAATCTTCTTCTATATTATCAGCTTGATTTTCTTTCTGTTCATATGGCGATTACAAATCCTATCCTTGGAGCTGCCTGAAAATATTTGCATGCCTTTAATGGAAAGTTAAAGATTTTGAGCTTACTTGGAGTCTTATCGTTTCATTTCCCCTTTCTTACAGGTCTTTTAGTTATTTAGGAGCTCTATCCATGCATCATATTTCGTTGATCCTTCTTCACAGTTCATCTTGACATCCATTTTCCCCCCTCAAACACTAGATCCACGTCACGTCGTCATCGATACAACCTAGTTGTTGTTGACCCAATCTATATCTACCCTAGTTTCTATGTTTGTCATCATCTGTCATCTATCCAACGACTCCATCATCATTCAAATCCCTTTACTCATGTCATCCATCTCCCTGACAATCCACGTCTAACCCTTTGGTCCTCGGTCACCGTCAACTTTACCAGTAATTCCTAGTCATCGTCGAGCCGACTAGGTTTGAATTTATTTACCATAATTTATCTTATCATATCTTTATCATATTTAAGACCTTTATTTTATCTTGTTATCTGCTACATCTTATCTATCCATTATCATTTATCTATCTCTTTTTTTAAATTGGATTGACATCCATCCCTACAAAGTTATCACTTCTTGGTAATAACCTTATTAAGAAACCCATCATCTTATTTACTTATCATTTTCTGGTTTAGTTTCTCTTTGTTATGTAGGTTATCGACGTCTCCGCAAGGAGGATATTTTGCACCTATATCTTCATCATCTTCATTATCACATATTAGGAGGTACCCTTCAACCCTCCTGTAGTTTATGAGTTTCTTGATTTCTTGTATCCTTTCCATTAACTTGTAACATGAGTGGGAAATCTCATCAAACAATTCTACATTAAGGGGCTCAATGAATAAGAAGAGAAGAAATAAGATGGAGAGGTAGAGGTCATTGTCGAGCTAGAGGAGTTATAATATCCATATCCAACAATATCATGTCATGTAATTTTAGGTATTAGCATCCCCGTAAACCCTCGAAGTGGTTGGATTCTTGAAAAAACATAGGGTAAGAAAATTAATTGACTCAAAAGTACTCACAACCTCATCAATCATAAGTTGGCGGTGTGCTTGAATTGTTTTGTTTATCTAGCTCCTGAATGTCAAGTAATGATCAATAATGGGTGCATTGTTAGTTTTTTATTAGATACATCAAAAAAATGGATTAAGTCTCCCAGGGGCCTAACAACGAAAGATATAATGCGAGAAACCCCAACAGTAGACAAAAAGGAGGAACAAGACTATAAAAAGATTTAAACAAACTTAACTCAACAAAGGACCAGGCCCACAAAAGACTAAATGAGGAAGAGACAAACCCTCCTCCAAGATGGAAAATAGTCCATAAACAGTCACTGCTTAACCCTTCTGGGTAGCACTTTGTGCCACACATTTTCTTGATCGTCAATGCACCCTAAATTCTCCTTGATGTATGATTTACATTTCTCTCCCTCCCAGAAAGCCAGAACCTTGAGGGAATCTAGATTTAAAAGATCCTTAGACTATTGGGGCTTTAAATTAACCTCCTTTTTGAAACCCATAACCACCTCCAACTTACCCAATGAGGTATCCGACATAGCCAAATTTGAAACAATATGTTTGGTGTTATCATATTTGTTATGAGACTTCAGCGCTCTATAATGGATTTCGTAATACATCCATCACTCCTCATACGAGACCTCTCTTTCAAGGATAATCCTTGTCGAATCAAGGAAAAACTCAGTAAGAGACTCTAAAGAAACCTCTGACATGTAGCTTTCCATGTCCTCATCTTCCGTTATTTCAAGAGACTCATCCTCCTCACTACTACCTTCCAAATTTGAGGGATCTGGAAGGGGCTCTGAATTATCTGTTGAATACTCCTTAAAATGACATGGGGAAGAAGGATAGGAAGTATCACCAACCCCATCCACTGCCAGTGCAATAGTAACAAAGTCCAACTAACCAATTTTTAAATCTTCGCCCTTAGGGGACATGGGAATAGGGTTAGAAGCAGTTGCACATTTCTCAGCACAAGCAGATGATTAGTTCAACAAAATTCCATAACATTAAACTCACCATAGGATATTACTTACTAAATATCCCTTTGTATTCCATTGTCATAGGAGGAGAAGACATTGTATTAGGAGTTCAATGGCTTACCACCTTCAGAACCATTGAGATGAACTTCCAATATTTTTTCATGTGTTTTCACTCATAAGGGAGGAGTTTCAAACTAAAGGTTTAAGATTAAAGTCCCAAAAATTGGTGAGCTCTGACCAACTAAATACAAATATTTAAAAATGTACAGAGGGGTTTGTGGCACAAATACTTTCATTGGAATCACATCGATCAAATGCAATTATACCATCACATAAGTAAGTAGTTATATATGAGCACTCGTGTGTGTTTAGAGATATTCTAAAGGGTTTTACTCTAAAAAGATATCATGATCATGTCATCCAGCTACTGCCTAGGAGGAAATTACCCAACAATAGACCTTGTAGGTACTCATATGTGCAAAAGAGTGGTATTGAGAAGATAGTGTAAGAGATGTTAGAATCATGAATTATCCATCATAGTCAAAGTGATTATTTCTCTCCAGTAGGGTTGGTGTGTAAAGTAGATAAAAATTAGTGCATGTGTCCTAATTATAGCGAACTCAATAAGTACATAGTCAAAGATAGGTTTCCTATTCTGGTAAAGATAGGTGTCCTAATTATAGCGAACTCAATAAGTACAAAACTTGATTTTCATTCCGGATATCAACATATAATAATTAGGGATGAGTATGTTCATTAAAATTCCTTCGCAACACATAAAGGTCATTATGAATTCTTATTAATGGATTCTAGACTCACAAATACACCCTCTACATTTCAAATTTTGATGAATTCTATCTTTAAAACATTCCTGTGGATTTTTTTTTAGTATACTTTGATGATATACTAATATAAAACAAAACATGGGAAGAACACTTGCATCATGTAAATAAGGTGTTGGAGACTCTTGAACAATATCAAATTTATGCAAAGCCCTCTAAGTGTTATTTTAGAGTCAAGGAGGTTAAATATTTTTGTTAAATCATGTCTTATAAAGGTGTTAAAGTGGATCCCATTAAGATAAAGGCCATGTTTGAGTGGAAGGTTCCAAAATCCGTAAAGAATATTCAAGGATTTTTAGGGCGTACAGGTTATTATCATAATTTGTAAGGAATTATGGTAGCATGGAAACACCACTGATAACTTTATTGAATGAATCTTTCCATTGGAATGAGGAAAATACCATAACATTTGAGAAGCTAAAGGAGGCCATGTCCACCACTCCAGTTCTAACTACATATTTTTCTAGGACATTCATTGTTGAATGTGATGCTTCAAGGTATGGTATAAGGGAAGTACTCATGTAATATGGTCATCCCATTTCTTTTAAGAGACATGAATTAAAAGGTGATAATATGTCAAGGACTCAAAACTAATTTATGAGAAGGAAATGCTAGCCATACTTCATCCAATAAAGTAATGGATATCATATCTAAAGGGAAGACACTTCAAAGTAAATACAGATCATGATAGTTTGAAATACTTCTTAAAGCAATGTTTATCATCCGAAGAAGAACAAAAATGGGTATAAAAAATGTTAGGGTGTGATTTTGAGATTATCTACAAGAAAGGGAAGGATAATGTAGTTGTTGATGCTCTATCTTAGAAGGATGAGTCAGTTGAGGCATTGTTGTGTGCCATATCTATATTATAGTAAGATGGGTCGAGGAGGCAAGGTCTGAATGGAAAGATGACCCAAGTATACAAAATCTCATTCAGAAGATCTAACACGATCAAATAATGTTAGAAAAATTTGAATGGAAAGGGGATGATTTATGGTACAAGGATAGATTATACATATGTAAGCACTAAACCCTAATAATAGGGTTCTATTTGAGCTTCATGCTTCTCCAGTAAGGGGGCATGTTGGTTTCTTGAATACTTATCATCTAATTGAGCAAGATTTTTTTTTGGATGGGATAAAAGCGGATGTTCAAAAATTTGTGGCTGAATGCATGGTTTGTCAGCAAATAAGGGTGAAACAATTAATTCCCCATGTCTTTTATACCCTCTATTTATTCCTACCCAGAGTTGGGAAGAGGTTTCCATGGACTTCATCACATGATTGCCTATATCAAAACGTAAAATATGTAACATGGTTGTGGTGGATAAAATCACCAAATATGCCCATTTTCGTTCCTTGTCACACCCATTTGTAGCAAGTATAATAACAACAATGATCATGGATACAATTTAGAAGTTACATGGGACACCAAAGATTATAGTAATGGATCGAGACCCTATATTTATTAGTAATTTTTTGACTGATTTGTTTTCATATTTGGGTAATCAGCTAGCTCATGGCTCTTCTTATCATCCATAGTCTGATGGGAAAACCTAGGTGGTAAATAATTTTTTGAAAGGATATATTCATATCTTTACCTCAGATAAGAAAGTGAGATGGGTCCAATGGTTTCCATTTGCATAATGGTGGTATAACACTTCCTTCCATACTTCATCTAAAATGTCTCATTTTTTGGTGTTATATGAGTACCATCCACCATTCATCACTTCATCCTTGAGAGGCCATCCAAAGGTTAGAGCAATTGAAGGGCACATTCACCACCAACAAGAGGTACTTTCTAGTTTTAAGGATAACTTGGCTATGGAAAAAAACAACATGAAGTAGCAGAATGATCAACATTGCAGTGAAATATATTTTGAAGTCGGTGATTGGATTTTTGTGCATTTACAACACTACAAGAAAATGTCTTTGAAACAAAAGAAGAAGAATAACAAGCTTTCACCTAAGTATTATGGCCCTTATCAAGTGTTACATAAGATTGGTATTATAGCATATAAATTGGAACTCCCTCAATCATACAGAATACATCCAATCTTCCACGTTTCTCTCTTGAAGAAGGTAATCGGACAGAAGGTATCAACCCAGACATTATTGCCTAGGATTGATGAGGAAGGAAGAATCATCTTGGAACGGGAATTCATCATCTAGACAAGTGCTAAATGATTGTGGAAAAGGGTCATTACTAAGTATCTAATCAAATGGAAGAATCTATACAGTGAAGATGCCACATGGTAGAATGCAATATTCTTATAGTAGCATCCAAAGCTTCTCAACATTGCCAATAATGTTGCTCCGAAGGGGAAGGGAATGATACATACTTAATCCTATATCTTACATTAGATGTGTATGGTAAAATTGTTGCTATCATGGATTTTTATCATGTTCTATATTATTCATATATGTTATAACATCATTAGTGGGTTGGCCTTGGTGATGGCCATAGCATAGGAATAGTATATATAGGATTTAGAATTTAGTGGTTGATCATCATATTGAGCACTTGAGTATTATTGTATGGTTTGCAGATTTTCCCCTCAAAGTGGCTAAGTTATTCTATTTGCATATTGTAATCATTTCTCTACATTTTGGTGTTCCATTGTTGTTATTTAGATCTATCTAAGTAATTTCATTACATTGAAGGTGATATAAAGAGAGAGAGTTGAAAGGTATCAATCGGTGGTAAGGTGGTAGTAGAAAGAAAAACACCATGACAATGCCAAGAGGGTAGAAACAAGCCATGGTTTTCCCTACATCAAATCAGACTCCTATTTCACTCATTTTAGACACAAAGAAATGAAATTATGCAAGTATAAGCCACACACATCATGAAATTAAAGAATATAGAGGTAAGAACACAACAATCTAATCCAAATGGAATAAAAGAGCCACAATCAACATCATATTATTTCTTAGGAGTATGCACAGTCTATTACAATAATGAGGGAGGCATTGAGTTCATTGCACGATATCAAAACATAATTCTGCAACTAAGAATGTTTAGCCACCATTTGAGTGTGGTAACTTTGCATTCAGGAGAGGATGTTTTTCAATAAATATTGAGTTACATTTTATAGAAGAAACATAAGAGAGAGGAAAGATAAGTATGAAGAATATTGTGAATAATATCTTATTTTTCATCCTTATCTTTTCATAAAGATGGAAAACCTCCAGAAGATGCTATAACGGAAAACATGAATTCAAATCCATTCCGTGGTATATTCTGCTCCTCATGATGATCTATAACAAAGAAAGATGCCTTCACTTAGGAAATAAACAAACAAAGATTTTTTTTAAGATCAATCCCATGAGATCAAGAGAATGAAGGAGGATTAGACTACCAGTTCGCTGAAAAACCATGATTTCACCTTCAAAGACCTTAGTAACCAATCATCCATGATCAACAACCTATTTAACTTTTCCCCATTGTATTTTGGTAGGCCCTAAAGGCCATAACAACCTAAATCCATCTTCTAGGCATGAAAATGTCTTCCATTGATATGTACAACTAATTTGGGCGCCTAAAAACTAAGAAAACTAGCTAGAACTGCCTCATTTTCTGTCATGAAGTTCTCCCAAGTCCTTCTATCATTCACTTTAAAACAACTCACTAAGTGTAGATTTCCTCCATACACTTTGAATGACACCATATGTAGGAAAAAATCCTCCAAACAAAATATATCCTAGAATACCATCCTCTTCTCATCTATCATTCAGCTAAGTCATGGCATCCCTAAGCTCACAAATGCACTATGACAAACTGTCAAATTTAATCTCATCAGAATATCTATCAAATTCACATGGATCCACACCACGTGCCCTTGATCAGTTTGCCTTCTCCCTGCAAGGCTACAAGGTTTGGGATCTGTTGATTTCGTGCATGGGAGGCACCAATGTGAGACACATGTCTCATATCAGTGAACCCACTCATCTCAAATCCCAAAATATGGCCCAAACACCAATGCGCACCACCTATGCACTCTTATGCCACATGTAAAACCTTGAGCTCATCTCAAACTATCATATGGCCATTCAACCTTGGCATTAAACCAAAAGATCGGGGATTCAATTGTTTAAAAGTATCCAACTTGCCACATATCATGCATCAGAAAACCAACTTGTGATGATGCTTGACATGGACCAGGTGGCAGACACACGAATGTCAATAGACAACACATGTTTGACATTGGAAGCACAAGAGTCCTTGGGGTGAGAGATAAGTTTGAATAGTTGTGGGGAATGAGAACACTAATAGGTGGCATGTGTCACCTAATTTTGTCTCGGTGCAAAATGGAAAGTGTTGAGTCTCGGTCGCTGCGGAGGCACCAAGTGTCCCTATTGCAACCCATTAAAATCGATAGTTTTACTCCTGAAGTAAAATAGGAAAATGAACGTTACCTGCCTGATTCTTGGCCAAAACAAGTCCAAATCGATGAAGTGCTTCAAGATTTTGCAAGTGCAGACTTAGGGCCATCATGTTGAAGTAGTTTAGACAAGTTTTAAATCATAATGGTGTCCAATATACCTAAACAACCAATATCAAAGCCTCCAAGTCCAAGCTTTTGTACCTAGTTTCCTAATAGTGAAGTGTGAGCTCATTTTTGGCAACAAGACCAATTAACTATTTATTAATAACATTGGGTTTAGCCCCAAGACAATGTGGAAAGATATAGCTACTTGCAATATGGATGTCCTTAAGAAAAGTAATTGACCATAATAGTGATTGATATATGCATCTCCTACCTACTAAATGCATAAAGCATCCCCCATTGCTAGAAGTGTAAATACATTTGCACCATAAAGAAAGAGTCAAAAAAATAAATTGAAAAAATTAGGTAAACCCACGACTATGTAGGTTGTTTTGCTAAGGATCCAAGCATACCTTTGTCATCCTAGAAAAAATGGGGGCATAACCAGACCTGACCCCAGACCAATATCCAAGGGTGTGGGGGCTAGACCCAAGTGCATACATTTTCGATACAATTAGAACTAAATTCACCCCATAATTTTAAAATGCTTCATAAAATTCACCAATGGGTTGTGTTGGTCCATAAAATAAACCCTAGTTCTTGTGTTATTAGTCAATGCTAGAATCAAGGATGTATTTTTTATTTCAATCTTCAGATATAGACTTTAAACAATCAAACATATTTAATCAAATTTAATGATAAATGAAATTTCTTCTCTATAAGAGGATTTTGTCATTTTGATTGGGTTGGGAAAGCCTTGAATTGGACTCTATCTTTAGCTCTAGCACCAGAACTTTATATAAGTTTTCAAAAGAAACGAGAAAATTAAGAGAACTCTATTAAGACTGATTGGTGAAGGGAAATTATAAAAGATGAAGATATATATGTGTGTTAATTTCAGAGCACTTATTACAATGGATAATTCTCTTAATTGGGGAGACAATTTTTCAAATTTACTATTATAACTAATTAAAAGAATTTTTTTTTAACAATATATGAAGATGCTAATATAAAGGATGAGGGTAAGAATGAAATTGTAATGTTGATAATAACCAAAACAGGTTAATGGGAGCATAATTAGCAGAAATAGCATTAGGTAGCCAAAAAGAGGCTACATGCTTAAGAAGTATGTTATGAGAAAATAAAGTATTCTAAGTGGTGAACCCAGACGAGGTCAACCCTAAAAATGTCCAAAAAGAAAAATATGTCCTGTTTGCAAACAAGAGACTGGCACGTCAATGGCAACGATAGACATGAACGTGAAAACGCTGTGTGGATGTAAATGCCATAATACATATAATCATAGTCCAACAATTAAGAAAAATCCAGAAATCATTCTTGATTATAATAACCATAGCGATGTCTCTAGAAGAATTGAGGCAACTAAATAATTTAATATATCCATTCCTTTCCTTTGAATTTGGAATTTACCATAACCATTTCAAACAAAAGTTTTCACCTCCTCCTTGGATTGTGAACAAGGATGGACGTAGAGATGACAATGACCAAACAGTCTGATTTGAATGTAAGATTTCAGAACCGTCTATTCCACATCCTGGATGAGGGCACCCTCCCCTCTCTGCTATGGATAGATATGGTGGGGAGCCCAGTGTATGGAATAGAATAGAATCACATTGAAGTGCATCTGAACCCCTCTACACCATCATTTTGGGTGGAAAGTTCCAAAGATTATGTGGTCCTAAACCTTCTAGGACAAAGAATTGAAATGCCACTATTTCCTCTCTTCACACTTGTTCAATTCTCTCTCTCATTGTCACGAGTGAATACATACGGGTATAAAATAGTTAGGACAAAACCTTTCAATTCAAATGCAAATGCAGCAAACATGAAGACTGTATACAAGGCACTAAAACTATAACACAATTTAAGAAGAAAACGAAAATAGATTGATGAGAGATAATTTATTATAATACACCAATACCACTTCAAATCTTTAAAATAAAAAACTACAAGCTGTTGGGGAGTTTTGGGCTTCTTTTTCAATGACGGGCAAAGCTCCTGGGAACTGAGAAGGAATAAATCGTTGCCTGCTTCCTCCAATTTGTTAATAAAGCCCTCGTTTGCTTCACAATTGTTGAATGTGAGTGGGAATGGGAAAAGAAGGTTGCGGAACTTACTGCGTAGAAAAGCTTGGGCGGAAGGGTGTTGATAGTCAGCATCATCTCAGCACACCTACACGGATATGGATGCGGGGAGTTCGGAAAAGGATTAAGTAACTGTAACTCCATTATGTGGATATGTGCATCTCTCCATGTTTTCAATTACAATGAGATTTCAACATTGTGTACACCTAGGTAGTTTCCGGGAAATACAACCTATAAAAGTCACTCAAACCCCCCCACCAAAAAAAACATTGGTGTTTTTTACAATATATGGGATATTAGCCCTTCTTTTATTATATATTTGTTGTTTTTTGTTTTTGGATTTTGGAACCATATATTTACTCGTAAGGAGATTGGATTGTGATAAGATAGATTGGTAGATACTTATTGTTTTTGGTTTCATAGAAATTTTATTTCAATTGTGTTTGTCAACAAAAGGACTATATAGGGTTAATACCCCTTGGACAATAATGTTTCTCATAGTTTAGTTAAGGAAAAATTCACACAGACTTTGATGTGAACAGGTGTGTGGAAAAAGGCCAAAGGATGTATGGGAAGAGAGAGTTTTTACTTTTGCACTTATAAGCTAGTGTAATCCGAAAAACACTTTAATTTTTAGTGTAATGTTTACAATGACATTCGAACCTAATATGCAAGCGTTTTCAACACAACCTCATTATAGGATATGTGCACCAAGGAGAGGGTAGAGAAAATGGGAGATTTAATTATCAATTTGAACAGTTGATGTTAAAAATTTTAGAAAGAAAAAATGAAAGGGTTTACATTCCTACAGGCTTCTTTTGGCCCCGTGGACTTAAAAGATTTATATCTATATTATTCACAATCCAATCTCCATACTAGTAAATATAAAGCTCAAAAATCAAAAGACAAAAAATATATTGTAAAAAAATGTTTACATATCGACAATATCCAAATAACAAGTGAAACTACAAACATTAATGTCAATTTCAAGTACAAAGAGCACTACTAGAGGGGGGGAGATTATCCTATAAAGGAAGGGCACTCCAAGATGAAGGCTCTCCCGAAAGAGGATCTAGGGCAAGCCACCCATCTTGAGCTTGAGAATCATCCTATACTTGCATGGGAAAAAGGATTCCCCATCCAGATGATGGAGACATGACCACCTCAGAGTCACCACCCTACATCGGAAAAGGCTATCTTTATGGTTCTTTAGTGGATTTGTTACAAGGAAGTGGGCTCTAATCCCTTTGATGATGAAGGAGGGGTAGAGAAATGACCATGGATAGATGAGAAAAAATGTTCACAAGAGTGGCTTCGCATGTGCCTCACATTGGCAGGAGGAGACCCCAATATTTATGGATCCAATAAAATTATACTCATGGTGCACAATGCGCTCCCCTAATGATTGAGAAGATCCTATATGTGCTAGAGCTCAAGGGCCACCTTATTGGTATGTGCCTAGATTCAAAGACAAACAGAAGATATATAAACATTTTTTAACTGAAACTTGATGTGGTAGCATCTGAATTCACCTATAATCTTGAATGTTTCAGCACTAAAATTTATTAAATAAGGGTTATCTATATCATATAAATAGGATTAAAAGATGCTACACTAAATATGTCAATTCATATTACACAAATTACATTTGCATCATAGAAACTATGACAATGTAAACATGATAGATAAACAGAATAATTAAGAGTGCAATTAGTGTTTGAGAGATGAATTAGTTAGTTTAGGTTGATGTTTGACTGTGTCATTATTGAATCTAGAATATATACAAAATCTTGAATGTGATTGCTAACCAATTGTTTGCATGGATGCATAGGGATAAGATCATACATATGTATATGGGATCATGCTACGTTATAGCCCTGTTTTGTATGGTTTTGAACCCGTGACTAGAGTGATCTTATATATTTTGTGTCGTATCTTACTTATCTTCATATTCGTTGTAACCTTGATATGTGCACGTATACCAAAGAATAACCCTTTCTTCCTCCAAAGAACCTCGAGGACGCATTAAATGACAAAAAAATGAATTTATTGAGTTGGACTAACCTCAATATTCATATAAATAAAAAGTCTTACCTCTTTATTTTGTGTTACATAATATGTTGTATTATTTTCTTACTTTTTCCTAGCTCATAGATGCTAGATAAATTATTGACATGTGTGAGTTAGTGTGTTGTCACAGATGTAAAAGTTTATTAATGACAAAGAGGATGATCTAGGATAGTTATAAGATGCTTTATATGATGGTGACATGGATAAACAGAGTGTAACATGATGGCATGAGTGGAAACAATGAGAATGAATTAGCCTAGTATGCCTTATCATGAGGCCTAGCCAACAGGATGACTTGAGCATAGTCTACGTACTTGTTTTTTATTATTAGACTAGTTGTTCTATCTATTCCATTATTCTCTCCTTCTTATTTGTAACTTCTCCATCCATTTAGGGGAGTCTTGTTTATTCCTATACCTATAAATAATGTACATGGGTTCTTTTTTCAATAGAATAATATGAGATAACATATCTCTATTCTTTCTCCTCTATTTCTGCCTCACAGTTTGGTATCAGAGCAACAAAATGATCTCTGACCTGTGTGTAGTGTCTTTTTCCTTGTGGTGTTTTTTCCTTGCTTGCTGTGAAAGAACTCCTTGCCTGATGGAAGTGTGGAGGAGCATGAGACTTGACCTGAGGATAAAACTCATCTTTGTTGCTGAAGGAGTCTGCATGCAAAATCTGTGCAAGTGATTATTTTTGTAGAGTGAAATGGAGTGTGCATGAAAGAGTGAGAGAACTTGGTATATTTTTTTCCTGCGTGGATAGTTTACGTGGAAAGAGAATTGTGGAAAATACAATTTGAGTGGCCTGCAACCACGCAGCTTGTTTGTAATCTTGTGGAAAGTGCATGGGAAGAAATCCTTGTGAAGGAATGTGGAGAAATTTGGATATGTTTTAAATCTGCGTGGAGAAAATGAAATTTTACATGGAAGATGACCTAAGTGGTTTCTGAAATAAAGAATGTAATGCTGGAATGCGTGGAGGAAAATGTGTACGTGAAGAAAATATTGGAAAAATTTTTGAGTTTTTTTTTCCCTAATTATTGCTGATTACAAGGAAGTTTGTTGATTTTACCTGTGCTGATTTCTTATTTTCTTGCGTGAAAAGGTAAGACATACCTCACCTACTATGTTGCATGGAAAATAATTGAAGTTGGAGATATCTTTCTTGGATTAAGAAAAAGAAATTAAAAAATGATTGTCTGCGTGGATTGCTGCAAATAAAGTGTGTTAGAAGAAACCTATGTGGAATCTTTCCTTTTGAATTGGTTTTGTGGTTGATTTCAAAGCATGAAGGAAATTTGTTCTTTCATGCCTGTTTTGCTGGAGGAGTAATTTGCACCTGCGTGGAGACAAAATTTCTCTTCCCATGCATGGTTTGGTTGAGTGGGATTTGATTGTTGCAATTCTACTGCTGAAGTACTTGGAAGGTACTGTTGACGTGGAACACAAAGTCTTCTAAATAAAAAAATACTATGTGCCTAGAAAAGAAGATACTCTCTCATAGCCTTTCCACCAAGACAACGAAGGACAAGAAATGGATCCTACAACACTTCACCGAATGTCGAGTGTAGACAACTTGATTGAGAGCATCAATAACACGGTCGCCACAGCTGAAAGCTGGAATATCAACTCGCCAGTCAGAGAACACCGTGAAGAAGCTCCTGAGAGCTCTGGGTTCTACTTTGCTTTGCTGAATGAGCTTCAGAATACCGGTAATCTAGCCTTCGACAAGCTAGTTCGAGAAGGACTTCTTGAATACTTTCTTTTCGACGTCAGCTGCCAAGCAAAGTGAGTAGGAAGAATTAGAAGCCGGGTACGACACTGACTGTGATGACAAAGAAGAACACCCCACAAAGCATCGTCTCACAGCACGTGAATATCGAGCATCTACGAGCCAAGTAATTCTCATCAGTGAGTCAAAATTGTAATAACTCTTGAAATAAATAAATAAATTTTTTTTTATTACGATGTCTGCTCCAAAGTTACTTCTTCCGATGCTCAGTTGCTCAAAGGGTCCAATTTTGTGGCCTGGAAGACAAAAATGAAGACAATCCTTCAGTTTGAAGGATTATGGGGAATTGTCACAGGGTCTGTGCCCACTCCCACAGCCCCTGATGAACTAATAAAATATGAAATGGCTAGTGCTAAAGCCTTGATGCTGATAATGCTCAGTATCAGTGACGATGTGCAACTGCATGTTAAAAATGTGGAGAAACCCAAGGAGGCCTGGGACAAGTTGGCAACCATTTATGAAGCCAAAAATCAGACAAAGATACTTCATCTTCAGTCAAAGCTGCACACCCTCTCTATGGGGTCAGATGAGAAAGTGGAGGAATTCTTACATCACGTGGCTGAGCTGAGATCAGAGTTATTAGCACTCGGTGAAATGGTGGATGATAAACTTCTCATCGCAATCACCTTGAGAGCACTCCCTTCTCAATTCTGAGTGTTCGTTATGACACTGAATGTGTCTAAACAAACAGTGACATTCGAAGAGCTTGTGAATTTGCTGCAGCAGGAAGAGGCCATCACTTCATCCCATGAGGAGTCTCAGGATAAAGCCTTGTTCTCAAAGCCTTACCATGGCCAGAAGAATCGGAAGGGTCCCCCAGAGAAGCCAAATCAAGCGCAACCAAAATAACAACAGAAAGATCAAAAGTCAAAGAGATGGTGTCACATTTGTAGAACCAATACTCACGACACTGATCACTGCTGGCATAATAGCTTGAAACAAGGGTCTTCAAGTCATACAAGCACATCCGGGCATGAAGATTTTCAAAAGTCCAAATGACGTCCCCACTGGAGAAAGCACAAGGGACATCTCGCAGCCCAACAAGAAGATGATGAATCTGATGAGGAGACATCAGAAGGAGCCCATTGTGGTAAGAACCTTGTACTCATCTCTCAAACTTCTCAGCCCACGAAGAAAGTCTGGTTGATAGACTCTGGTGCAAGCAAGCATATGTCAGGTGACAAGAAGCTGTTTGATTCACTACATGAAGAACCAACTGGAGATCGAGTTCAGATAGCAGATGACAAAGAGTACATTGCAAAAGGAATAGGGAATGTCACCATTCCTCTGGGACCACGAAAATGTACACTTACAAAGGTACTATATGTTCCTGGCTTGACTAGCAACCTCTTGTCAGTTACTCAGCTCTTGAATCATCACCTTAAGGTAGAATTTCTTGTTCAAAATGGCATTAAATCATGCTTAATCTCCAGAAAAGGTACGGTTCTTGCTAAAGCATTTGTAAAAGATAAGTTATTTGCTTTAGATACTGTTTCATCTTCTGCAGTAGCTTTATCTGCTTCAACAATAGAATCAACTGCCCTATGGCATTTTAGATATGGACACTTGTCAGTTAGTTCATTGCACCAGATGAGTTCAAAAGCAATGGTCCATGGACTACCCAAATTGTCCAGTTCCTTGCCTATTTTCCCTGGCTGTCTTGCAGGAAAACAACACAGAGATCCATTTCAAGGGAGCACCTTCCATGCCAAGAAGTGTCTGGAGGTAGTTCATACCGATCTGAATGGCCCATTGCCTACTTCATTTTTAGGATACAAGTACTTCCAACTGTTCGTGGATGACCACTCTCGCAAGATGTGGGTATATTTCCTAAAGAAGAAAAGTGAGGCTCTTCAACATTTCTAGAACTTCTATCATCGTGTTGTGAAAGAGTCTGGACAACCACTTCTTCTACTTCACTCAGATCGAGGGGGGAATTCACATCAAATAAGTTCTTGGCCTTCCTAAACCAACAAGGCATTAAGCAGCACCTGACTGCTCCCTACACACCCCAACAAAATGGCATTGTTGAGCATCGCAATCACACAGTGATGGAGATGGCTCGCTGCATGCTAACAACAACAAAGCTAGAGGAACGCTATTGGGCTGAAGTAGTACAGACAGTTGTATATCTTCTCAACAGGGCACCAACAAAGATTCTACAAAATAAAATGCCAGAAGAGGTATGGAGTGGTAGAAAGCCATCAATTTCTCATTTACGAGTATTTGGTTGCACAACATACATGCATGTCCCAGCTCAGAAGAGAAAGAAGGTTGAGCCAAAAACACTCCCATGTATCCTTCTTGGTTACAGTACTACCTCGAAGGCATATCGTCTCATGGATCCTGAGACAAAGAAAATATATGAGAGTCGGGACGTGGTTTGTGACGAGTCATCCTTTGACTCAATAATATCAACAGAAGATCCACTTCCAACCACATCTCATCAATTAGTCTCTGAATCAGATGATGAGCCAGAGGAGACTACTCAGAGAAAAGAAATGCTACCAGGAGAACTATTTGTTGACCTTGGAGAACTGGAGAATGTGACTCCACATCAATCCACATGGCAATGACACAGTTCTTCTCAAAAGCAGCCAAGTTCTCATCCAAAGTGGGTACAAAGCACCATCAAGGACTCACATTTGCAACAACTCCCAGATACATCATCCGGAGTCAAAACAAGGAGTCAAACAAGAAATGAGGTAAACTTTGCACTCATGAGTTCACTGATGAATAGCTCTGAGCCAGATAATGTTCGTGAAGCACTCAGTCAACCTCAGTGGAAGGAAGCCATGGATACAGAATATGACTCACTCATGAAAAATCAGACATGGGAACTTGTCGATCTACCTACAGGAAAGAAACCCATAGGCTGCAAATGGGTTTTCAAGACAAAATATAAGGCAGATGGATCCATCGACAAACATAAAGCATGACTTGTAGCAAAAGGATATGCTCAGAAAGAGGGCATCGACTATGAAGAAACCTTTGCACCCACTGCAAGATGAAGACCATCAGAGTAGTTTGTGCACTTGCAGCACAGAAAGGATGGAGACTTCAGTAGATGGACGTCAAGAGTGCTTTCCTAAATGGTGATCTGAAAGAAGAAGTATACATGACCCAACCTGAAGGATTTGTTGATGAAGAGCAGCCTAAGAAGGTATGTCATCTCATCAAATCACTTTACGGACTGAAACAAGCTCCCAGGGCATGGTATATCAAGATCAACGATCACCTTTTGTAGCATGGGTTCACTCGTAGCCCCTCAGATTCCAAATTTGTATATAAAGAAGGTAGGCAAAGAAATTGTCATTCTTGTTGTATATGTAGATGATCTTGTGATCACTGGCAGTTCAGAAGATCAAGTTGATATTGTAAAGAATGATCTCAAAAGAACCTTCGACATGACAGATTTGGGGTTACTACATTACTGTCTTGGCTTGGAGATATGGCAAAAGGAGCATCACATTTTTGTCTCCCAGACAAAGTATGCCAAGACACTCCTGGAAAAGTATAGAATGTCTGACTGTAAACCTATATCCACTCCCATGGAAAAAGGCTTGCAACTTTCAAGATTCCAGGACTCACCTCAAGTAGATGCTACTCTCTACAGGAAATTTGTTGGAGGGCTCATCTATTTGACATATACCAGACCAGATCTCTGCTATGCTGTCAGCTATCTTTCCAGGTTCATGCAGGAGCCGAAGAAATGTCACTGGAATGCAGCAAAGCATGTTTTGAGATATGTCTGAGGAACAACTGATTATGGTCTGGAATATAAGAAGAATGATCAATTCTTCTTACAGGGATACGTCGACTCGGACCACGCCAGATCTGTTGATGACAGGAAGTCAACTACAGGATACATATTTCATCTCAGATCTGGACCTATCTCATGGATAAGCAAGAAGCAGAATGTTGTTTCTATCTCATCCACAGAGGTAGAATATCACCGCACGAGGAGCTGTGTGTGAAGTGATATGGTTACGTCACATTTTGGATGACCTGGGAATTCCTGAAAAATAGTCACCTATTCTCTATTGCGACAATCAGAGTGTGTTGAAGCTCGTGCAGAATCTAGTCTTTCATGAACGAACAAAGCATATTGAAATTGACTGCCATTTCATTCGAGAGCACGTCTTGAACCATCACATTCAGCTCCAGTACTGTCCTACTGAAGCACAAGTTGCTGAAATTCTCACTAAATCTCTTGGAAAAGTGAAATTTGAACTTTTCAGGGGGCACATTTGCAAGAATAATGTAATAAGGGGGGAATGTTAGCATAGTCTACGTACTTGTTTTTTATTATTAGACTAGTTGTTCTATCTATTCCATTATTCTCTCCTTCTAATTTGTAACCTCTCCATCCATTTAGGGGAGTCTTGTTTATTCCCGTACCTATAAATAATGTACATGGGTTCTAGATATTAATTGAAATAGAATTATTCTATGTAACCTAATGCTATAGGAGTAGTAAAATGACTAAATAAATGAAGTAATAAAATACTAAAATAGTAACCAAACAATCTCAGAAATGAAATTTGAAACCCTAATGTGCAAAGAGGGTTGAAAAAGTCTTATCTGATTTGATGATGTCACAGACTATGTCGTTGTGGAGACTAGATGAATAGGAGGAAACCTTCACATAGGATCCTGAAAAAGTGTAGATATGCATTGTTTGGCTAGACCGAGGCACCTGGAGAGGGATAGGGGTGCCATTGACACTTTCATCTGATATCTGGGCACCTTGGTGTATAGAAATTTCATAGAAACCTCCTATGGATTATCACTAGATGTTCCCCTATGTTTTCTTCATGTCATGTGAATTTCGCTATGTGATCATTAAAGCACTGGTAAAATTGCAATAGAAGAATCACCTGTAAAATACCAGACAAAACATTGAAACCATAAAAAAATATACAAATGAAGGGGTCAAACTGTTCTCAGCTTCCAAATCGATGGAATTATCACTAAGAGTTGCACGATATCTCAAACCCAAATGTAGTTCTAGGTGTTTGTGTGTAATCGTGCCCTAGGTGCTCTTGTGCCTATCACACTTTGTGAAGTAATGAGAAAGTAACTAGATGTAGAATGTAGTAAATGCGTGTAGAGAAATAATAAAATCCCCTCATATGAAGTTTGATGTAGATGAACCAAAATTTTGTTTCTTTTGATGAAGCTAGATGGATGCAAATGTAGCTTTAGATGCCTTTGATGGATACAACCTTAGGTGGTGTTAGTAAGTGCTTAGTGCTTGGTCCTTCATTATGGTCACGCAACTTAAGATTAATATGGTTATCTTTCTTGGATTTCATAATTAACCCCAAAAATGTTAACCACCAAAAATATAAGAATCTCAAATGACTAGAAAGTGCTCAAAAAATAAGAGGAAAGTGGAAAGAGGATTAGGGCATTTAGAGGGGCCAAGGCACCTGGGGCGCCCAGTCCTGGTTGGTTGCCCCCATCAAACATAGGAAAAACGTAATATGAAAGTACATACTCAACAAATATCTGTGTAAGATCTAAAATAGTGACATAAAGCAACACAAAGTGGCCTAAGACATGGGTTAATTATTGCTCTTTTCACTTAAGAACCATATGAATAGTAGTATGAGATCGGGACTAAATCATGACTCAAAGTGCATGATTTTGTGTCTATAGTTTCGCCCACTTTATTTTGGTTAGCATAATGCTCAGTAACATAACGTCGATAGAAATGCATGCATGAAAATCCATGTAGAGTGATGTATAATACGTTCCCAAGGACTAAACAAAGCATGGATTGATAAAACATGGAGCATGGAGACTAAAGATGCAAAAAGTGTAAAAAGTGATGAGAGTGAACCAAGGGTGAAAATACATGGGTATATGCCAATGTGTGTAGTGTACTTGCATGGTAAGTGTTGAGTGTTTGATGTACCCACCATGTGTGTGTGTTGTTGACTGATTACTTTCCATACAAACAAACCTATAAAAAAGAATATGATCAAGTAGTCGAACATGCATGTATATGCGTAATGTGTAAAAACACATGTATATATGTAAAAGCATGTAAATAAAATATGACAATGAATTTAAAGGAACATGTGGACCTAATGCATGATGAGAAAAAGGGTGTAGAAAGGATCATGTTGATGTCATATGAGATTTTTGGGTGATCTCACGCCATTGGATGAAGAAGTGTAGGGATGAAAGTCTGATTTATCGCCCAACCTTGAACCGCTTCCCAAGAGTGAAGAGATATTTATACTATCTAGTTTTTTGGGTGATCCAATGCCATGGAAATGTAGATTGGAAGGTTTGGTTTATTCTCTATCATTTAACTAATTGCAAATGTGCTAAGGGAACCTTTTCCTATAAAATTAACTTTGCATGGAGCTTGTAGACTGGTCTGTACACACTCGTTGTATAACCCACTGTGTCATGGACAAAATTGAAACAATAAATCTCAATTATACTGTGTGTAAGCCCAAATGATTTCCCCCTCTCTGGGGAAACATGTGACATCACAGATAGGAGAATGTGGCCTAAAATAGGACCAACTACATATACTGAAATTGTACCCTATAGGGGGAAGAGGATGTTCTTGGTACAAACCAAGGCATAAACAAACAAGGTAGCTAGAAAACAAGTGTAAGTTAAACAGATAATAGATAATATAAACAACCAATAAGGTAATATAATCCACACAAAGTGGGTTACAAACATGGGATGCCACTCATGGTGTCATAAGACACGCAAGGCCACAAATAATAAAGTGTGCAAACAAGATAAAGGGAAAAGACCACAAACAATAACAAGCAATACAATACAATATAACAAACACATATGGAAAAAAGTATCCTTGTAAAACAAATGTTGCACATGAAGCACCAATTAGCAAGTTAGAACTTGATAAGATGTATGCCAGAATGTGTATAAACCAAAATAGTGTGCTATGATAAAACAATAAAACAATAGCACCTATAGTGAATGAAGGTGGATGCCCCCAAGAGCCATTGTGGGACTAGTAGTCAAGCATCCACATTGCACGTAGTATCCATGTATAGTATGTGATCACAAATACAAAGAAATTGAATGCACATTTGTGTATGATAATGATAATGACATATAAGATATCTATCTATCATGTGTATTAAAACATACATGTAAAACCAAGTGCAAGCAAGAGTAAATGCAATATGTTTTGGATGGATGGAATAGAAGAAAAACTTAATGATAGGAGATGCATGACCCCCGTGTAAATGGAATTTTATACAGTGAGGTTCATATAGTATGCCCCCTTAGAAATCTATAATTAACCATAAAAGAGAGTGTGTCATCGAGAAATGGTAAAACTATGTGCTATGTGCAACACGTTGTGATGAGTGTGTAGTGATGGTATGTGACCTACAGATGAAGTATGTGTCACACTCTATCCTACACATATATCACAACAACATGAATAGAGAGGAGAGGTTATTTAGTCTAAATAATATACTAATAAAGGTGCAAGTGAAAGTGATGTTGTATCCTAAGATGAGATAATGTTAGAAGAAGTGAACCTATATCCTAAAGTGTATATCACTTAATCTAGGTATGTTGCATGGGAAAATATAAAATATTGAACATGAAAGGGTGATGAGGTCCATTTGTGGTGTATACCCTCAACATTCCAGTATGGACAGTGACACTAGAGTGCGTCATTTCGTAGTGAGTGCATATCGTATAAGTAGATGTGTAAAATGTGTACTATGTGGTGTATGGTGTATGGTGTATGGTGTATGGTGTATGGTGTGTAATGCAAGATGCGTAGATGACTTAAGATGTGAAGATGCATAGTAGATGTAAGACACACGATGTAATATATAAGGTATAAGTTGTAAAATGTAATATGGCAACTTCACAATATGTAATGATTATGGATAAGTATATGAGGCATGAGTAGAATGTGTACAATGTATGTAGGAAAAGATGGAGGAATTACAATGTAGAATGTCAGAAGACATGCAATGTCTATAGTGGAGTGTGTGGTGTTTATGTGTGTATAATTCCCTCAACAGTCAAATTTGAACCAAAGCACAAGAGTGCGTCATCATGTAATGATGATGCAACCGTGTTTCAAAGTATGAGTGTAATGAGCGGATGTTGAATTGTTATGTGATGAAGATATAATGCACATGTTTGTTGTTTAGCAGAGGGAGGGGGATGATAAGTGTCATGCCCCCCAAGTATGTAAGTGATGGAGATTTAGTAAAAAAATGTAAAGTGGATCAATGTAATGAGTTGTTTCTTTGAAAACAATGATTGGATGTTGAGGAAAGGACTACATAGGTCTTTAAATTGCGAGAGTTGAAAAATATCAACTAGAGTGATATTCATCATGTAACGAGTGTTTGTTTGTTAACCGTAGATGGCTTGAGTGGAGGCCATGTTGAACTGATATTTAGAGAGGGTTTCTTAGGTAGACTTGGTGATGTTGCAAATAACTTGAGTGGAGGAGTAGGACTATCCACAAGAGTATGTGGAGTGTAATGAATAGGAGGTACTTAAGTGGCCAAAGAATGCACTGTAGAAGTGATAGTATGATGCTCATTAGATATAGATGAATCATATTTAGGAACCCATTTAGATGTAGCATTTGTATATGGGAATGCACCATAATGTTGTGTTGTGAATGAGATAAAGTGATGACACTCAAGATGTTTAGTTCTTCGTTGCAAAACATAACAATCATTTTCATTATGTCTATTGATTCGATTGTAATTACAATAGGGACGATCATGATATTTTGTTAGCCAATAAGAAGGGTAGTAATGAGTAGGCAATAAAGTGATCAATTGACAATGTAGGAGCTCAGTAAGAATGTCATGTTGCTTAATATTGTGCTCAAAGATGAGAGGCTCTATTAATTGTATGACTTGAGGCTCACTGACATGAGCACATGTAGTGTTCATAGAATGAGGATGAGATGAAGAGGGAGAACAAACATGAGCCTGATAAGCTTCCTTAAGATGTTGGATTTCATATTTGGGAGATGTAATTGTGGATTCCATAGCCTTAAATTTGTCTTGAAATAAATAATTTAAATCTTGAATTGAATCTAAAATGGGTTGAATAGATGGATGACGACGAGGACTAGGGTCATCAAATAAAATATCTAAAATAGGACTCACTTGATGCGATGACATATCCCCTAGGGAGATACATGGTGTCTATGAATTTTTATATAAAACCTAGCTAATGCAATGCATCTTAAGTAATTATACAAAGAAATTTGAGGAATTTAAGGATCTGTGATAGACGAAGAATGAGGAACTTAAGTATGAAAGTGGTTGAGTTTAGCATAATGATTAACTAAAACATAATTATTATAGTGTAATCTAAAGCTATAGGAGCAATAAAATGACTGAATAAATGAAGTCATTAAATATTGAAATAGTAATCAAGCAATCTAATAAATTAAATTTGAAACGCTAATGTGTAAAGAGGGTTAGAAAAGCCTTATCTAATTTGATGATGTCACAAGACCATGTCGTAGTGGAGACCAAATGAACAAGAGGAGGAAACCTTCACATAGGAGCCTGGAAAAGTGCAGATTTGTCTAGCTAGACTAGGGTGCATCGAGAGGGATAGGGGTACCCATCGGCACCCTTGTCTAAGGTCTAGGCCTCATGGTATTCAAAAATGACAAAGAAAACTCCTCTAGAGTGTCAATGGATGTTTGTCTATGTTGAATTCCTGTCACATGAATATTGTTGTGTGATCATCAAAGCGATGGTAAACCTACAATGGAAGATTCACCTGCAAAACCCCATATAAACCATAAAAACCTAGAAAAATAAAGATGCATATGAAGGGTTTGGATTATCCTCAATTTCCAAATGGATAAAATTATCACTAAGCATGCACTACATCTCAGACCTAAAGTAGTTCTATGTGTGTGTCTCTGTGTGTGTGTATGTGTGTGTGTAATTGTTCCCTAGGTGCTCTTGTGTCAATCACCCTTTGTAAAGTAATGAGCAAGTAATTAGATGTATAATGTAGTAAATGTATGCATGAAAACAATAGATTTCCCTCTTATGAAGTTTGATGCAGAGGAACCAACCTTTTGTTTCTTGTGATGGAGCTATATGGATACAAATGTAGCTATAGATGCCTTTGTTAGATGTAACCTTAGGTGGTGATAGTAAGTTCTTAGTGCTTGTTCTTTCATTATGGCTACATATCTTTATATTTATATGGTTATCTTGATTTAATTTCGTAATCAACCTCATAAAGGTTGGCCACCAAAATTATAAGAAGCTTAGATGACTAGAAAGTTCCCAAAAAGTGAAATCAAAGTACAAAGAGGATCAAGACACCCAAAACAGACCAAGGCTCCTAAGGTGCCCCAGTCTTGGTTGGGCTCCCTAGTTATAAATAGGCACATTGAAATATGAAAATACAAACTGGGTAAGTACAGGTATAAGATTAAAAATAGTGACAAAAAGCAATGTAAAGTGGCCCAAGACATGGGTTAATTATTACTCTTATCACTTGAGAACCATATGAATAGTAGTATGATACTAGGAATAAATAATAACTCAAAGTGCATGATTTTTTGTCTAAACTTATTGATGTGGAAAAAATTCTAGGTTTCTATGTTGAATATTTGGAAAGATATGATGTTTTTGGGTCCTATCGAGTTCTAGAAAGCATATTTTCCAACTCAGGTTAGAGAAATGTTATTTTCTGGCACATGTGATGTCTTCTTGGGACCCTTATCCTTTCAGGGATGTTGAGGCATGGAGTTAAGAAGATCTCAGAGTTCAGATGAGATCAAATGAGGCCTTAACATTTATGAATGATTGTTAAGAAGGAAAGTTGATTTTTAGGTGTTTGAAACCCTAATTCATGAGTGATAGGAGAAAAATTCATGGTGTGAGCACATAATAGATTGAATCATCAAATTTGATGATTGGATGATGTAGGGGACTCTCCCAAATTTCATATGGTGGTGGTTTTAGGTCATGACACTTAGTGGAGGCCACTCAGAAGTCTTTCTTCCAAAAAATAAAGTTCTACTGTTAGGTTTTCCACTAGACCTTGTAGACACCTAAAATCCATTTACATAGTTTTATTACTAAAGTGATACCAATCATCCTCTATCTCATAATTTCCATTATAATTAGTTATTTTCACTAATTAACTAATGTTTCCCTCCATTCTGATCAATTATTAATTAACTTATATCACATTCTGGATGCCAATTAACGACAATTTGTTATTTATAATCCTCTTCAAATCAATTAATTAACTATTATTAGTTAAATACACCTTTTTAACATGAATTTAGTCAATAAACCCTTTTATTGGTTAAATATCTCTTTTAAATGCTTCCAATCTTATCAAATTCCTCTCAAATCACCTCCAAATAGCCTAATAATCTTATTCTAGCTTACTAATTAATCCTAATTGATTAATTAAATCACCCCCAACTCCCATGAGTTTCTAACTAACTAGTTAAAGCATCTAATTATGGTTAATTGGCCTAGAGTTACTTTATTATTTGTCCCGCATTCATTGTGATTCAAGCTTTCCCCAAAAAGAAAGCTATAAAAGGACCAAGATCCTACTTCCACACATTACGCCATACTTTGAATAATATCTCATATAAAACATATTATTTAAAGAGCCTTATCCATTGATTTCAAATATCTTGATCATTCATTTGCATCCATTCTTCATGTTTGGTTAGTAAAGAAAGGTCTAACCTTGCCTTGTAGCCATTTTTTAGAGACAACCTTTCACCATTTTGAAGCAACATCTAATTTGATTGCTCATAGATCTAATTAGGTCTATTTATTTAATAATCATTAACATAGGAAGAATGCTTGTAGTTTAGATGATTAATTTCATGTAGATTTCCTTATGAATTCTCATAAGATTTGATCATGATAGCTCATTAATGAATTTATTAGCTTAGATCTAAACTAATTGGTGTTATTTTAGGTTTAAATTTTTTTGCTTAAGTTTATTCAATTCTAGCAGATGGTTCCAAGACCTTGGGTTGGGTTCCACGATCTTTGGACTAATGAGATAATATGTAGCTTGATATGCGAAAATGTTACAATGGAAGCTTACCTTATCATAGGAAACCATACAAACTAGGATTGCAGCTGCTACATAGGGCCTACAAGGCTAGGATCTTAGATCACAAGCACATGAAATGGAAAAATTAGTGGCATAGGCAGATTAGTAGGTGCGGTGCTAGGGAGGTTTGGTTGTAGATATATAGGTGAAGGGATAGATGCCCCAGATTCAATTATAGGTTCCTTTACAATAAGGAAAATTACAAGTACCACTGCAGGGTCTTCCCCTACAAAATACCATATAGCAGGTTGTCCCCCAGGTACAAGGTCCATAGGGAACATTCAAATTCCATAGGTTCCCTTATCACCTCCAAATGTACCAAGTCCACCACACAAATTTCTAGGGGATGGGTGGGATGGAGGAGATGGAGATGGTTTGGATGGATAGGGAGTAGATGATAGAGTACTATTCAGATCTCCACCTAGATAGGATGTGCAGAGTATAGATGAGCTAGTTGCCTTGAGGCAAGACTTAGAATAGGTGGTAGCACAACAACTTTAGGTCATGTTTGAGAGGGTTCAACTAGATACAAAGAGGCCCCAATTATAGGTTGAGGTCATGAGCGTAAGATCTTATCATGATACGCTCCAACAGGTAGGGGAAACATCAAGAGTATAAGACTTAGTGTTTCAGTGTGCTTCTATTATAGGTGAGGCTAATTACTACAGGATGTTATACCATGAGGCCATTCCAGGTGAGCAGAGGGCCATTAATTATATTCAGTTAGCTGTAAATAGGTCTAGATCTAGGTCCTAGAAGCCCTCGTGATCTATTAGATCAGTACAACAACCATCCCCTCATTAGAGTGTAGATTCTACATAATAGATACCACCATTGCAGGGCTCATCAGACATTCCAAATGTGAACTACTTTAAATTTGTAAAGCTACATAACTTATACTAACACCTAGTAGTCTAAAATAAATAAAATAAAATCTAATATAGAACCATCATGATTAAATCTTAATGAAATCTAACTAATAAATGAATAACATCATCTAATTTCCAACTATTCCTACTAGAATGAATGATTTCTTTTAAAATTGACCTAATTAGATCTATGATCAATCAAATTAGATGTTGTTTCAAGATGGTCAAAGGATCTCTCTAAACAATGGCTACAAGGCCATGCTAGATTTTACTCTACTAACCAAGCATGAAGAATGGATGCAAATAAATTATTAAACTATTCCCAAATGTGAACTAATTAAAATTTGTAAAGCTACTTAACTTAGACTAACACCTAGTAGTCTAAAATAGCTAAACTAAAATCTAATATAGAACCATCATGATTAAATATTAATGGAATCTAGATAATAAATGAAGAACATAATCTAATTACCATTTATTCCTACTAGAATGAATGGTTGTTTTTAAAATGAATCTAATTAGATCTATGAGCAATCAAATTAGATGTTGTTTCAAGATGGTGAAAGGATCTCTCTAAACAATGGCTACAAGGCCATGTTAGATCTTCCTTACCAAGGATGAAGAATGGATGCAAATAAATGATTAATCTATTCCCAATCAATGGAGAAGGCCCTTTAAAGTCATATGTTTTATATGAGACACTATTTAAAGTATGGTGTAAGGTGTGAAGTTAGGATCTTTGTCCTTTTTATAGCTTTCTATTTGGGGAAACCTTGAATCACAATGAATGTGGGACAAATGATAAAGTAACTTTAGGCTAATTAACCATTATTTTATGATTTAACTATGAGTTAGAAACTCATGGGAGTTGAGGTTGCTTTAGTTAATTAACTAGGATTAATTAATAGGCTAGAATAAGCTTTTTAGGCTATTTGGAGGTGATTTGAGAGGAATTTTATAAGATTGAAAGAATTTGAATTCGTAATTTAGAAAATAAAAGGGTTTATTGATTAAAAGTATGTTAAAAAGGCTTAATTAACTATTGATTAGTTAATTAATTAATTTGAAGAGGATTGTAACTATCAAAGTGTCGCTAATTGGCATCCAAAATGTGATAGAAGCTAGTTAATTAACGAAATGTCCTTAATTGACCAAAATAAAGGAAAACATTAGCTAATTAGTGGAAATCACTAATTAAAACATAAATGATGAGATGGAGGATAGTTGGTACCACTTTATCATTAAAACTGTGAAAGTATATTTTAGGTGTCTATAGACCTCTAAACTAACTTGGTGTTATGAGGATTATGGTAGCAATCATACATGTTTAGAGTGATTTCAGAGCTCAATGAGGTGATTTGATGACCTACACATGTCAAAATAGATTGACTCTATTTTGAGGTTTGACGTTATTTTTAGGTAAGTGCACCAAGTTGGTGGACAAAAAAGGGGTCATAAGTGGATGTCATATTGCAAAAAATAACAAAATCTCAACTTGTAGGGATTATTAGCAATACGCACACTCAAAATTAGAAAAATTTATATAAATATGAATCGTAGCATCCGGAATCTAGTTTCTAAAATACTAATTTTTTTAAAAAATAGACAAGTTTAGCTATATTAAACACTTTAAAATATATGACTTGGTTTTTGTTTTTGAAAAAACCTATAAGATTGTAGTCCGTTTGCCCGCGATTTGGATGACCAAATCTTGTTTTTTTTTTTTCCTTTGGTGAAAAGTTAGATGTAGTTGTCTATCTTGGGATGGATTTTATTTTGTATTTTTTTGAGCAATATTTTTTTTTATGATTTTTTCCATGAAAGTGGTCTAAAAAGATTTAGAAAATGGAGCGCTTTCCGTTTGCCACCATAACTATATCAAAAAATATCGAAATCAAATTTTTTTTAACGTGTATAGAATTTCTCCATGCTTGGGATGGTATAAGTTTTGGCACATTTTAATAAGTGAAACAAAAGTTGCAGTCTTAAACGTAGACATGAACATTCACGGGAAAAAATGTCTTAAAGACCTATTATTAGTAAAAAAATTATAAAATGATATTTATCTTATTCTATTCACTTTAAAATCAATATTTCTACGAAGCTAACAGTCTCCCCTATGCGATGGCACCATTTTTGTGAAATGTTTTCAGTTTTTTAGCATGGTTCAAGTCTGTGGAAGAGAAAATTTGAAGTTTTTTGACCCTTTACACTTCATAATGACCTTCCATAGCTTTGGTTGGGGAAAAAAAAAGATTTCCCGAGCCTTAGGGTCAGATTTGAAGATACAGATAGGACCACAATCATGGTTTACAAACAATCGTGAAAACCACGAACCGCACGCTTTATAAACCGTGAGTGTAGTTTATAAAGCACTATCACGGTTCATAAATCATATTTATACGCATCCCAATGTTCTAATTACCATGTGATTTTTACTGTTTGACTTTACCGTATGAATTACTATGAAATTATGTCATTTTCTGGACATTTTTCTTATCACCGAAAGTAAAACATCATGGGAGACAAGAAACGAAGTCAAAAAAGGAAGTCATTAAGTAAAAAAACACCAAACGAATTAGAGGCAAACAAATTTCAAAATGCTGAGCGAATGCGGAATCTTCATGAATCAAGAAGAGGTTCATCTTCAACCCCTACTATTGTAAGCAATGAGGAACCAGGTAATGTTTCTACTGTCAATGTTGAAGTTGAATTAAATACTCGTGATGAAGATGTTTTTACTGTCAATGTTGAAGAAGAATTAAATACTCGTGATGTAGCAAATGTTGAAATTGAAGGAGACAATGAAAATGTGAATAAAGAAATTCAGGTTGAAACTGTAGACAAACAAAATTTGACAAAAACACCTCCTAAGATTTTCCATAAGAAACCTAATTATTTTATTGAAATTGATGAAAACATTTTGAAACCAATGTGTGACAAAATTTCTGAATGGAAAATCAGAAGAAAAGCCACTGAAATTTGGGATAATCATTTTGAAATTTTAAATGATTCCCAAAGATGTCAGTTGTTGGTTAGTTTGATGAAATTGAATAAAATGAGACCTACATTAAACACCTTAGGATTGACAACATCTAATATACGTGGTCAAACCTCTACAATTGTTGAAAACCTTCATGATGCATATCACATTATTGGTGTCAAGAGACACACTAGGGATAGTAATATTGTGCGTCGTGTACTTGCTACTAGTGTTGTAAGTGAATCAATAAAAAAATAACGTTTGATTACGCAAACAAGTCGAATGTTGCAAGTTAATAGAAAAACTCTAATGAAAGCAATTGAAAGATGTAATATCCTTCAATCACTCAATAACACCGATTTTTGGGCATTTTCTGCTAGAGCACCACGTAAGGACAAATATAATATTGATGCTATAAGAGAAGTTGTTATTCAATTTTGGCATGATAACACTAGAGTTTCACCTAATACAAGAGATGTTGTAAAACAGAAGAGTTGGTTCTATTAATCGCGAACCACATCCAAAGCATTTCTTAGATATGACTCAAACTCAATTTTTTCGTAAGTTTGAACAAGAGCATCTGGAAATTAAAATTAGTCAACGTTTTTTTGAAATGTTAAAACCATTCTATGTGAAAATCAACCACGCTCGCACCACTTGTTGTTGTAGGCAACATGTTGAATTTGCTATGCATTATGCTAAATTTTTATGTATTCGTTCTATTTTGCATTCTGAAACTATGTTATCGGAATGTGGTGTTCAAGTTCCACCAATATCTTCTAGGGATTTCATTCCTACAATATTTTGTGAAAAAGAAGTTGGACAATTTTTTTATAGTCAGGATTGTTTAGATGGAAGTTGTGGTACATGTGGTGGATTACCTAAATTGGAAAGTTGCATCCATGAGAAAATTGAAGGTGCAATAGGAAATAATTTAGTTGAGTTTGATAAATATAAATCAGTTGCATACCAGTTGAAAGATGGAAAAGAGTCTAAACGGTGTGAGCTAGTTACAGAACATATGCCTGTTTTTCAATTTATGAGAAAATTTAAGGATGAAATTGTTTATGAGTATGCTAGGCATACACACAGAGCTCGATGGTTGGATGAATAGTTCAAGATATGCAAAGACACATTTCCTATTGGTACTATTGTTTCAGTGGTCGATTTTGTAGAGAATTACACATTGCAACCACAAATGGAGGTTCAATCACAATATTACAACTCAGTACAAGTTGCCATTTTTGTGCATATAACATTTATACATTCTCCTGACTGTACAGAGAATGATCAAATTTTTTTAAGAGAGTACCACTTTTATATCAGTGATGATCGTACTCATTCTACTGAATTTGTGCAAGCGTGTTTCCAGTTATTTTATGGAAACTTGTCTGATAGGGACATCCACTTCAAACAACATTATATATGGTCACATAATTGCACGTCTCAGTTTAAGAATGCATGAAGTTTTATTAGATGAGAAGGATGCACGTCAATATGGGTGTGCAAACATATTTGGAGTTTCACTAAGGCTGGACATGGAAAAGGAGAGCATGACAGTGCAGGGGCATGTGTGAAAAGAGCTCTTGCAAGAGAAGAGTTGAAGTACAAAGATGGTGCTAAATTGAAAGATGCAAAGAGCATAGTGGAATGGTGTATTGACAACATGGCCCAAGGTTCTCAAGAAATTTCCATGGTTCGCAGATATTTTTGGTTGATAGAGGAACAACAAATTGCTAACTACGAGGATTGTATGACACTCACTGGGTCCAGTGATATGCACTCATTTTGTAGCTCAGACGCTACTTCGTGGGACACATGGACAAGAAATTTGACATGTTTTTGTGCATCTTGTATCAAATTTGTCACTGCTGAGTGTGATTCACAAGAATGGGTCGATGGATGGATTTGTAGGCCTCTAACTCCACTTGCTAGTTATCAACCTCCACAAGCATTACGACTTGTTTCTGCAGATGAAGTTGCAACATCCAAGGACTTTGACGAAATTTTGATTTTGGTGCGACAAGGTATTTATGGTTATTTACAATTTTTGTATTGAGTTATGTCCATTGAAATTTTAATATGTACAATTTAAATTTGAGTTGAAACCTTTTTTTTTGTAGGACATGTGTTTGCAGTTATTGCGACAAAAGACAATGAAGAAGGAACAGACTATTTCTTATGTCGTTGCATCGAGGAAAGAAAGAAGTTGACTTCTCCTGTTATAGATGGCGAAGATATTGAGTACCCTACAGGGTCAGTGGTAGTTACTAGAACTTGGCTTTGGCAATATCCATCAAAAAACTCCTTTGTTTGGATGTTTGAAGACTTTGAGACACACAGGAAAATACTCTTATATTCGCATCTAGTTCTAGCGACAAATATTCAGCTGTATAGATATCGAGGAAGGCCTAATAACAAGATTCTTTGGAAGGTTCGAGAGTCAGATCATGAAGCAATCATGTCCGCTATTCAGAGTAGATCCGATCCTGATGGTTCATTGGAATGAATTTACAATGCTCATGTCTGGTATATATAATTTCTTTGGTATATATAAATTTGTTAGTTAGATAAATTTAAGTTCATATATTTTATTAAATTTGTGTATTTTGTATATATCTAGTATGGTTTTGATTTGAAACTTAAATTTCTTTGACTAACACTTTTATATGCAGGTTAGTGGTGCCAGAAAAGCTTCCACCTTCACATGGTTGGCACTGTTAGTAGAGAATTATAAATTCTTGAAGCTAAGAGAAGCTTTCATTGTTTTACAAGAAAAGAGAAGCAATTAACAATGATTTATGTACCTGTGGAGGGGGTTCTTGGCTCTGGAGGAGGTAGCCCAGAAGGACCTAGAGCTTAGAGAACCAAAACGATGCCTCCCCAAGTGTTTACAAGACCATCCCTATGCGTGCACAGTCGGTTCGGTGCCACGACCCACTGTTTGCAAAATATACCATTTGACAGCCTTACACTGTCTCAAACTACACTATTCGAGTGCATTTGCAAACAATAGGGCAGCGAGAGCACCGATTGGAGAAGGAAAAAACTGAGACAGGCTATTGTAGAGGGTCCCTATGCCGAGGTGTAGGATTAGACGAGACATCTCTAGGTGCCACGGAGTGTGCATAGTCACCCGTCGAAGTTGAACGATTTTTTGGTCTCAGGGCTCTTAAGGGACTACACCCGAACGAGGTAGCCCGGAAGCAATGACATTGTTGCACACAAAAATGATGCCTCCTCTAGCATTCACCTGGCCACCCAGATGTGTCCGCACAGTCAGTTTGGTGCCACGACCCACCGTTTACAAAATATACCATTTGACAACCTTACACTGTCTCAAACTACACTATTCGGCACATTTGCAAACAATAGGGCAGCGAGAGCACCGATTGGAGAAGGAAAAAACTGAGACAGGATATTGTAGAGGGTCCCTACACTGAGGTGTAGGATCAGACGAGATGTCTCTAGGTGCCACGGAGTGTGCGTAGTCACCCGTTGAAGTTGAATGATTTTTTGGTCTCAGGGCTCTTAAGGGACTACACCCGAACGAGGTAGCCCGGAAGAAATGACGTTGTTGCACACCAAAACAATGCCTCCTCTAGCATTCACCTAGCCACCCAGACATGTCTGTGCATTCAGTTTGGTGCCACGACCCACCATTTACAAAATATACCGTTTGACAGCCTTACACTGTCTCAAACTACACTATTCGGCGCGTTTGCAAACAATAGGGCAGCGAGAGCACCGATTGGAGAAGGAAAAAACTGAGACAGATTATTGTAGAGGGTACCTTTGCCAAGGATTAGGATGAGATGAGATGTCTCTAGGTGCCACAGAGTGTGCGTAGTCACCTGTCGAAGTTGAACGATTTTTTGGTCTCAGGGCTCTTAAGGGACTCCACCCAAATGAGGTAGCCCGGAAGCAACGACGTTGTTGCACACCAAAAAGATGCCTCCTCTAGCATTCACCTGGCCACCTGGACGTGTCCACAGTAGTCGGTTTGGTGCCACAACCCACCGTTTACAAAATATACCATTTGACAGCCTTACATTGTCTCAAACTACACTATTCCGCACATTTGCAAACAATAGGGCAGCGAGAGCACCGATTGGAGAAGGAAAAAACTGAGATAGGATATTGTAGAGGGTCCCTACACTGAGGTGTAGGATTAGACGAGACATCTCTAGGTGCCACGGAGTGCACATAGTCACCCATTGAAGTTGAACAATTTTTTGGTCTCAGGGCTCTTAAGGGACTACGCCCGAACGAGGTAGTCCGGAAGCAACGACATTGTCGCACACCAAAATGACGCCTCCTCTAGCATTCACCTGGCCACCTAGATGTGTCCATGTAGTCGGTTTGGTGCCACGACCCACCGTTTACAAAATATACCGTTTGACAGCCTTACACTATCTCAAACTACACTATTCGGCGCGTTTGCAAACAATAGGGCAGCGAGAGCACCGATTGGAGAAGGAAAAAACCAAGACAGGATATTATAGAGGGTCCCTACACCAAGGTGTAGGATTAGACGAGACATCTCTAGGTGCCATGGAGTGCGCGTAGTCACCCGTTGAAGTTGAACAATTTTTTGGTCTCAGGGCTCTTAAGGGACTACACCTGAACGAGGTAGCCCGGAAGAAACGACGTTGTTGCACACCAAAATGATGCCTCCTCTAGCATTCACCTAGCCACCCAACATGTCCGCACAGTCAGTTTGGTGCCATGACCCACCATTTACAAAATATACCGTTTGACAACCTTACACTGTCTCAAACTACACTATTCGGTGCGTTTGCAAACAATAGGGCAGTGAGAGCACTGATTAGAGAAGGAAAAAACTGAGATAGGATATTGTAGAGGGTCCCTAAGTTGAGGTGTAGGATTAGATGAGACATCTCTAGGTGCCACGGAGTGCATAGTCACCTGTCGAAGTTGAATGATTTTTTGGTCTCAGGGATCTTGAGGGACTCCACTCGAACGAGGTAGCCTAGAAGAAATGACGTTGTTACACACCAAAACATTGCCTCCTATAGCATTTAGCTATGCACCTAGACGTCCCCACATAGTCGGTTTGGTTCCACGACCCACCGTTTACAAAATATACCGTTTGACAGCCTTACACTGTCTCAAACTACACTATTCGGCGTTTGCAAACAATAGGGCAGCGAGAGCACTGATTGGAGAAGGAAAAAACTGAGATAGGCTATTGTAGAGGGTCCCTACACCAAGGTGTAGGATCAGACGAGACATCTCTAGGTGCCATGGAGTGCACGTAGTCACCCGTTGAAGTTGAATGATTTTTTGGTCTCAGGGCTCTTAAGGGACTACGCCCAAACGAGGTAGCCCAGAAGACACGACGTTGTTGCGCACCAAAATGACACCTCCTCTAGCATTCACCTGGCCACCTAGATGTGTCCACACATTCGGTTTGGTGCCACAACCCACCGTTTACAAAATATACCATTTGACAACCTTACACTGTCTCAAACTACACTATTCGGCGCGTTTGCAAACAATAGGGCAGCGAGAGCACCGATTGGAGAAGGAAAAAACTGAGACAGGCTATTGTAGAGGGTCCCTACGCCAAGGTGTAGGATTAGAACGAGACATCTCTAGGTGCCATGGAGTGCGCGTAGTCACCCGTCAAAGTTGAACATTTTTTGGTCTCAGGGCTCTTAAGGGACTCCGCCCGAACGAGGTAGCCCGGAAGAAACGACGTTGTTGCACACCAAAATGATGCCTCCTCTAGCATTCACCTAGCCACCAGACATGTGTCTGCATAGTTGGTTTGGTGCCACAACCCACCATTTACAAAATATACCATTTGACAGCCTTACACTGTCTCAAACTACACTATTCGACGCGTTTGCAAACAATAGGGCAGCGAGAGCACCGATTGGAGAAGGAAAAAACTGAGACAGGATATTGTAGAGGGTCCCTATGCCAAGGTGTAGGATTAGATGAGACATCTCTAGGTGCCACAGAGTGCACGTAGTCACCCGTCAAAGTTGAATGATTTTTTGGTCTCAGGGCTCTTGAGGGACTCCAACCTGAATGAGGTAGCCCCGGAAGCAACGACGTTGTCGTACACCAAAACCATGCCTCCTCTAGCATTCACCTAGCCACCCGGATGTGTCCGCGTAGTCGGTTTGGTGCCATAACCCACCATTTACAAAATATACCGTTTGACAGCCTTACATTATCTCAAACTACACTATTCGGTGCATTTTGCAAACAATAGGGCAGCGAGAGCACCGATTGGAGAAGGAAAAAACCAAGACAGGCTATTGTAGAGGGTCCCTACACCAAGGTGTAGGATTAGACGAGACATCTCTAGGTGCCACGGAGTGCACATAGTCACCCGTCGAAGTTGAACAATTTTTTGGTCTCAGGGCTCTTAAGGGACTACGCCCGAACGAGGTAGCCCGGAAGAAACGACGTTGTTGCACACCAAAATGACCTCTCTATAGTTTCACCTGGCCACCTCAGATGTTCTGCATAGTCGGTTTGGTGCCATGACCCACCATTTACAAAATATACCGTTTGACAGCCTTACACTGTCTCAAACTACACTATTCGCACGTTTGCAAACAATAGGGCAGAGAGCACCGATTGGAGAAGGAAAAAACTCCAGGATATTATAGAGGGTCCCTACATTGTAGGATCAGATGAGACATCTCTAGGTGCCACAGAGTGCGCGTAGTCACCCGTTGAAGTTGAACGGTTTTGGTCTCAGGGCTCTTGAGGGACTATGCCCGAACGAGGTAGCCTTGACATTGTCATGCACCAAAATGACACCTCCTCTAGTTCACCTAGCCACCTTACATGTCCATGTAGTCAGTTTGGTGCCATGACCCACCACAAAATATACCGTTTGATTTACACTGTCTCAAACTACACTATTCGGCGCGTTTGCAAACATTAGGGCAGCGAGAGCACCGATTGGAGAAGGAAAAAACTGAGACAGGATATTGTAGAGGGTCCCTACACTGAGGTGTAGGATCAAGATGAGACATCTCTAGGTGCCACGGAGTGTGCGTAGTCACCCATCGAAGTTGAACATTTTTTTGGTCTCAGGGCTCTTGAGGGACTCCGCCTGAACGAGGTAGCCCGGAAGCAATGACATTGTTTCACACCAAAACAATGCCTCCTCTAGCATTCACCTAGCCACTGGATGTGTCTGCATAGTCAGTTCGGTGCCACGACCCACCATTTACAAATATACCGTTTGACAGCCTTACACTGTCTCAAACTACACTATTCGGCATGTTTGCAAACAATAGGGCAACGAGAGCACCGATTGGAGAAGGAAAAAACCGAGACAGGCTATTGTAGAGGGTCCCTACACCAAGGTGTAGGATTAGACGAGATGTCTCTAGGTGCCACGGAGTGCACGTAGTCACCCATCAAAGTTGAATGATTTTTTGGTCTCAGGGCTCTTGAGGGACTACGCCCAAACGAGGTAGCCCGGAAGCAACGACGTTGTTGCACACCAAAATGATGCCTCCTCTAGCATTCACCTAGCCACCCATACATTTCCACATAATTGGTTTGGTGCCATGACCCACCGTTTACAAAATATACCGTTTGACAACCTTACACTGTCTCAAACTACACTATTCGGTGCATTTGCAAACAATAGGGCAGTGAGAGCACCGATTGGATAAGGAAAAACCCGTGACAGGCTATTTTAGAGGGTCCCTATGCCTAGGTGAAGGATTGGATGAGATATCTCTAGGTGCCACAGAGTGCACATAGTCACCCCATGGAAGTTGAACATTTTTTTGGTCTCAGGGCTCTTAAGGGACTCCGCCCAAATGAGGTAGCCCGGAAGCAACGACATTGTCGTGCACCAAAATGATGCCTCCTCTAGCATTCACCTAGCCACCCAAATGTTTTTACACAGTCGGTTCAGTGCCATGACCCACCGTTTACAAAATATACGTTTGACAGCCTTACACTGTCTCAAACTACACTATTCGGTGCGTTTGCAAACAATAGGGCAGCGAGAGCACCGATTGGAGAAGGAAAAAACTGAGACAGGCTATTGTAGAGGGTCCCTACACTGAGGTGTAGGATTAGATGAGACATCTCTAGGTGCCACGGAGTGCACGTAGTCACCCGTCGAAGTTGAACAATTTTTTGGTCTCAGGGCTCTTAAGGGACTACGCCCGAACGAGGTAGCCCAGAAGCAACGACGTTGTCACACACCAAAACAACACCTCCTCTAGTGTTCACCTAGCCACCCAGACATTTCTGCACATTCGGTTTGGTGCCACGACCCACCATTTACACAATATACCATTTGACAGCCTTACACTGTCTCAAACTACACTATTCGGCATTTGCAAACAATAGGGCAGCGAGAGCACCGATTGGAGAAGGAAAAAACTGAGACAGGATATTGTAGAGGGTCCCTACGCCAAGGTGTAGGATCAGACGAGACATCTCTAGGTGCCATGAGTGCGCGTAGTCACCCGTCGAAGTTGAATAATTTTTTGGTCTCAAGGCTCTTGAGGGACTCCACCTGAACAAGGTAGCCCGGAAGCGACGACGTTGTGGCACACCAAAATGACACCTCCTCTAACATTCACCTAGCCACCCGGATGTGTCTGTGTAGTCATTCGGTGCCATGACCCACCGTTTACAAAATATACCATTTGACAGCCTTACACTGTCTCAAACTACACTATTCGGCGCGTTTGCAAACAATAGGGCAGCGAGAGCACCGATTGGAGAAGGAAAAAACCAAGATAGGCTATTATAGAGGGTCCCTATGCCAAGGTGTAGGATCAGACAAGACATCTCTAGGTGCCATGGAGTGCGCGTAGTCACCCGTCGAAGTTGAACAATTTTTTGGTCTCAGGGCTCTTAAGGGACTACTTCGCCCAAATGAGGTAGCCTGGAAGAAACGACGTTGTTACGCACCAAAAAATGCCTCCTCTAGCATTCACCTGGCCACCCAGATGTGTCTAAGTAGTCGGTTTGGTGCCACGACCCACCGTTTACAAAATATACCATTTGACAGCCTTACACTGTCTCAAACTACACTATTTAGTTTTGCAAACAATAGGGCAGCAAGAGCACCGATTGGAGAAGGAAAAAACTGAGACAGGATATTGTAGAGGGTCCCTACACAAGGTGTAGGATTAGACGAGACATCTCTAGGTGCCACAAGTGTGCGTAGTCACCCGTGGAAGTTGAACGATTTTTTTGGTCTCAGGGCTCTTAAGGGACTCGCAGAACGAGGTAGCCCGGAAGCAACGACGTTGTCGCACACCAAAATGACCTCCTCTAGACCTGGCCACCCAGACATGTCATGAGTCAGTTTGGTGCCATGACCCACCATTTTCAACTTTTCAACAATTCAACAATTTTTCAACAACTACAACTTTTCAACTTTGGAAAGTGAGCTAAAAATGTTGTCGTACATAAACGGATCTAAAATTTAACTTTGTTCTCACATATCTTATAATATCTACCTTGATAACCAATCCACTTTATATATTACATGACCAACTCATCGCATTTTCTGCAAATGAATAGAAGATAAACACCATTTTTGCTTCTATAATAGTACTAGTTTTGTGAGAATATCAACAAAGTTTTCTATGGTGTGTACCTTGTCAAGTGCTATTATCCCTTCATCAATAACATGTATAACCAAATTATACTTAACTAAAATATGCTTTGTCTTATTGTGATAAGCTAGATTCTTGGATAATTAAATAGCACTTTGATTGTCACACAATACCTTCATCTTCTATTGATATCTTCAAAACTCATCCAATAAAATTTTTACCCAAATTACCTCCTGACAACTATGATAGGCAGCTACATATTCTACCTCAGTAGTTGAAAAAATTGTAATATTTTGAAGCTTTGAAATCCAACTGATAGGTCCAGTTACAAGTGTAATAGCATAACTAGAAATCGATCTTTGTTTTTCCAAATCACTTACAAAATATGAATCAAAATATCCACAAATTGAATCACCAATATTGTTATAGGTGATGCAATAATTTATCTCCCACTTCACTGCTGAACAATGTTCTCTACTTAGATTTTCCTAAAATCTACTGACAACTCCAACAACATGTGAAATTTCAGTCCTTGACATGTACATGTCATAACATACATAAAACTTATTATTGCACTAGAATATGGTACATGAGATATATGCTTATTTTCTTCTTATTGTTGCACCATAGTTTTTAAATTTTAAATCAAACATACATATAGAATTAATATACATAGAATATACATACATAGAAGGATATCATGTGCAATGAATTCGAATCAAACATAGAAGTAATATCGTTATGAAAACCAACACATGGATATATAATGTATCAAACTAAGTGTGTTGAACGCACGTCTCTGAAAATATAAGTTCATAACATGTGTACATCTCGAACCAAGTGTGTCATACATATAAGACCACATGCGGCCGCATAAGGCTATATACAATGTCCTATGAAGAATCATGAACTAGGACCAGCTGGCCCATATATATATATATATATATATATATATATATATATATATATATCTATATATATACATCCACGTCCTATGAATCTAATCATGAAACATCTTCCCTCTCTTCGCCCTGCTAGAAGTAGCATGTCCACGACCCAGGGATGTAGTGGAGGGAGATGCCACTACGGATTTCATCCATGTGGTCCTAGGCATCTCTAAGCAGGCCTGCAACCTAACCTGCACATTCATAAACAACAAGTTTTTAACACCCATATTTTTAAAATACATTCAAAATTTAGAAACTTAGAATTTAGTTAAAATGCATGTGAAATCTTACCGCAATGTCATGATCCCTATCAATTTGTCGTTGACGCATGGCAGGGACAACAATAGACTCACGAGAGGTAAGCTACATACAAATAATTAAATTTCAAATTAAATATTTCATGTACAAAATTTGATATTGTAGATTTAAGTAATAAGAAATAATTCCTAAATAAATTTAACAAATTTGAAAAATTGTACCTCAGTTAGTGGATCTGCAAATGCTATGGCAGTATCTACAGTAGCCTCCACAGTCTGCATATATGGAGGAGTCTCTCTGGCAGTCATAAGCTATACAAAAAACATGTACAAATCAATATTAATCTACATGACTGCCACATAACAGAGCCAAAGCATAATCCACGTGAACTTCCACAATTAGAACCAAAGTGTAAAGAGAAACTAACCTGCATAAAAGTCACGTGAGGCATGCCAATAGCCTCAGTTCCTAGAGTAGATGATGACCCGCCAGGCTCCTGCACGTATAAAAGACAAACATATATTAATATGTACATGTACAGGTGAAACATTATAATAATAAAAGTGCACAATCAAATGAAATTTGAAATTTAAGTACAACTTGAAACTTACATTTGTAACATGCCCAGCTGCAGTAGCTAGCATGTCGACGCCAGATGTTTCCTTCACCGGCTTTTTCTATTTAAAATAAAATAAAAAATTAGTTTTTACATGTATGTACATAACGTACAATGAAATACATATATATTAAAATCTCAAACATGAATTAAACTATTGTATATATATATATTAAATATTTATTTGACATTTACCTGTGAAAGACCAAGATCCGTTGCACCAGTTCCAAAAACATCCGCCATCATCTCATCTAGAGAAAAGAAATCATGTGATCCAGCAAATGATGTCTCACCCGCAGTGCATACGGCACCACATGATCCACAGTGGTGTGGTGCGCTAGAACTGGCACCTCCACCAACATCACCAGATGCAATCTACTCACTATGCTGGGTCAGAGTGTCAGTGAGCTCCCTCAATGCATGTAGTGTGTCAATCTCCACAACCTCCTTCACTGTAGGAGGGATAACTGAAGGTAGTGGGGGTTTTGGGGCATGGGGGATCCTTGGTTGACCTACGCGTGCACCAGGTCTACTCTGTGTAGAGCCACCACCTCGCCCATAAAAATCAGAAAATTCAAAATAATTTGGGACCTCATTAAGCACGAACTCGCAATATAATTTCTTCAAAAAATAGAGGGGAACCTCATTGTTGTTGCATGGTGGATAATCAAAAACCATCCACCATCGGTCCCAAAAATTGTTCTTGATTCAGTCATCATGGCACCAATGGATTGGGAACCGTTTGCAAGTAATTGCGGGGGGGCATTGGTTCTTGGGTCAGTAAATAATGCACAAATGCGGTCTTTTCCAAAAAAATTTTATCTTTTACGGCCGCATGGGATAATTTATTTGCATACCACTACCTACAATCACCTCTAAAGGTATTCCATCTATCTATTTGGTTGGTTGCAGAGTCAACTTCACCAATCAATGTTTGCAATGTGTTGGCTAAAGTCATGCGGGACGGATTTGTGGCATGATTTTGTCTTATATTCTGAATAAGGTTCTCAATGGCAATTTTATTTTGTCAGATTTTTCCAACGATATCAGCTTGTGTTCCTGTTGGTTCCATGGGGACAGAAGGAGCCACAGGAGGCAGATCTATGTTTGGAGGAGGGTTTTCTGGAATGTTTGGAGGGTTTTGAGGATTGTTTGCAGGGTTTTGAGGAATATTTTGACGGTTTGCAGGATTACGAGCTTGCCGAGCAACTGACAAAACAAAAAATTGTATACATAAACAAAAAATTGAAAAACCCATGAAAATCACAAAAAAAACCTAAAATGCAAACAAATTGATCAAAATCGAGGGCTTACCTCTTTGTCTTGATGGCATGGTTAAAACTATTGCAATACACAAGTTCAAAGAGTAATTTTTAAGGGGTATTCAAAGCATGAGAGCCATAGGTGTAGGAGAAATCACGGTTGGAAAGGAAAAATGAGGGAAAATGAGGAGTCCCGGGTCTGTAGTTTTTGTCTCAGAGGACCGTGCTCACGGTTTGTAAACCACGATCACGATTTTAGGTTTGGAAATCACCGAGCCTATAAAAACATTTACGCAAGCATAGTTTAAAAACCATGAGTGAGGTTTATAAACCATGCTCGAGGTACCTAATTTTCAGGTTTTTATGTCCACTTAATTGTCCACCATCTTGGTGCACTTACCCTTTTACCAATCCTTGAAAATGGAAGTGTTTGAGTACTTGTGTGATTTTTGATGATGGAGACCTTTCAAGTTTTTTAGACATATCAGGTGACATGTTTCATGTTTTTTTATCTCTTAACGTAAGTTGAGGTGACATGGTTGAGGTCACAAGTTGACCTAGTTTGATTGGATAAGCAAAACACTACTTTGGTGAGAAGATTGTTGTAGAAGACCAATTTTTTTACTTAGTTGATGATGGCTATCCACTTGATAGTGATTATGTATTAATTTTTTTCCTATTGCATTCATTTAGAGGTCTTGAATGTATCAAATAAGGTGTAAATAGGTTGAGTTTCCAAAACTGGTTCCTAGGAAATTTAGTTTCCTAAAGAGAAGAAGTTATTCCAATTACTTTGTTAGATGTTTTATGAGGTTTATCATGATTACAAGTGTTATATATTTCATTTTATTTCCAATGAGTGGTTACATGGCATAGTTGAGGTGTTTTGGTATGATCTTGAGCTCCATTGATGAAGACTGGTCCCTAGAAGTGCTTGATTTGTGTAGGAAACATAGCTACTAGGTAGTGAAGTAAGAAGTATGGATGAGGAAGATTCTTGTGATATGATGAATGGTGGTTATTGGATATCATGGACATGTTTAAATCCTTTTTATGATTGAAAAATTGGGTTTAAGATCTTGGAGGTCATGATGATCTCGGTGAAGGATATTTTCTTGTTTTGAGCCAAGTTGTACTTGTTGGTTGTCTTGGTGCATTTATGACCTATATGGGTCTTTTTTATGATTTTATATTATTTTGTAGATTTTATTTTATGTTGGTATGTAATAGAGAGAGACCAGAACTACACAACGAAATTCACGGAATAATGATAGTGCATTACATTCATTTTGGTTATTATATTGAATAACATTTCCTTTAAAATAGGAAACCTTCCTAACAACTTTTCCTAACTCTGTGAGTGGTTTTAACAACCACAAATATTATATTATATATGTTATATTGTTATCACATAACAATATAACTCTTAACAATTAACCAAAAGTATTTTACCCAGCTAATTTACCAAACACTCATGTAAATACTATAATTCCTTACATTCCCCCCCTTAGTGTTTACATGGTGGCAATAGAAATTTCACACTTCCCCTGAAGATTTTTGCCCGTCCTTGCTCATGATCTTGGTTCATCACTCAAACTAAAGGTAGAATAAGGAATACATCAACTTCTTATCAATCATGCACTCTCGGGAACACATTTGACTAATGAGGATGACAACACACTCAGGAATCATCTGCTTATCAACCAGTCATTCTAAGGAACACATCTTACCTATCATTGTGGGAACTCAAGCAGGAACACATATAAACAACCTTCAATGGTTTTCCAGAGGCTAACCAAAAACCTAGGTATGAACAAGAATATTGCTGACTGTTCAACCTCATTAAGACTCATGATGCTGCATTTCATTGTGGTATTTGTTCTTCACTATGTTATTGCATCAGGGAATTATGTAGGAATGTACATATATTTCAGTGAACAATAATTAACATCTTCTCTTAGTTTTCACACAACTCAGAAATGCTAAAATCCACACTATATTGAAAAACAGGTAATATGAAATTGAAGCACAGAACTAAAAGAAAATTCACACCAAAAAATTTCACCATAGCTTCGTGTGGCCCCGTTGTTGGTGACTGACAAGAGGTCGTTATCTGACCTCCATCCTCCATTTTCTCCATTCTACAATAACATGTTACTAACTCAGAAAAATGTAAACATGAAATACATATGTTTCCACAATGTACTTATTATATCTTCCCTCGTGCAATGTGAAACACTTTATTTTTATGGACGTCGAGTAAAACCGAAAATGTGTCCATGAGGCAATGTTTTTTTATTTTTTTCAGACTGTTTACAATTTCAAAAATACAACTTTCACAATAACAATACTTGACTTTAATGACAATAAGACTTTACTTTTGACTCAAACAAAAGGACTCAACTGAAAATAAATTTTTAAATGAAAACAACTTTGACAATGACAATATATTTTTTTTTTACTATGACAAGAAATTAATACAATTTTTAAAAAGTATTAATTTTTATACTTTTTAAATAATATAGACATATGGAATATACCCTCATACTCAACATGGAAATATATAGACTCTAACAATAATCTATAATATGAAAAAAAAAATTATTTCTGCATGAATCGACCTTTTATTATAAACCTATTCAACGTAATAACATATAAAACTAAAACTATTCTCCCTAAAAGAATTATGAAGAGTGGAATATTGTAACATTACTCATGAAAATCGAGCCAAAGAATATACGTACACAAACTCATATGTGGCATTTGAAGAGTGGACAACTATCTAAATGATGCACCACGTCCAGATCTGCAACATTTGTGGCAGAAAGACAATAAACAAAGACACCAAAACTGACTCGTATGCATACAATGGATTCCTTTAATCCAGTTTCATCTTCCAGATACTTATGAGAGTGGGACGACTTGCATGTAGATCTGGTAAAACCATAAAAATAGTCTTAATCTTCCAACGTGGGCCCTGTATCACATAAATAAGAACTAAAATAAAATTTGTGGATGTAGACCTCAAAGAGAATCATACAACTGACTTGGGTATCATGCTGCCACATGTCAATAACCACCATGCAATACATTCAAAAAATGTTATGTATATTGGAAAAACTTCCAATCTAACTGTACATGCTTTCATTCCCCAATACGAGTAACTTGAAATGTTAAACAACATGCTCAATCACTTCTACCAAACTAGTTTACCCAACACTAATTAACCACAAGTATTTTACCCAACTAATTTACCAAACACTCATGTAAATACTATAATTCCTAATAGTATGAAAAAAATCTTTGCTCATGGATGACGTAGTTATATTTTTGAATTAAGGCATGTATAAAAGTGCATGTAATTGTTCATATTGAACTAGTGTTGTGAGAAGGAAAAAGTGCAAGCTAGGTGTAAGAGTGAAAGTGATATGAGGGAAACAAGATTAATATGAGATATTGTTTGGATTTATAAATAGTGTTGAATATCTAATGTGTAAGGTCAATTGTATAAATCAGTCCATGAAAGAGCAAGTTTGAACGAAGTAGGATAAATTGAATTTAAAGCGGGTTTGAAGGTATATGAGATTAATTTTTTATCACTATCAGTTGTGTGAGTAGTATATCATTAGTAGTAACTCATTTCTATGTGGTTGAGTTTGTTCTTGATCACCTTAGGGGGTTTTATCCTCCTTGTGGGGTTGGTACTCTTTGTAGGGTTAGTTCTCTACTAAACTAGGGGTTAATACTCCTTCTGAAGTTGGTAATTGACAAAATTATATAGGTTTGTGTAATATAATCAAAATTTTAAATTTGTTCTCTTCCCCTTTAGGGTTTTCCACTTACATATTTTGTTCTTGTGTAATCTCTCATGGTTATGCTCTTGTGAATTATTCTTATATGTTGCTAAGCACACATTAATGCATGCTTGAATGGTAAATGTTTTAAGAAATTTAATTTGAATTGGTTAAAGATTTTTGAAGAAATAATTCACCCCCTAGTCCATTGTGCTTCCAGAAATTGGTATCATAGAAGGTCCTTTTGGAAAAGTTTAATCACTTGAAAGGAGATCCTTTAAAGCACCAAAATGATGAGTTAATAGAGTGGAACTTTTTCTAGCAAGGCTCTTATTTTTTATGAAATCAACTATACTTTTTAGAGTCTTAGGATGAGGACTCACATCATGTCCTTAGGTTTCTACATTTCGGAATCTATGTTAGATGGATATATAGATCCTTCAACTCCACCAAAAATTGTTGCAGGCAAGAAGCTTTATACTGATAACTCAAAGGCTATGAATGTAATCATGTGTGGTCAAGTTGAACCAGATCTTGTGAAGGTAATACATTACACATCAACAAAAACAATGTGGGAAAACATTTAGGTCCTTTATGAAGGATATTCAAAAGTAAGAATAGCTAAACTCCAAACTTTCATAAATCATTTTGAAGGCTTAAAGATGAGTGAACAAGAGTCCATTATTGCATATTTTCTTATAGTTAATAAAATTGTCAATACCATGAAAGAATTAGGTGAAGAGGTAAAGGAATAAGTTTTGGTAAAAATGTATTAAGGACTCTAACTCCTAAGTTTTACTCTAAAGTGTATACTATTGAGGAAGTCAAGGTTCTGATGCTCTTGACTATGGAGGATTTACATGGAACCTTGAATCCATATGAGATGGGGGTTATTTACTCTAAACTAGTCAAGAAGGATATTGTTTTCAATACTGATACGAAGACAAAGGGGAAGAAGGTTAACAATGATTGTTTTGCCCCTGAGATTGATGATGAAGAAATATTTGTAATGGTTGTTATTATATTGAAGTTTGAATTAGTTAAATGTAAAGGGAAGTTTCCTTTCAAATTCTTTAATCGGTGTAAAATAGTGATTAAGAAAAATATGTAAAGAAATTCTTAATGTTAATTTCAAGATAAGAATATTAATCAATTACGTATTAAAATCCTAGTTGTAAAGAGGAGATAATATGATTTATTTATTTCATAATTAATCCTGGACAGTGCCGAAGTTATGACCAAGTGAACATAGAGGGAGAAGTGTCACACAAAGCTTCAAAAAAATGTGAGATAATGTTTTTCCTAGACTAGGTCACCTAGAAAGGGGCTGAAGCAATTCTAAGCCCCTTGGTCTTGCTTTGGGTGCCTTTGAATTCTAAAACTCTCAGAAAACCTCTTTCGTAGGGTCACAAGGTGTTTGATTTCCTTTTCCTTTTGTCACTATTATGTCACACAAGGATCCTTGAGGTCGTTGATAACCTGTAATGAAATATTGACCTGAAAAATTCTCAAGAGTGCAGACAATCCTAGAAATAAAATAATGCAAATGAGGGGTTGACTGTCCTCAGCTGTAAAACAAGTGAGCTTATGATTGAGAAATGCACTAAATTTCAAAACTAGTGTAGTTCTAGGTGTGTGTTTGTGTGTGTGTGTGTGTGTGTGTGTGTGTGTGTGTGTGTGTGTGTGTGTGTGTGTGTGTGTGTGTGTGTGTGTGTGTGTGTGTGTGTGTGTGTTAAATTGTTCCCTAGGCGGATCTTGTGCATGTCACACTTGATAGCGAGAAATAAATATATGTAAATAAATGTAATAGATGTGTACATAGAATATAATGAAATTCCCTTCTTGTGAAGTGTATACAAAATAATGAAGTCGACATTTCCCTCCAATGGATGTTTTAATGCTCTTGAATAGCATTTGGATGCAACCTTAGGTGGTGATAGCTAGTGGTTAGTGCTTGCTCCCTTTTTATGATCACATAACTTTATATTTATATGATTCCCGTGCTTGAATTTTGTAATCAACCCCAAAAATTATGACTACGAAAAAGATAATATGCTCAAATGGATAGAAAGGACCCAAAAGATGTGAACAAAGTACAAAGAGGTTAGGGGATCCTAGAGGGGATGAGGGTCCCCGATGCTAGCATCTTGGCTGGATGATGGTGTCTAGGATGAGAAATACTGTGGTATGAAAAGAAAGACAGATAAATTAAAATTGTATGACCAAAAATCAAAACAAAAAGGACACAAAGATGGCCAAAGACAACGGTTGGTTAGTAAATTTTTTACTTAGGAAACATATGAATAGTAGTATACAATCAAGACTAGATATTACCCAAATGGCATGATTTTGTGTCTGCATTTCCCCCACTTGTTTTTGAGAAAAATATTGATAATATAAAGTGGATAAGAGATGTGTACCTGATAACCATGTAGATTGATGGCGGAAGCATTCCGAGAAACAAGGAAAATTATGGAGTGATAAAAATGTGAAGTGTAGAAACTAGAGATGAGAAAATGTAAAAAGATGATGAATGACTACCCCAAGGTGGAAATACATGTGTAGAGTTCACCATTGTACTTTTTGTTGACATGAATGTCGATTTGATTGATGTTGTTGATATAGGATGATTTTGAATGATATTGACTTCCAATTCCCATAAGGAAGGACATGTTATCCAAACTGAGCCCCCTACTTATTTTGGGTAACTTGCCTTCATTTTTTCCTTCCTTGTGCTTCAACTTCAATTTTCACACATTTTAAGTACTCAAGGGTTTCTGGAAATGACTCCATCAGATGGGATTTTTCTTCCCCTTTCTAGAAAGGTAAAATTTTCCCCCTAACTCCTTGTAAATTTCAAGTTATGGCTCGATGGAGTTTTTTGGGGAAATTTTCCCTTGACAGGCCCATGGCCAATGAAATGATGCCACATGGCAGTGGAGGCTGGGCTGACAGAGGTAGGTTGGAAAATTCGCAAAGGAATTAGCGGAGGCGTAAAGGGAAAAATCGGCTCGTAGGCCCATGGAGGAGGATGAAGGAAATTTGTGAAGGCCCATGGGCCAACTAAAAGATGACACGTGTCCTACCAGTGATAGAATCGGGAGGTGTGGGGGAATTTTGGAAATTTTTCCAAAATTGCAAAATACACAAAGAGAAGAATTGGAAGCGTAACCCCGCCGAGAAAACAAATGACGACATGTGTCCAGTCGGCGGCAGGGGGTCGGAGGCGTGGAACGATTTGGAAAAATTTTCCAAAGTGGTCAAAAGGTGCCAAGGTGAAAAGTAGAAGCGCACCCCCACCAAGAAACCAAGAGGTGACACGTGGCAGTGGAGAGTGGTGCGCAAGGTAATTTTGGGAAATTTTCCCAATGTAAAAATCAAAGGAAAAAAGTGAAGTTTGGGAACGTGATTCCATTAGCAAATCGGAGAGTGCCATGTGGCAATAGAGCAGCGGGGCGTGGGGAATTTTTGGGAAATCTTCCCAAATTCAAAAAAGGGGAAAATGTTCAAGTTTCAGCCCAACAACTTGAATTTTTCCCTAAAATTGCAAGTTTTTCCCTAAATCTTCAAAGGGCCATATCTTTTGATCCCGAGCTCAGATTTACACGTTCTTTATATCATTGGAAAGATGTTGAAATCCTCTATAGAATGGAATCTTTAATTTTGATTTTTGATGGAGACATGTGGGAGAAAAATAAGAAAACTTCTCATGCATGTAAAAAACACAAAAAATGCCCCAACCACCAAAATTAATGAAGTATGGGCCTCTTTCGTGCTCTGCAGAGTAATGTACTTTGGCGTATGGGTTTTTCCATAAATCCCATCACTTTGTAGGTAGGATTTGAGGGATTTTTTGGTGTTTGAATTTCCCGCATTTTCCATATTTCTTTCATTCTGTTTGATGGTTAAAAGCTAGATTTGGCTCATTTGTAAAGGTTGTTCATCATTATTCTCTACCTCTCCCTTATTTTCTTCCCTAGGGTCAGAAATAGAGTTTGAACCTCCTCCCTTGCTCTATAATTGATTTTTTTGCCTCTTACCAGTAAAATGATGCTTTTTGCAAACTTCTGGAGCAATAAAAAATGGATTTTGTGATGCATTTGTCCATCCTTTCTCATTTTGCTTCTCTTCTTCTTGCGTCTCTTCATTGCAGGTATTTACATATGTTTGAATGTTCATTGTAGGTTTTGGAGCTGTGTTTATGGAGTTTTGGATAATTTTTTTTGTGAAATTTATCTGTGGTTTTGTGATGCACTTATCCATCCTTTTCATTGCTCACCTCTTCTTGTTCCATGGCAATTTTGATAGATGTTCAACATTTTCCTTCTCTGGTGTATCACCATTTTAGTGTAAGCTCTATTTTTCCCCCTTTTCTCTCTCTTTGTCTCCTTGGCATAGTTATATTAGGATTAGATTACCTTTCCTACACTAGAATAGCTTGTGGCAGGTAGTTTAGGAAGAGGAACCAACCTTCTCTGGAGAGATTTCCTCATTTTCAAAGGTCCCACACTTTGGGAAAGCTCAATGTTGTGCATTCACACCAAATGACATTGTCTTAGAAAAGTAGATCCATAGGTCATTTTGGGGGTGCTGTAAATTTTCGCTAACAGTTTTGGCATGCCCAGTGGGACATTAGAGGTCTTCAACTTCATATTTTGTAGGTTGGTGTGTTCTTGTGAAGATTTCAACCTTTGGAGGCAATTGAAAACACATCTGGCGACTCCATCTTGTAAATAACCCATCTCTGAAGTTGCAGACCTTCCTTTCCATTCATTTTCATTCATTTTTCATCCATTCTTCCTTTCATCTCTTCCATCTTCTTTCATTTCATGAAGTTGTGTAATCATGACTTCATTAGCATCATGGAATTCTCATTTACAATAGTAGTGCCATCCAAATCCACCTCCAACATGCTTTACAAAGTCCTTCAAATCAGTATTTTGAGCAGATTCAAGATCAACATGCATACCCATATGAGTAGCAATTCCAAAATTAGTCTTCATCTTCATTGGCTATGGTTCTTTCCAAGAGCAGGGGTATGCATACAATGAAGACAATCAAATGCAAGATGCTGATTTGTTAGAGAAAATCCAAAAAGTGGAGATTGGCATGGTGTAATCCAAGGGCTCAAGCACAAATGAAACCATTTGGAATTGGTTGTGGAGTACCTTGTCCATGGGTGGGACCTTTTCCAAGGCATTACATATCCTCAAGAGAAGCTTGAATTCATCATTTGCAACGCTGCCATTACTTGCAAAGTGAACTGAGAGAATATAGGTTTATGAGAGGAGTATTCAACAAACTTGTCAACGGGTAAGCATACCATCTCATACTCTTTCTTTCCCTCTTTCTCAATCTGTATCTTTTCTGTAGTGTCAAGCATCAAGTTTCCCATATGCTGTCCCAAATGTTGATCCCATTTCTCCATCTCCTAGTCTCCCATACCACCTCAATTTCCCTACTCTCTTCCCTTCCAAATAGCCATTCCCTCCAAAGAAACAAGAGTTTCTACCTCCTCTGCCACCACAAATAACTAAAAAACAGTTGAGATACAACCCATCCATCCTCTTGCATTCCAAAATACATGTTAGGAAGATGAAAATTAGAAATCCAGTCAAAGGAGAATAGCAAGAAGAAGATCCCAATAGAGAAGAAATAATAGAAAACTTGAAGAGTTAGGCTGCTAAATTTGGGATAGCAAAAATCCCCTTGATGGTGAAGCCAAAAGAGGAAGTTGGAGTTAGGGAGCAAGTGGTAAACAAGGCTTATTTTATAGCAGCAGTGAATCAAGAAAAACAACAGTTTGTTGGTGATGAGTTGGGTGTCCATGTTGGCACTTTGCCCAAAGAAAATGCTGATCCACTTTGAACTGCAAAATCAGTCATTGTGGAGGAAGAAAAACCAGTTTCAAACCCCATTGAAGAGGAGAAAATGGAAGAGATTAAATCATTTTTGAAGCCATTGGATGAAGGAAGCATTATTGATGAATTTTTTCTTTCATTTGAAAGGGCTGAATTGATTGATGAAGCCATTATGGAGGTGAAAAAAGTAGGTCCAAATTGTGAGCAAAAGGCACAAGAAATTTCATGTTTCTCTCCCACTTCATCTCTCCAAAAATCTGATGTTTTGGATGAGATTGAATTTACAAGTTTCATGTTTGAAAATAAAGTTACACATGGTGAAGAAAATCCAGATTTGAAGGTCACCATGCAAGAGGGAAAAGAAAATTTTTTGTAGCGGGACAGCGAAGAGTTTGATTGTTTATCAGACTTAAAGGAATGTCTTGAGGAGGAGCTAGCTGAAATTACAACATTCTCTTCTCCGCCATTCATTCTTCAACATTAAGAGCCTATGCCATGAAGGAGGACACTGAAAAATAGTAGCCCGTGTTTTGTGACAGCTCATTGGAACCAAGATTGGAAGATTTAAATCTTCCATGTACTTCATGGGAAGAGGAAGGGAAAGAGCAAGATATGTTCATCACTTCTTCCACACCATCCACTCAAGAAGGTCCACAAGAAGACTCCATTTTTGGAGTTGAATTTTAGAGAAATGGGCACATCCAAAGGATTAGACTATGCCCAATCAGGTACTTGGCTTCATTGAAGCCAAAGGAGAAACAAAAACCAGTCATGCCTACTTCAAGGCATGAGGATGAGTATCAGAGTACCAAGGGTGACCATCAATACCTCTAGGAGTCCAATACAGGTCAGCTTGAGGAGGTATTTTCCATTAATGTTGATACCTTGATGATTTGGGTGGATGACCAGCTTATGGTTAGTTTTTAACTCATCCAACCAGCCATGTTCAATGCCAAATAAGTTGTATGGCTTTCATTTTTTAGGAAGGGAAGCTATTTCTCCCTACCAGTTGCAGGATTTGTTTGAGCTCCCTTTGCTCTTGGTTAGATTAGAGTAGGTAGGTTTTCATTCAGTAGAATAAGTGCTTTTGCACACTCTGCATATCCCACTTGCGGTATGTATGATTTCCAATTTTGTACATAGTTTTTGTGGTGCTGGTTTTTCTCTTGCACATTCCATTTCAGTTGGTTTTGGTGAAGATCAGCTCCAAGTTTCAGTGGGTTTCCAAGTGGCTCAGAGGTTAAATTTTCATAGTTTATATCATAATCAGTTTATTAGGCTTGACTCCATGCCCAATGGATACTTCAAAGGCCACTGATCATTCATCTAGTAGGCAGATGACCCCTGAGAGTCGCCAATTTGTTATCCAAAATGAGCCCCCTACTTATTTTGGCTAACTTGCCTTCAATCTTCCATTCCTTGTGCTTCAAATTCAATTTTCACACATTTCAAATACTCAAGGGTTTCTTGAAATGGCTCTATAAGATAGGATTTTTCTTCCCCTTTCCAGAAAGGTAAAATTTTCCTCCTAACTCCTTGTAAATTTCAAGTTATGGTTCGGTAGAGTTTTTTGGGCAAAATTTCACTTGATAGGCCCACGGCCAATGAAATGATGCCACATGGTGGTGAAGGCCAGGATGGAGGAGGTAGGTTGGAAAATTCACCAAGGAATTGGTGGAGGTGTAAAGGGAAAAATCAGGTCACAGGCCCGTAGAGGAGGATGAATGAAATTTACGAAGGTCCACGGGCCAACCGAAGGACAACATGTGTCCTGTTAGCGGTGGAATTGGGGAGTGCGAGGGAATTTTGGAAATTTTTCCAAAATTGCAAAATGTGCAAAGGGAAGAATTAGAAGCGCAACCCTACCAAGAAAACAAATGATGACACGTGTCCAGTCAGCGGTGATGGGTCGGAGGCAGGGAAGGATTTGGTGATATTTTCCAAAGTGGTCAAAAGGTGCCAATGTAAAAAATAGAAGCACACCCCCGCCAAGCAACTAGGAGGTGACACATGGCAATGGAGAGCGGGGTAATTTTGGGAAATTTTCCCAATGTAAAAATCAAAGGGAAAAAGTGAAGTTTGGGCCCGCGATTCCATCAGCGAATCGGAGAGTACCATGTGGCGGTGGAGCGGCAAGGTGTGGGGAAATTTTGGGAAATTTTCCCAAATTCAAAAAAAGGGGGAAATTTTCAAGTTTCACCCCGCCAACCCAAATTTTGCCCTAAAATTGCCAGTTTTGCCCTAAATCTTCACAGGGCCATATCTTTTGATCCCGAGCTTGGATTTATACATTCTTTATATCATTAGAAAGATGTTGAAATCCTCTATAGAATGGAATATTCAATTTTTATTTTTGATGGATATTTGTGTAATAAAAATAGGAAAACGTCTATGGCATGTAAAAAATGCAAAAAATGCCCCAGCCACCAAAATTAATGAAGTATGGGCCTCTTTCGTGCTCTACAGAGCTATGTACTTTGGCATATGGGTTTGTCCATGAATCCCTTCACTTTACAAGAAATATTGGAGGGAATTTTCGATGGTTAGAGTTTCAATTTGATTTGCCTACATTTTCCACACTTCTTTCATTCTTTTTTATGGTTAAAATCCAGATTTGGCTTATTTGTAAAGGTTGTTCATCATTCTTCTCTGCCTCTCCCTTATTTTCTTCCTAAGGGTTGAAAATGGAGTTTAAACCTCCTCCCTTGCTCTGTAATGGAATTTTTTTCCTCTTACCAATAAAATGATGTTTTGTGCAAACTTCTGGAGCAATAAAAAACGTGTTTTGTGATGCATTTGTCCATCCTTTCTCATTTTTCTTGTCTTCTTCTTTTCTCTATTCATTGCAGGTATTTGTGCATGTTTGAATGTTCATTACATGTTTTAGAGATGTGTTCATGGAGTTTTGGAACATTTTTATGTGAAATTTATCCTTGGTTTTTGTGATGCACTTGTCCATCCTTTCCATTGCTCACCTCTTCTTGTTCCATGGTAGTTTTGATAGATGTTCAACATTTTTCTTCTCTGGTGTATCACCATTTTAGAGTAGGCTCTGTTTTTCCCTCTTTTCTCTCTCTCTCTATCTCCTTGGCATATTTAGATTAGGATTAGATTAGCTTGATTGCACTGGAATATCTTGTGGCAGGTAGTTTTGGAAGAGGAACCAACCTTCTCTAGAGAGCTTTCCCCATTTGCAAAGGTCCCACACTTTGGGAAACCTCAATGTTGTGCATTCACACCAAATGACATTGCCTTAGAAAAGTAGATCCATATGTCATTTTGGGAGTGCTGTGAATTTGCACTAACATGACCTATAAAATAGAAGAATGAAAAAATAATCAAATACACGTGCATATGTTTAAAATGTAAAAATTAGGTAAGAAATTTTGTAAAATGTGAATTTTTTTAAAAAGGAATATTTGAACCTGATTTGTGATGAGAAAAGAGTGTAGAAAGGATCCTGATGAGATGTAGAAGAATGATTTTTCTAGGTGATCTAATGCCATGAAAAAAGTAGTATAGGGATAAAATTTTGGTGTTATACTCCAACCTTTAACTACTTCCCAAAATGTATGGAACACTAATACAAATTGTGTGTAAAAATATGATCCATTTCGAAAAATTCAAATCCTATGTTGAAGAAGAATTTTTTTTATGTTCTATGTATGTTGGGTGTTAAGGACTGTATACCTTGTAAAATTTGATGTGTAAATTATTGTAGACTATGCTATAGAAAAGGATGCTTTGTAACTTCCCCCTAGTTACAAGTATCTAGGAAGGGTCAGGGCCACCCAGCCATTACTATCCTGGTCTGGGCACTAGCATCCATGTTTTGTTAAGGACCCAAGTCTTATTTTGAGCTCTATCTAAGAATGATAAATGTGATATATTGGTATTATGTTTTACTGAACTATGTCTATAAACTTTTGTATGGGGTGACAGATTATCCCAAATGATGACCCCGTCATTTTTCATACATGTGACATCGTTTAGGAGTATACGGCCCAAAGGAGGACTTACCACTGTGTTGAAACTGTGCCCTGCAGGGGGAAGGGAGTGTGCTTAGTATAAACTAAGGCACACACAAAAAAAAGATTTGAAACAAGTGTTAGTACAAACAAACATAAACACACATATAAAAGACAATGTGGTAAGCTAATATACAAGAATAAAATGTAGTCTGCAAAATGTGGATTGAAAATATGAGACAACACTCATGATGTCACAAGATAATCAAGGATGAGATGGCTAAAAGAAGACAATGTGCATAGAACAAAAAGTAAAAATCCTGTAAACAATGCCATACAATAACAAGCAAAGGAAGATAATAGCAAGCAATGTAACATAAAACCATGAAAGAAAATAGACCTGCAAAGAACATGTTGCACATGAAGAACCAGTTAGCATGTTAGAAAGATAAAAATTATGTCAAAACATGTATAATCTAATAAAGGAAAGTGATATAAAAAATGAAACAATAACGCCTGTAGTGTATGAAAATGGATGCCCTAGGAGCCGTTGTGGGACTAGTATAAGGTACTATGCTAATCATCCATGTTGTGTGTGTGGATCTATAGAATCTACAATTACAACTACAAAGCAAGTGAATGTGCATGTGTGTACAATACATATAATGACATATAAGATATCTATCTAGCATGTGAAACAAAGTGTTCATATAAAATCATAAGAAAGAAAGAGTAAATGTGACCAAGATATGTAATATGTTGTGGATGAGATGGGATGGAATGTATAGTGAATGAAGGGGCCACATGCACCCTGAGTAGATGTGCATCCATGAGATGAGGTTCATTTATACATCCCCCCTTACTAGTCAAGAATGAACCATGTAGTAAGAGTGCGTCATCAAGAAATTTTTCGAATGTGTGCACTATAAATATATGGTCGAGAAATCATAAAACATATAGATTATGTGAGTTAGTGAGTGAGTGAGTGTGGTGGGGTTCATTTAAGATGCAACCCTTAATAAGCAAGAATGAACCATAGAACTAGAGAGCATCATAGGGTAATGACTGCAACATGTAGAAGTAGATATAAGAAAGATATATCATGTGTGTGTAGTGTGTAGTGCATGTGGTGTGTGATGGAAGATTCCAAAGGAATATGTCATGTTTGTATAATGTGTGTTGTGTGAGATGTGTAATGTGTAGTGTGACTACAAATTGTTAGTGATGTGTTGTAAATATTCTGAGTGTAAAATGTGTTATATGGTAAAGTGTGTGAGAATGCATAGTGTGTATAGTGTGTAGTGTGTGAGGTTCATGTGTATAGGATGCCCTCAATAGTCAAGTGTGAACCCAAATATGAGAATGAATCATTAGGAAATCGTGATACTAATGTATCAAGATGTTTATGATGTATGCAATAGCTTGAAATTTAAATGATGAGAAGATACGACATTTATCGATGTAATGGGGGGAAGAAATAAGTTCTCTTCCCTCCAAGTGTATAATGATGAATGTGCTAACCAATGAAAGTAAAAGATGGGGGTCCTCCACCCGATGCTTGTGGAGATGAGGGCATGTGATCATGATAAAAGAGTAGTTGTATAGGAGATATACATTATGGATGTGAATGAATCCTAAATGCATGCAATTGATGAGTATAATGTGGAGGTTTTGGAAATCTATATGCAACAACACATGGGAGTGATGGAGATCCATGTGTAACTAAACGTGGAGTTGATGGACACCTATGTGTAATCCAACGTGAAGGTGATGGACACATGTGAGTAGGAGAGTGAGGCAGTGATGTATATCAATGTGAAGGAGTGGTGTGAGTAGTGTTCCTAGACTATTTTTATGGAATAGCTAACCGATATACTGTGGAAGATGATCATGCACTGAAAAGATAGGAGAATATTTTGTTTTAGTTTTGAGAGGCTACAAGGACCCAAATTCTCTAGCTAATGTAATGACAATCTCAAGAGGAGGTTGTGGCCATGGTGTAGATGGTGCAACACCATTAATAAAAATGAATTTCTTGTTATGAATGAATTTAAGACATAAATGAGTCATGAAGGTGATATTTTGAGTTTCACAGAGCCATTGGAGACCTAAGAGCATGTCACACCCTCAATTTAAGGTACCACACCAAAAGGAACAAACATGATGGGATAACCAAAAATGACAAGAAGTTTGAAATATCCATGTGATTTGGGAATTTGATATGAGATTTGTGAGAGTGGATAGCCAATAATGACAAGGAGATAAATGGAACATGTCCTGACATTCTATGATGGATCAAATCTAGTGCTATTGATAGAATTGGATCCAATAGAAGAAAAAATTTGTAAGTGATCCGAAGAAAATGTACGGTGATAATCATAATTGGAGAAGGTAATAAGCGGTGGGGATGTCTTACTATGTGCAAATAGAAAATAAATATCCCTCAATGCAGGAGGAGGCATTATGTGATATGTATGATTTTATGAGGAGTCAACCACTTGTTTTTCATGTTTTAGGAGAGGGTTATAAAATATTTTGAGCGTATGATTTTCATTAACGGGTGTAGAGGTTGCAGGATTTGGAAGCTCAAGTTTATTATTATCGACAAGGTCTTAAATAAGGTTGCAAAGTTTAAAACACCTATTTGTAGTATGTAAAATACATTGATGATAGTCGCATCGATATTTTTCATTGTAATTATGACCTTTTTGATGAGATGGATCCAAAGTTAAGTGGAGGAGGAAGCGTAATAATATTGCTCTTAATAAGTTGTTATAATATAAGATGTGGAACAATAGTAAATTTGTATTTATGTATTTTCCATTGGAACTCTTTAGTGTTAGACACAACATTGATGGTGACCTTAGTTTCAATAGGTTTGGGTGATGGTTTGAAATTTTATTTATTTTGAAAATGTGTAGAAGACAAAACCTATTCTTGATACTTAAGTTTTCCTAGAGATAAGATCTGTGTTTCATGTAGCTTAAGAGTGTGACATAAATGCTCAAATGATGGAGATGTATCAAAGATAACACTCTCCTAAAGATGAGATAATATATTTCACAAAAATATATCTTAAATTTTAGAGTCTGTACTTGCATATTAGACATCTTAGCTAAGTTCTTTTTGTATCGGAGGACATAATCCACTAGATGTTATTTAGACCCTTTTTTAACTTGAGAAAGTTGAGCATATGAGATATAAGAGCTGATATTGATAGAGAAATGCATGAAAAAATAATTGCATAGATGCATACAAGATGTTACTAATTGGATAGGGAGGTCCTAGAATAAATTCATTTCATAATCGTTAAGACTAGGAGGAAAGAGCTTAACTAGGAGAAAATGATCATTCGAAAAATCTAGACAAGCCACATGAAATGCTTGGAGATGCTCTTGGGGGTCACCATGGACATTGAAAATGGGTAACTTAGGGTGATAAAATTAAGTGGAAGTTCATAAGTGCAAATGGCGGGTGCAAAAGAAGAATGGAGGAGTAGTGTGAAATCTAAAGATGGAGATGCACAAGAAGTGGCCTGTTGTAATTGATGAATTTTCACTTGGAGGTATTGATAAAGAGAGGATAAATATTGTGTGTTAGTTAAATAAAATTTCCATGTGTGAGAAACAAGAGTTGGAGTGAAGTGATTGGTGGGAGTAGGAATTGAAATAGGAATATTAAATGTAGGAAGAATAGTGGAAATAGGTAGTTGAGTGGCAATACAGGTGGGGATGGTAGCAGAAGCAGAAGTAGTAAGCTCCGCAAGATTATTTTCCTCCGCACGAGAAACATATAAAATAAACTCTAGATCTTGAGGATGCTAAGAAATATGATCATTAAAGTCTTTAAGATGGGATTTAGTAAATTCACCATAATATTGAACCATAGTGATAAGAGGAGAAGAGTTCTAACAGGAAGGTGGATTTGAGTGTTGGGTTCACTAAAATGATTAAGAAAATATGGAAATAAATTCCTAATACTAATTGCAAGATAGGATTAAATAAATTAAAAAAATTACATAATACACCCAAGAAAATTAAGTAATTAAGTATTAAAACCCTATTTACAAAGACGAGATAAGATGACTTAGTTATTTTAGAGTTAATCATGGACAGTGATGAAGTGATGACCTAGTGAATAGATATGGAGAAGTGTTGCACAAAGCCTTAGAAAATGTGTGAGCTAACGGTTTTCCTAGACTGGGACACGTGGAAAGGGGAAGGAGTTCATATAGCTTCCCTATATCTACTTTAGGTTCTTGTGACTGCTAAAACCCTCATAAAAACTCTTTCACGTGGTCCTAAGGTGTTCATTTTGCTTTGCATTTGGTTACTAGTATGACATAAAAGGATCATTGATGTCACTAATAACTTGTAATGAAAGATTGACCTACAATACCATCAAGAGTGCATCAAATCCAAAAAATAAAATAATGCAAATAAGGGCTTGGACTATCCTCAACTGTCAAACAAATTAATTTAGGACTGAGCATTATACTAAATTTTAGACCCAATGTAGTTCTATTTGTGTGTGTGCAGAATTGTACCCTAGGTTGGTCTTGTGTGTTCCACACTTGATAACGATCAATAACTAGAGTTAAAGAAATATAATAGATGCTTGCATGGAATAGAATGGACTTCCCCTCCTATGAAGTGATTGTAGAATAGTGTAATGAATTTCCCTTGAATGTATGTTTTAATGTTCTTAAATAACCTTTGTATGTAACCTTATGTGGTGATAGCTAATGTTTAGTGCTTGGCCCCTTATTATGATCGCATAAATTTATATTTATATGACTCCCTTTCTTGAATTTCATAATAAATCCCGAAAAGGCTGACTACCAAAAAGATAAGATGCTCAAAAGACTATAAAGGACCCAAAATATGTGAAGAAAGTACAAAGAGGTTAGGGGAACCCATAGGGGGTTGGGGTTCCTTGCACTGGCATCATGGCTAGGTGTTGGTGTCTAGGATGAGAAATGCTAACGTATGAAAAGAAAGACTGAGTAAGTAAAAGTGTAAGACCAAAAGTGGGAAAAGAAAGGAAGTAAATATGGCCAAAGACATGGATTAATTAGTATATCTCTTACTCATGAATCATATAGATAGTATTATGAAATCAAAACTAGATAATTACCCAAAGAGCATGATTTTGTGTCTACACATTAGTCATTTTCCTAAAAAATGCTCTCATAAGCACAAGGATGAGGATTAAGAGATTGATGATGACCATGAAAAGAAGGATAATAAGTTTGACAATGGTAAAAAGTACTTCAAAAGGTTTGATAGAAATAAGAAGGCTAAGAATATCTTCTACTCAAAGAAAGAAAGTTGTTCATTTGAAGCAAATAGTGATAGTGGTGTCTCTGGTTCCGATTCTGAATTTGAAAATGATGATGTTGGTATTGAGGTATTTTTCATGATCAAGGATTCCATGAGGTCTACAAGGAATGGATCCATAATTTTTGGTGACTCTATGCAATCTGAGGATCAAGAAGAAGGAGATGACTATAAAACTGAACTAATGTGTGTTCAGACGAAGTTGAAACATGTCGAGGAAAAGAATAAGAAAATGAAAGCACAATTCAAGGACTATGAGGATCATATTAGTATACTTGAAATAATCTTAGAATGGATGCATTTTTTTTTAGGAAATTAATAAATATCTTGACGAACAACTTGATAAGAACTCATCAGACCTTAAATCTAAAAAAAAGGAGATTATGTCCCTAAGGGGAAGAGATATTTGAGATTGCTAACAAGTCAAAGGTAATTCATAGGTTTGAGAAAATATCCAAGGATCTAAGTGATCTCTTGGAATGTTATATATCTACATGAGATAGGATTGGTTTAGGGTTCAAGGAGAACCTTAATGGTAAAGACTTTATGCAATAATAAAGTGTTTCAAGTAAGTAAAATGAAGGAATAAGGAAAAAAGAATAGAAAAAGGAAAACAAATCCAAGGTAAAAAGGTGTAGAGATAACCCAATACATCAAGGTATGAAATATCTTTTAATGGATATTTTTATACTTATAATGATTTTATACATATGGAAAAGGATTGTAGAAGATTTTTTAGAGATGAACATCCATGGAGGGATCACAAAGCTGAGAAAACAAGGAATGCAAATTTCTATAATTGTCATGAGAAAGGACATATTGCTAGGTTCTGTCTATATGATCCAGCTAGTCATTTTTGGAGAGATGAAGGTTTCAAAGGTAAGATAAATAATGTATTCTTTGTTAATGTTTGTGAATTGCTTTTTCATATTATGGGGTCTCATCCACATCATGTGGTGATTCATCTCGTTTAGCGAGATCATAGGTCTTATAAGTTATATGAAAAGTGGTAGATTTCGTCATATAATCATTCATTGTCATATACATAAGTGGTGTAATAGGAGTTACATTCCCTATTTTGAATTGTAACTCCTATTTCCCTATTACAGGGAATGATTTTCTAGGCACAAGAGTTACACAACATTGCTTTATGTATCCTCCTTTTTTGATCTATGAGAATGGGTAGACCTTTTTACCTTATTCATGACTTTCCATTATTGCTAGATTCTTGCTGATTACTTGGAACATCTTATCACCATTCAAGTGAAGCCTCTTTGATGTACACAAGGTTCAAGATTGATCCTTATTGAACACTCTTACATGGTATCAAAGCTCAGTTCATAAATGTGAACTTGGTATTTTTAGGTTGCTAATTACTTTCGGTTTATATTTTATCATTCCTCGTGGAAGTTTTTGTTTGTTTTATTAGAATCTAGCTAGTTGGTATTGACTATTTTTGTTTGTATTTTGTGTATTTTTTAGAGCTTTTGCATGTGCATGTTCTTGAATTTGACCACCAGATTTATCTAGTTCTAGTTACATTTGGTGGGAAAGCACTTGTTTAGAGTTTGGTTTCATTTTCTGGTCTTATCAATATTTTTAATTGAAAGTGATTTTTGTAATAAATATGGTTTTAGACCTATTTTGGGCTTGTTCATGTTTGTTTTGCTTTTATGTTACCCCACTTCTCCTTTATCTCCTTTTCCTCTTCTTATCTCCTAGCTCAACTTCACAATTTGAGTTGCGGGGCGAGTTAAGTTGGCTATAAGACGAGTTAATTTTTGTAATGCTTTTTGCATTGTTTACACCAGGGCCCTTTGTTTACATTGGACGAGCCCACACTTTTCTCTTATTGTTTTCTTATGCATCGAGTTAGTGGTTGGTTTTCCTTATTACATAAGGATCTTAATGTCATTGTGCATTATTTACCCTATTGTTTTACATAACCTCTTTCCTTTGACATCAATCGATGTTACATATATGTCTTACGTGCACCATCTGTTGTATTTCTTTGTATTGTGTTCTAGTTTTGCATCACTCTATTTTTCTGTGTGCTTAATTTGGTCATTTTTTTTCCTTCAAAATTTTGCTCTCCATTACGTGAATTGACATCATTACCCTACGACCTATGCCCTTCCCTAGATGTTTCCCATACTCTTGGTTTTAGTGTCATGTCATCTTTACTCTTCATGTTACCTTGATCCCACTGCCTTTACCTCTAAGAAGGTCCAAATTAAAGGTTGGGAGTTCCCTAGGGAATAGTTTGAGCAGACACCCTCCTCAAAGATTTAGTTAATATTTTTTTTCCATCAAGTAAATAAATAAAATATGTCTATATTCTTGTATTTTTAAATTTACAACATGGTCATAATAAAATAATAATTAAAATATCTTATTAAATTATCACAGAAGGATGCAAAATACTATGTGGATGAAAATCATTAATCGTAGGAGATTCCCAGAATGTATACAATATAATATTTTATACAAGACTTCTTAAAAGTACGATTTAGCCATATCAAGTAGGTGATAGGAACTATATCCTAAAATAAAGCACCATTTTTTTGCAAAGAAAAAAAAATGTTTATGTAGCTCCTATATTTTTGTGAAGAGTTGTATTTGGACCAGGACTATGGATTCCTTCATTAAAATATAATATAAATTTTCCCCAAAAAATTAAGAATAGAAAATCAAATACCTTTTTCCTTCAATTATACTCACCTCTCCTAGATACACCCTTGACATAATAAAAAATGCATTAACCTTTTTCTAGAAAAAACTACACACCTACATAATCTAGAGCTATATCAGAGTATGGGTAACAATACCAAACAAATCATATGTGCTTATAAATATGTGATATTTTCTTTTATTTGTAAAAATTTTACAGAACTTTTTTATGTGTATGCGTGAAAGTTATGTTAGTATATAATAATATCTATAAATGGGTTGATAAATATTAAATCTTCACATGAATTATTTAAAAGTTAAGTTATAAAATTAACTAACAACAAAGAAATTTTTAGATTCAAGTGCCCCTTATTGCTGGCACTCTAGGAAACTGCCTAGTTTGCGTAAGGCTTAATCCCCCTCTACCTCTGAGATCCACATGGAGCTCATTCCATCATTCCCACCATTTTGATCTCCTTCTCTCTCCCTCGTTGACCCGGCCTCCCCGCCCTTGACCATCCATCCCACCTTTGAATGCCGTCACACATTTTTAAAGCCCTTTTTCAATTAAGGTGAGTGTGTATTAAACAATGGTTAAATATTATTGGTGCGGGTCGTTAAATATTATTAGTGGGTTTTTTTAATAAAAAAAGTGTGGGTTGGTGTTCTTAAAATGTGGTGTTTATTAATATAATGTAAGATTAATTTAATTTTAGGTCTTAGTTTAATTTTTAAATTAGGATCAAATCTCATTTAATAAACGTGTTTAATTAATTAAACTTAGTAATTTATCAATCTAATTAATAAGTTAATTAAAATTTAAAATATTTTATTTTTCAAATTAGAAGTATTATTGACTTCTAATTAATCATTTTAAATTATACTTTGTGACTTTTAATCTCTAAAACTAGACTAATTAGTGTTTTTAAAAAGTGCCCTTTTAAGCATTATTGGATGATTGTTTTTGCTAATCATGTGTTGGAGTATGTGACATCATTTATATGATTTTTTTTCCTTTCAAGAGCCCTCATTGCATCCTATAGGTCCTATAGACTCATCTTGAGTCATTTTTTGTATTGTATCACCCTTGTTTTTACTTGCGGACTAGTGAGTGCGTCCACCATAGTATTGTGGCAAGGGGTTTCTGTTGAGACGCGTGACACTATTTCTCACATAGGACTATATTTTGTCCCCTTATCTTGTTTATTTCTCATTTTGTGCTTTCTTACGGTGTCAAACTATTGTGATCAACGAAACTTGATTGTGGTCCCCACTATTACACAATTTTATGTTGATTGCAAGGTGAGTGACCAACTAGTTCTTAGCACACATTCACACCTACTTATAATCAATGCACTAAAATATAAAGTACCAAATTCATGAGGTGTTAATATTGCTCTGCAGTGGTTGTGTTTCCTTCTCTTTCCTTATGCATTCATTTTCTCTCTCTCTCTTTTCCATGGATGCCTCTTCAGTACCTTTTCTCATGCCATTCAACTTCTTTGAATGGAGATCTAAAATGGCTATGGTATTATGTAATAAAAGGTTATTCCATTTCACCATGGGATTAGAGACTAAATATAATGATGAGCTTGAAAAATCTAAGTGGCTCAACTGATGTGATGAAGCCTTAGGTCTTCTTTATATGTCCATTTCTTCTGACTTTATCTTCCACATTGATTCATCTAAAAAACCTGATGGAGCTTGGAAATTTCTTGATGAGATGTTCAAAAAACAAGATGAAATGAGAGTAAACGAGTTAGAAAATGAGCTACTAGGCTTAAATTGTAGTGAATTTTAAAACCTATAGGCCTTCTTCTCAATTTGTTTCCACACTAGATTTCCCCTAAAGGAAAGTAAAGTGGAGAAGAAAGATCCTCAATTAATTTTGTCAATTATCTCTAAGTTATGTCTTGAATATTGTTATGTTGTGGAGCTTGTTCTCATGTGTGTAAGTGTTGAAGACTATACACTAAAATTATTGTACACTCTCCATAATTTTCTCGTCAGGGTTCAAGGGCTCAACCCATAAGAATTTAATTTTTCCTCGAAAATTGTGCCTGATATCTCTAGAAACGTGTTCTTCTCATATGGGTGGGATATTTGACCCATATGTTTATGGGGAATTTTTGGCCCATGGTATTATAAAACCACTTAAGTAGTTACTTATTGATGTAATTTTGATAGGTGAGACATATCAATGTAGGTGTGTGTCAGTTCAAGTGAGAATTCAAGAGAGTTTGTTCAGCACAACTCCAAATAGATCTAGGTATTGTATTGAGAGAGATGTAGCTTGTAATAAAAATATGAGCAAGTGATTCTTTGTGGAATAGCCCAAATTGGGTGAACCACGTTAAATACGGTATCAATATTGTGTTTTTTTTATTTTTTGTACTTTTATTTTAGATCTATAATATTTTCTGCATATTATTTTCTACTATTCTGATTCTAGGTGGGATTGTTCCACATATTATATCCCTTATTCCCTAACAAATACTCAATATTTGTTTCTAATTTCCACAGTATGAAAGACGACTTGGTCAGTACCTAGAAATTTCCATCATTTGATAGTTTTTTTCCTAACTCATTTGAGAATAATACAAAGTCATTCAAATGGGGACTCTAAAATATAAGTCACATACCCTTGTATCAAGTTAGGGTAAGGAAAAGAAAACTAAAAGGAAAAAAGAGAAAAATAAACCCAAGAAGGAAACCAAGACCAAACAAGCCTAAACCAAACCTAACACGAATGCTTCTACTTCTGATCCTAAAGTGAAGAAGGAAAAGTATAAGTGTTCATATTACAAGGAGTATTTCAATGAAGAGTATCAATGTATAAGACAAGAAAATGTTCACTTAACTCATTTACTTGAGAAGAATAAAATAAGTGTTTCTAATTCTATAAAATAGAATTCTCTGAAGGCCGAGTCTTCCAAATCAAATGAGTTTAAATATGAGAATACGAAAGGAATGGCACTTGTAGCTATACAAAATCCTTCATTGATGTGGATTATATATTTTGGTACTTAGCACCACATGGCCTCTTTAGATGTTGAGTTCTCTGAGATCAAACCATGTGAAATGTACTAAATCATGTTGGGCGATGACATTATAATGTTCGTTTCTGGTAGTGAATTGGTAGAGATGGAGGGTAGAACATGTAACCAAGTGTTGAGTGTTCCCAATATCTCTACCAATGTTATATCAATTTTTCAAATCATTCACTTTGGTGAAGAATTTGGTCATAACTCGGTGATTATTCATGAGCTTAACTTTGACTTCACTATGGCTTAGGGAAAGGTTGATCACCATTTATAGGTATCTACCTTTTCCCATTTTACTTTTGATTCTCCACCCTCGAAGGTTCTTCTTCTCTCTAATTTTGATTCTGACTCATCAGATGATGTCCCTCCTCGTGATCTTTTGGGTCCTCTTGCTCCTCCTGACCCTCATGTTTTGAAGTCTTCTAATTCTTATAGTAGTGATGATGAGGACTTTGTTCCTTTTCACTTGAGATAAGAATCTAATGTTTATGAGTTTGAACCTCTTGGTCCTTGTTAGGATAGGAATACTTTACAAAGTACTAGAGAGTGGATTGGATATCCTTTTGATGAGATATGTACTCACTAGGATTTCATTTTTCCCCGCTCATTTGCAACTACTTTCGACCCATAGTATTGCAAAGAGACTTCTCAGATTCCTAATTCAGATTATGACATGGAAAAGGAGTATTTCTCACTTATGAAGAATGATACTTTGGATCTCATCCATATTTTAAAGGAAGAAAAAATGTTTGATATAAGTGGGTGTACTAGAAAAATTATGTTGTTGATGGAGAATTGAAGAATTATAAATCGTGACTTGTAGCTAAGGGTTTCTCCTAAGTAGTTGGGGTTGATTACTCATAAACCTTTTCTCCAGGTACGTGGATGAATTCCATTCAAATTACCCTCACTATTTATTCTTCCAGCAGATGGGAAATCCACCAGATAGATGCTAAGAGTGCCTTCCTTTATGGGGACCTAGTGGAAGAGATCTACATGGAATAACCTCTGTGTTATGTCCATGATCCCTCCCTCATTTATAAGTTAAAGAAGTCTCTATATGGTATTAAATAAGCCCCTCACGATTGGTATTCCAATATTGGATCCATTTTACTTGCATCATGGTTCACATGGTGTAACTTTGACCCAAATGTTTACATTTTATGGAAAGATGACTCCATACTTATCCTCGTTTTGTATGTTTATGACTTGTTGATCATGGGAAAATATTCCTCTATCATTGATTCTATGAAGATTTACTTGGCCAATGGGTTCTCCATGTTTGATTTGGGCTTTCTTTATTACATTCTTTGGAACCATATTTCACAATATAACTTGCAATTTGTAATTTCATAGCCTAAGTAATCCCTTGATTTGTTTACACAATTCCACATGTCCGATTGTAATAATTTTCACACTCCTTTCCTTTCTAGGGTTAAGTTCATTTTTTATTTCTCTACTGCCTTGGTTGATGGTACCCTTTATCGAAAGTTGGTGGGGATATTTATTTACTTGACTCACAATCAGATGGATCTATTATATTTTCTTGGGATCATATCCACATTTATACATGATTTGATTGAGTTACAACATAAATTAGAAAAGTAGATCATTCATTATGTTTATAACACTCACACAAGAGACATTCACTACTTAGGAGGAAAAAAGATTGAATTGATTGGATATACAAACCTTTATTGGGCTAGTGATCTAGATCATAAAAAATATACCTCAAGTTAAATTTCCTCTCTTAGTTCAAGTCCTATAAGTTGGTCTAGAAAGAAGGAGAATGTGATAGCCATATCATCTACAGAGGAAAAGTACAGGGGAGCAGTTAACACTTCCATGTGTGGAGCTAGATGGATGATTGAATTCTCTTAGAATGCTCTTGGATGTAACCTTAGGTGGTAATAGATTATGCTTAGTGTTTGGTACCTTATTATGATCATATAGATTTTTATTTATTTGATTCCCTTGTTTTAATTTCGTAATTCACCACTAAAACATTGAATAGTAAGAAATAAGATGCCCAAACAAATAGAAAAGACCCAAAAGCTGTGATAAATATACAAAGAGGTTGGGGGAGCCCACAGGGAATAGGGGCACCTGGGTGCGAGTGTCTTGGCTAGGCGGTGGTGTGTCTAGATTTAAAAATTCCAAATTATAAAAAGATATATTCTGAAATAAGGTGTGTAAGACCAATAAGGAAAAAAAAAAGTCAACAAATAGGCCAAAGACAATGATCAATTAGTATTATTCTCACATAGGAATCATATGAATAGTGGTAGGTGATCAAGACCTAGAAATATACCCAAAGTAGCATGAATTAATATTTACAAAAATAAGGGTGCATTTTACTGTTCATTGTGAGAGAATTATTGTCTCACATTGTAAATTAGATAAGGGGATTCGTACTTGATAACCATGTAGAGCTGATGGTGGAAATGCATGCTCACTAGCCAAGAAATGAAGCATGAAGTGACTAAAATGATGATGAGCCATGAAAAGTGGCTCCAGAAGAGCCCAAGTGACCCTGATAATAGAGCCCAAGGGATAAAAGAGTATGTGAAAATTCCTTAACAATGTACCTATTTTTTATGTAATTTTCACTGTAATTATCTTAATCTAAATATTGAAGAGGAGGGAAATGGACAAAAATTGAAAAGAGGGAGAATCAAGGGGTAGTCTTGGCTACAAGGGTATATGCCAACTCAACTTGATCAAGCTACGCTAACGAGCTGGGGTGAAAATGAGGAGGATGGCAAGCATGGCTAGCATGCTAGGGCATATTTGAAGAGGTGGGAGAGCTCTTTAAAAAGGATCCTAGAGATTTTGCTAGATGAGATGACGAGTAGCTGGGAGAGCTCATGTTAGTTGCACTGACGTGCGAGTTTACTTTTGGGAATCTCATGCCAAGTTGAGGGATGAGTCATGGAACATCGAGTCAAGCGAGATGACATCTAGTGTTGAGTCTAAGGGAGTGCATGGAGGGAGGCTTTTTACAATGACAAAAAACCAATAGATGATGATGTGTATGAGTTCAATCTAATGTGATATGTCATGAAATGGTTAGGTGTAATGACATGCTTGAAGAAAGGGCATATGAGTGCAGATGGTCGAGTCATCAGAAATGCACAAGTTTAGTGAACTAGAGTGAATTGCTGTATTGAGGGTTCCATCATAGTCTTTGGTAATGTCAAGATGAGCAAGGTGCACCCAATGGTAGGAAGGTGGTGAGTTGGTGGTTAATTAATTTAATCAGTGTGGATAATGAAGTAGGAGGTTGATCCGTTAAATGACTAAAGGGGGAGATTGTATGGCATGTTGTGTTCTAGGTGTATTCAGTGATATAAAATCACATTAATGAGAAAAAGGCTGATGGACTAGAGCATGTAGGATGCACATCAGAGTAGATACAAGGCTTGGATATTTAGTAAGGAACATGCCAAAATATACAAGGCATGAGATCTCTTCAGATGAGCACAAGGAGTATACATATTCTAAGCAAGGTCCAAGTCAGTTGATCATAGGCATGAGCCTAGGTGACAGTGCATGGTGCTAAAGGAGATTCATAGGCAACGTGAGCCAAAGCAAGTTGGCATGCAAGGAGATCAACATCATTAAGAATCATGTGAGTTGAACTCACATGTGATCCAAATGGGAAATATACAAGCCATATACCGTGTGTCAGGGTAAGTCTCATAAAGAAGGAGCGAAAGTTGTGGTATCTCGGTTCCCAGCTCGATGAGTTGGGCCTGAGTTGGGCCCAAAACATTGATGCTTTTACAAACCTAAAAAAAGGTGGCACTGCAACCTAGAAAAGTTGTAAGTGGTGAACTAGTAAAAATTACCTCGAAGACGTGCATGTAAATCCTAGAAATTAGTGAAATATCACCATTGTTTTTGATGAACACATAGAAACCTGGTCAATCAATGGTAAACTCGGATAAGACCTAAATCAATGCATATAATGCACGGATGGAGTAACACATGCATGACACTTTCACAGTGAAACCTATAAAACTTGAAGTTGATAATAGTAAGTCACATTTAAACGGTGAGTAGTTTGTATCCTAGCAACTATGCTTTAGATGCTCATGAGGTAAATAAAGCTGAAATATGTGCCAATAACATCCTAGGTAATGATGTGAGGATAACACTAGGAACATTTCATATCGCATGTTGCAGCATCTAACAATGCTGACTATAGCTTCTATGGGGGAGGAAAAAATTCAAGTTCTCACTAAAACTGCCTTTTAGAAAAAATAATAGAAGCTAAGGTAAATGGAATTTTTATAGACTATTCCATCTCATTTATGATCAAACAATCTATTCAACATGTAGAGAGATGTGTTTTAGTGTTTCATGTCAAGTTTCATCAATTTTTGAACAATATTGTGCAAGTTATTCAAGTTTTATTAAATTAAGGTTTATGAGAAATGCTAATTATTAACCCTATATTATTAGCATCCAATTTTTTTTATAAACAATCCTTTAGATAATTAATAGAAGGAATTTTTTAATATAATTCCAATATTTAACTTTTTAAAAAAATTTAAGGACCAATGGTGGAAGAACAAGAAAGTTTCTTTATTTTTCTAACATTGTTTTTCTCTCTGACAAATCACCTTCACGTGCTATTATGATGGGTAATAAAATGAGTTTTTCTATCTCCAAAAAAAAATTTATTCAATTTCATTTTCTCTAGGGTTTATTAATCATCCTCTAGGTAAAATAATTCCTATTAGTGTTCCTTCAAGCATCTTACTTGGATTAGAAAAGTCTCATTCAATGCTTTACAAGTTGTGTACTTACAATTATGGTGTGTGAAAGTACATTCATGAATTTTGTGGAACTAAATGAAATTATGAGGTTGAAAAATATATATAATCATTATACATGTCCATGGTGATTTTTCAAATCTCAAAATGGCCTTAGTGCAGTAGAATGATGTTATAGTTCTTCATTGCTCTTAAACTTCCTTCTAGGACCAATCATGAAGTATGAATCCTATGTTTCCAAGTATGGTCTCTACCTCATAAGGAGTTCCTTCAAATGTTTAAAATGATATAGTGGTTTTCACCTCATAATACATGCTTTCAATATGTTACAGTAGTGTAGAGGTATGATTTAAAGATGGTGAAGTTTAATGTTGATCATAGTATGGATGGTATTTGACTATGCAAGGACAAAAATTCAAGTAAATGTGCATATTTGGCCTTTATTAAGTTATTTAGAATTTAAATAAGTTTTAGGAACCTTCAATGATCGTTCCATGATATGCAAATCATCCAGTCAGATCTAAAGTATTTTTCATTTTCATACAAGGAATTGAAACTACATTGTGCATTTAATTTTGGGGATGCAAAATTTTCCCTAAGGTTTAAAAGTCCTATAAGAGATGGAATATTAAAAAAACATTGAGTTAAGTTTGATAAATCACATGTTTTTCCCTCTCAGGCTTAAACAGGAGAGAAAACCCTTTGTCTATGGTTTCGCTAGAAGAAAATCATGAAACTAGTTTTTGAACCAACAAAATCCCATTAAAACTTAAATATTTATCTTCCTGTATGTACTATCAAATATTTTTCAATGATTAAATCAAACCATAATGTTTTTCCTCCATTCTTCGTGATAGTTTCTTCTTGATAGGGTGAAAATCTATTTCTACAAGGCAAGCAAGAGAGATTTATGATTTTCACTATCTTTGATTTTTGTAACTACATGAAAATATCGATAGGGATAAATGGTGGCCTAAATCAGTATTGGTTATATTTGAATGTGTTCGAAGAAATAAATATACTTGACATAGTTGTGTCTTAGGGCTAGAAAGTATGAAGTAAGAGTTAATCAAGATAGGAAATCAAGCTACAATCATTTGAATGAGTTTTCAACATTTCTAAGAGGATTGAAATGAGAAAATAAATCCACTTGGTGTCTAAACCATCTGATGAAACCAATATAATAAGAATTTGAAAAGCTTGGATACTACATCATGATCTGTGGACTATGGTTTAATCCTCAAATACACACACAAGTTCTCAAATCAACATTGAAGGTCACGTTTCAAGTGATGAAGGGTATTAATTGAATATAAAACATCTCAAAACATACTGTAATTGTTATACATGTAAATGAAACTTGTCTAAAAGTCTAAATATGCATTAGATGAATGTACTTGCCAAATCTGATGCATGTCAAGACTTGAAAATTACCAAGATGGTAGTATGCAGGGGTCTGAAATGATCATCATTTGATAGATGATTTTTGGAGTTATCATAGGGCATTAGTCAAGGTAAGTGAAACCAAACAGACCTGAAAATTAATTCTTGTAACTGAGCCTAATCATCTACTATAATGACTTCATAAAAGTTTTTTTGTTTCCTAAACGGGCCTTCTCGTGTTCTTACATGTAGGAAAATGAGATTAACATAAAGAGTATAAGAAATTGAAGACAAAATGTTATCTCAATAATCCTTTGTATTTATGAAGAGCTTATTTTTGTAAAGTGGTGGTGTTGAAGTTTTGATGAGCTTTGTTAATGAGAGGTTTATGCAAAGAATAATGTTGAATAAATAGATTGATGAATGATGAAAAAAGATATGCAGTTATGAGATGAACATGAGAAAAGTTTGTGATGAATTTCATGTAAATCACAATGGGATTATGAGTGAATTATCTCATGAATAAGAATGTAGGTTTTTCTATAAAATGATCATCCTTGAAGTCCTAATACTAACTGTGTGAGTTGAAAAGTATATATGTGAATGAAGGGTTAGTGATTGAATCTTGAGAAATCTTTGATGATATATGTTCAAAGCAAATGAGTTCCTAAAAGGAGAGAGGTGATATAAAATGAATACCTTGAGTGGAAATGAGTATAGGGAATATTATATGGATGAAAATTTCATTCTCATGAAAAAGAATATCACATTTCTGAAAGCTAAATCTTCTTTGATGATATAATCTTAGATTTATAAGTTAAAAAGTAGATAGAGAATTTAATTTATGAAAAGTGTTTATGTGAATGTGTGTGAGTGTAAACCTGATTGTTAAGTTTAAGCTTGAAATGCATCAATTTCATGTGAAATATTGATCAAAAGGGAGAGAAATTAGGAAAAGAATTGAGAAGAAGTGTAATTTGGTCTAGTTGCCACTATCAATTGTAGAAGACAACAAATTCAATGTGATCAAAGTCATTGTAGAATTTTATGTTACAGCTCATAAATTGAGGAGTTGTAGATTCCTTGTAAGTTTAATCTCATAGAAGGTCAGTAGGTAATGGACTAAATTTGGGAGTTTAATCTTCCAAGCAAGTAAAACATTTCCAAAGAATAAGTAGTTGTTTGGTTGAATTCTCTATTTTCAGCTCCATGTTGAGCAGATGCCCAACTTGAAATCAATGTAACATTTATAGGACATTCTCTTCCTAATAAATTTCTTGTTTCCAATGTGTTTTCTCCTAGTTTGGGTTTACCATATTAAATCATGTATCTATGCGCTTTATCTCATATTTACTACTTGTAAATTTTTATTTGGCTTTAACATCACTAACTAAATATTTTGTAAAATTTTGAGAAGACACTAAATTAACCCCCTCTCAGTGTTTAAATTTGCAACAATTGGTATCAAAGAATGGTCCTTTTGAATGAATTCTAAATGCTTGGGGGTTATCCTGAATGTTCAAACATGGGTACATTAGCATAATCAATCCTAAATAGGAAGTATGAGATTACTAAATCTCTAATTAATAGAATGAATAAGGAAATAAAGCATATTGAAGCTAAGCATGGCCAATAACTTAAGGAGATGGATTAATATGGTGAGAATGTGTCAAAATATCTGAAAGACAAGGAGGTGTCCTACCTTAAACATGAAGAAGAGTTGATATTATTTGAGGTTGAGGTGGAAGAGGAAAATCATAGGTTGAAAATGTATAGAAAAATGAAAAGAGTTCCAAATATCTTGATGGAATATTGGAAAATGAAAGAGAATCAAGTGATAAAACATGTCTAGGATTTAGAGGAGAAACTATATAAAAGAAAGAGGATGACAAGGTTTATCCAAGCATGTAAACATGTATGAAGTTTATCAAGGAGATAAGCACAAGAAGGCCTAAATAAATTAGGAAAGTAACTATATCTAGGTATGAAAGAACTTTCAATGGATATTATTTTTCCTATTATAACTATTGACATAGGACCAAATAATGCAGAAAGCATATACTTCATAACCACCCATGGAGAGATAGCAGAAGTGAGAAGGAAAAGAAAATAGTTTGTTTCAACTTATAGGAAAAAAGTCATATTGCCAAGTACTGTTTAGAAGAACCATCAAGAAAATTATGGAAGGAAACATAATAAAAAGCCATGAATATGGTAGTGTGCTAAAATTACAAAAAATTTGGACATTATGTTAGTATATTTCATGATCTCAAAGATGTAAATCATAGTTAGAATGATAGTTCAAAATAATTTAGAGATAATAATAATGTCATATGTTATAATTGTCATGATTTTTGGAAATTTTCAAAGAATTGCATTCAGAATGAGCAATCTAGTTACAAAATTAGTAACCATACATTCAAAAGGAAAGTTAATAAGGTTTCAAACATGAAGACCAATCCTAGAAATTAGAAAAATTCAGCCATGCATAAAGCATCCTCTAAGAAGAAGGAGTTAAATTGGATATGCAAGGTCAAAGAAACAAACTAAGAAGTTGAAGAAGTAAAGAATGCTAAGAAGATAGCATCAAAATATGTTGAAGAGAACAAAAATAAATGATAGTTATATGAGATTCTAGTATAAATAAGACATCAGGAGGTGATGAAAAATCCAATACGAAGGATGAGAATTCTAGTGTAAGGGATGAATAATTTCTTCCGCAAGGAGTCTTAGAGTAGGTGAATGATATGCAACATGTATTTCTATCAAGTACTGAATAAAAAAATGAGGGATTACGATATGAGGTTGTCACACCAAGGGGTACATCCAATAATAATGACAAGATCATAAGGACAAGAAGGGAAAGAATCATCATGCTACTTTAATTACTTTCTCCTATTTTGAAGTGATCTCACAAGGTGGTGTTCCTTATCTAGGCTTATATAATGCATATACATGTTGAAATATTAAATTTATTCTCTTCATTTTTCTACCAATATGCCAATCAAATAATTCTCCATGATGAAGCTGAGTAAATGGTCCTAATTATGCTCTTGAAGGAAATTTTCCATCAGTGCTTACAAATAAAATTCTTCATCATCTTGCAAAGGTGTGTCCACTTCAAGGAATGTTTTTTTAGTCTCATTAAATAATTTGAATTTCCACGTTAGTAGTCATGTAAAAACATTGTGGTCTATATGCCTTAAATTCCATATTGTCTTTCTCTAAGTTATCAAGATTGAGTCGTGTCTGAGTAATCACTAATAGTTTGGAATAAAGGAAGTAATTTCCCTCAAAATTATGCAAGACCTCTCTTGATTAGTCAATGGTGTCAAGTGTATTTCCTTATCCTGATCTTTAAAGGTATGTCTAATTTCAATCAAGGTCTACTCACAACTTGTTATGTACAAGTGTGTGTTATAATCCATACTATTCTCCAATTATTCAAGATATAAAATTGATCCTATGATGTTTATAATTTCTAGTTAAGGTGTATCAATCAAGTAAGGTCTTGAGTAAGGTCTCCCAATACTTTAATTCAATCATTAAAGGGTATTAAAGTCTGTTATGTGAAAGAAAACACAATATATCTACATAGTATCCAAGTTGTGTCAATTCTATTCTCAGTCAAGATAAAAGGTCTAGTAAGAAGTATCATGTGTAAGAGTTATCACCAAAAGTGAAGCAAATGCTATATCAGCTAAATGAATTATTTTTTTATGTTGATGGTATTCAAATAATTACAAAGGAAATCATGTAAAATGATGAAATTATTTGTTTCCAAGAATTTTTTTATCATTCTCAAACCATTTCGTTTGGAGAAAGAAAAGTTCAAGTGTCCTTTCAATTACAGTATAACAAAAAATGACTTTAAATAGCCATGTAAACCAAGAACTAAAGAAGAGAACAAAGGAGTCAAAGGTGCAAAAACCCTTTAACTTTTGAAGGCATTCCTTTGGTGTAGAATTTTTCAATATGCATTGTGTTGGTGAAAAAGGGTTGGATTTAAGAAGTACTAAGTGTATTCCAGTTAAGGAAAGAGTTGCATAAAAGTCACAATTGATTCTTGAGGTTAGAAAATAGTCCAAAATTCTACATTGTCTTTCGAAAAGAGGACCTAGAAGCATTGAATGTACTTGATTTAGTTCATTGTACTAAATTGCATTGAACATAAAATGCACTTAAATGATAAGTTGATAAAATATTTAAGAAGATTGAAAATAGTTATATAGAATTAGTTCGACAAGTCTAATGATTGTCTGTATTGACATAATAAATAAACAAGAATCTATAATGCCCATAATCCTAAGAGGTGAATACTACAAGGATGGTATTTCTTGTAAGTCTGAAAACCCCTCATTACAGGGTACTATAAAGGTGCGTACAATTTCAAAACAGAGAAATACTGAGCTAATGTTATGTAGGACAAAGAGAAACTAGTTAGTTCTTGATCAAGTGTGGTAGGTAATCAAGACAAAGGACATGATAAATGAGGTGTGTAGATATCTTAACCAATGGAGGAAGGTGAGTATCAAAAATAATCATCATCTCAGACAAAGGAGGCCACAAATATTGAGAAGATAACTCAAGGAAAATGAAAGAGTGAAGACCCTCCTACATGTTTCATGGACAAAGTATTGAGTATAATCCATGCATAATAAGGTAAATAGAGATGGTACAAGCTCAGGGGGAGTAATAAGGGATAATTTCATGAAATGGTTGAGTTTCTTTGAGTGTAGAAAGTTAGGCCAAGATGCATTAAATTTCTCGTTAAAGGATCCAAGACCTAAATCAATCTAATAACCTGAAAATGTAGAAATTAAACATTTTCACATGGGGATCTAGTTCACTAGTTTAAGGCACAAGTTGTGAAGTCCAAAGAAAAACATGGGAAAAGTAGTTAATATCATAATGTTTAAGGAAAGAGGTTTAAATTCATTCAAATTTTACTAAAATCATGTTTTTAAGAAATGTTAATTGTGCACCGTGTATTCTTAATGTCCAAAAAAATTATAAACAATCCTTTAGATAACTAATATAAGGAATTTTTTAATATAATTCCTATAGTGAAATTTATAAAAAAAATTGAGGACCATTTGTGGAAGAACAAGAAAGTTTCTTTGTTTTTCTAACCTTGTTTTTCTTTCTCCAAATCTTCTTCTTAAATCGATTGAAATAACATTATTTTTTCTATCTCCAAACCATTTTTTTTAGTTTATTTAAGATATTAGGGTTCAATAAGAATTCCACTAGGTAAATTAATTCCTTTACTTCCCTTCAAGCATAACTATCTATTCAAAGTCTCATTCAATGTTTTGCAAGTTGTGTACTTACATTTATGGTGTGTGAAAGTACAATCATGAATTTTGTGGAACTGAATCAAATTATGAGGTTTAAAATATACATAATCATTATACAAGTCCATGGTGAATTTTCAAAGCTCAAAATGGCCTTAGTGTAGTAGAATGATGCTATAGTTCTTCATTGCTCTTAAACTGCCTTCTAGGACCAATCATGAAGTATGAAGCCTGTGTTTCAAAGTATGGCCCCCACCTCATAACAAATTCCTTCAAAAGGTTGAAAATGATATAGTGGTTTTCACCTCATAATACATGCTTTCAATATGTTAGAGTAGTGTAGAGGTATAAGTTAAATATGGTGAAGTTCAATGTTGATCATAGTATGGATTGTGTTTGAATGTGCAAGGACAAGACTTCAAGTAAATGTGCATATGCATCCTTTATGAATTTATTTTTCATTTAAATCAGGTTTAGAAACCTTCAATGATCCTTCCATGATATGAAAATCCTCCAGTCAAATCTAAATTCTATCTCATATTCATACAAGGAATTGAAACTACATTGTGCACTGACTTTTTCTAGCTACTGGAAGTAAAGATCAAAGTTTAAAGGTAATTTTGAGCATGGAGAAGTTTCCTTAAGGTTTTAAATTCCTTTAGGAGATGGTATCTTAGAAAACCATTGAGTCAAGGTCGATAAATTGTATGTTTTCCCCCTCTCAGGATTACATAGGAGAGAAAACCATTTGCCTAGGGTTTCTTTATTAGAAATACATGAAAATGATTTTAGAATCAACAAAATCCCATGAAAGCTTGATTATTTCTCTACCTCGATGTCATCTCAAATATTTTGTAAGGATTAAATTCAATGATAATGTTTTTCCACCATTTTTTGTTACAGTTTCTTCTTTACAAGGTAATAGTATGTTTATACAAAGCAGGTAGGAGATATTTATCATTTTCACTATCTTTGAAGTCTTTTAACTTCATGTAAATATCAAAAAGGATAAAGGGTGGCTCAAATAACTCTCAGTTAGATTTGAATGTGTTTGAAGAGATAAATAGACTTAAAAATGGAATTTCTCAAGGCTACAAAGTATGAAGTAAGAGCTAATCAAGATATGTAATCAAGCTATAATAGTTTGAATGAGTCTTCAAAATTTTAAAGATGAGTTCAAGGAGAAACTAAATCCACTTTGCATCTAAACTAGTTAAAGAAACCAATATATCAAGAAGTTCAGAGCTTGGATACTACATCATGATTTGTGGACTATGGTTTAAGCCTCAAATGCACACATGGGTGATCAAATAAAAATTTGAGGTCAAATTTTGAGTGATGATGGTTCTTAATTGAATACAAAGCATATAAAAACATATTATAATTGTTATACATACAAATTACACTTGTCTAAAAGTCCAAATATGGATTAGATGAACGTACTCACAAAATTTTATGTCTTTCAAGATGGAACGGTTACTAAGATGGTAGTATGGAGGGTTATGTAACAATCTTAATTTCATATATGAGTTTTGGATTTATCATAGAGAATTAGTCAAGATAAGTGAATCCAAAAGGGCCTTTCAAGTCAGTTTTGTAATTGAACCTAATCATCTACTATAATGAATCCTTGAGAAATGTTTTTATTTTGAAAAGGGTATTCTCATCTTATTACATGTAGGAACAAGAGAGTAACTTATAGAGTTTAGGAAATTGAAGACCAAAGGTTATCTCAGTAATTATTTTCATTTATAATAATTTAATTTTTCTAAGGAGGTTGTGTTGAATTTTTTATGACATTTTTTGATGAGAGGTTTATGCAGAGAAGAACATTAAAGAAATAAATTGATGAATGATGAAAAATATATACTGATATGATATGAACTTGAGAAAAGTGTGTGATGGAATTCATTTAAAGTCGAATGGGAGTATCATTGAATTATCTCATGAAGAAAAATTTAAGGTTTTCTAGAAAATTATCATCTTTGAAGTCCTGATACTAAATTTGTTAGGTCAAAATTATATAGATGAATAAAGAGTTAGTGATTGAAGCTTGAGAAATATTTTTTGATATATGTTGAAAGAAAATGAGTTCCTAAAAAGAAAGAGGTGATCTTAAATGAATACCTTGAGTGTAAATGATCATATGGAGTAGTATATGGATGAAAATTTCATTCTCATAAAAGAGAAGAACATGTTTATGATTGCTAAATCTTCTTTGATGACCTAATCTCAAATGTATAAGTCAAACAGCATGTAGAGAACTGAAATTGTGATAAGTTAGCTTGTGATTGTGAGTGAGTGAAAACCTGATTGTTAAGTGCAATATTGAAGTGCAAAAAGTTCATGTGAAAGAATAATCATAAGAGAGAGAAATTAGGAGCATAATTGACAATAAGAGTAATCTGATCTAATGGTCACTATGTGTTGTAGAAGGAAAAAAATTAAGTGTGATCAAAACCATTACAGAATTCTAAGTTACATCTTAGTAAATGGGGAGTTGTAGCTTCCCTATAAGTTAAATCTTATAGAAGGTCAATAGGTATTCGAATAAATTTGGGAGTTGAAGCTTTGAGGAAAGTAGAATCTTGTTAAAGACTAAGTAGGTGATTGGTTGAATTTTTGAGTTGTAGCTCCATGTTGAGTAGATGCTCAACTTTAAATCAATGTAACATTTACAATACATTTTTCTCCTAAGATAGGTTTTTGGTTTTAGTGGGTTTTTCTACCATTTTCAGTTTCCCACATTATAACTTATCTCTGTGTGATTTTTCTCATATTTACTTCTTGTGAAAATTGATTTGGTTTTATCATCACTAATTAAGTGAATTGAATTGTTTTTCAAAGTTTGAGAAGGCACTGATCCACCCCCTCTCAATGTTCTAATTTCAAACATGAGGATGATATGTAGAGATATGTGAGATCGTGGATGTATTTAAGGATTTCATACATGATATACCAGATAATTTATGAAGTTTTCGATAATTTCTATGATGAGTTCTGATGTTGTTTCAGTTGACCCTAGCATAGACAATGCAAAACCCTAAGGAATAGCCATGAAAATGAGATGGGATGGAAGGATGGAGAGATATTCAAATATTATAAAGATTGGAGATGATACAAAATGATTTCCTAGTGGTGTGAGAAAAATTTTGAGTCATTTTGAAAAGTATTTTGTAATATAATTAAGTTTTAGTGAAACATGCTCCAAGAAAGGGTATTTTCTAGCTTGAATTGCACCTTCTGATGCTCACCCAAAATTATGTGATTTGCATGGGATGTTGTGGATTTTAGGGATTTTTCTAAATTAATTTTATAATGTTTCACAAAAATAATGTGGTTATTTCATAGTCATGTTTTTATGAACGAATGTTAAGAAGGTAAACAACGTTTTGTATGCTTGAAACCCTAACTCAAAAGTGGTAGAAAAAATGATCCTAATTCCCAGAATTGTTTAATAGTTCGTGAATGATGATTTTATGATTTATAGTACTCCTATAGGTTTCCAAAAAGGCATGGTAGTGATTTTTTCTATGAGTGGACCCCACTCAAATATGCTTGTTTTTTAATATGTTTCATTTTGGAAAAGGATATCCAAAGGAGTTTCAAATTAAATGGAACTTTTTTTAGTATAATATTTTATATTAGTTTACAAGGTGGTTTCATATCCTGAGAATGCATCAAAATTTTAAATGGAAAAGCGTGCCCTATTTGTGAAGATTAATCAAAGCGTAGTTTTCATGTCCTCTATAGAGATGAGCATGGTTGAAGGTCTTCCACATGGATTTGGAATGATTATTCAATATGTAATTGGAAATAGTGATTCAGATATGATTTCCATAATTATATGTTTTTTACTCATGATGAATTTATTTGATGGGTTTTCGGCATTCTTGTGAGCAGGAATAAGGTTTTTGGTTTTCAGGACAGGATTGCTAAGACTGGAAGAATAAAGTGAATGAAGCATGAGATGATTTATTTTATGCTTGATACCACATGGAAAGTGAATAAGGATTAATTTTGTTCCTATTAAAGACATTTTAGGTATTTAGAGTGAAAAAGAGGGTGTAAAATAGCTGAGTTTGTAAAACTAGTTTTTGGGAAGCTTGTTTTGGTGAAGAGGAAATTTTCTATGGTTTGAGAACATCGATGTTTCATGAGTTATAATTTGTAATATGTGTTATAATGGTCCTTGTAATTTAATAGAGTGGTCACATGGACATAATTTAGTTCATATAAGTTATGTTGGTCATTGAATTCTCCAAAGGTAAAATTAGGGTGTTGGAAATAATTGTTTTGAGAAGGATATGAATCAGTGGCCCCATTTAATGAAATATTTGATTGGTACGATAAAATTTGAAACCATTTATGGTTATTAAAAACTATATATTACTCATGTAATGGTTTTGGGAGATCATAATAAGTATAAATTTGATTTAAGGTTTTTAGCTTATCCTAGTGATGGGGTTTGAGCATTTTTAGTGCAAGATGAGATGTTTTGGGCATCACCAACCTATATGGGTCATATGTGAATTTTTTGATGATTAATTTGGGATTTTCTAAATTTTCTTCATCTAACCAAAGGAGGGAAACTGTTGTGTTTAATTTTGAATAAGGAGAAAGCATATAAAAGTGATGTTTTCGGTGCTATTTGGCACTAGTTGAGCACATGTTAAAAGTGTGACCTATGTATGAATGTAATGTATATAAAAAGACATGTGTTGAGAGTTTATAAATTTTATGATAGGTTGAATAATGATTTTAAGATGTTGTGCAAGGGTCTAAAGAAAAGATTTGAAGATTTTGAGAGATTTGAGTGAGCTTGTTTTGTGAAGCTAGTGATTGACCTAGGGTTTGAGTGAAGACGTTTGGATCTGAATCTTATGGTCACCATCATCTAAATTGTTGCATAAATTTATCATTGATATTCTTGTTAAAATATTGTGTAATGATTCATATTTAGGAAAGTCCATCTTGGTTGGTATCCAAATTGATTCCCCCTTGGAAACTGAGAAGTATCACATATTTAGCAAGACACTGAGAGACAAATAGATCATATTATGAGTCATATTGTAGCTGGGAAGGGGATTAGTCTGACTCTTTATCACTCGAGGCATCGGAGAAATGGATAGCACCTTCATTAAGGATTTGATCTATCCTCACTACTTTAGGTCGTGCCTTTCGACCAGGGTGAGAGGACCCATTTTGTAACCTCTGTTGGTGAAGGAGAATGAAGATATCCTTCTTTGCACAAATTTGAAAGGAACCCTGAGAAAATATGATCAATGCACCACAATTTAACTCTCACGAGTTGTCACTTCTAAAGAATGGTGATATTTTCTAAACAGGGCTAAGGTTACTAAAGACATTATGGAATCCTGATTGCTTCTACATATTTTGGTAGTAGAATTTATTCATTTGTGGACATACAGGGAAAACAGGGGTAGTTCAGGTGGGATTCATTGTTTTTGAATAATTTTGGTGGGAGATTAAGCGGGTTAAACTTGATTAAGCAAGATATTTGAGAGACTTCACAATAATTGGAAAGATACATCACAAAATGCTTCAGAATAACTAAAATATTCCTTCAACCAGAAGGTGTGCATCAATGGAGGCCCAAATTTTCACGGTTTCACACAATCTCTACGAATTTAACAATTGGAAAGCTAAATGACAAATGCTTCAGAACAGCTAAAATATTCCTTCAACAAGAAGGTGTGTATCAATGGATGCCCATATTTACATAATTCCACATAATCTCCAAGAATTTAACATGAAGGCTTGAGCTAAAGACTTAATTAAACATTAAAGACCCCTAGTTCCTCATGCCTAAGATACACTCAAAGGCTTACAGACAATCTTTATCAACAAAATGACAGTAAAGTGATTTTAAATTGTTTATCTCATTACAAGATGAAGGATCTTCTCGTAATGAAATTGTAAATGCCACTAAACTATCACAGGGATGAGATCCTGTGTGATTCAGAGGGATTTTAACACAAGATTGCAATAGGAACAAGAAAAACTACTTGCAGACATTCTGAAATAAAGCAGACACAAATTGGACCAAGATTAACACAAATTAATTTAAAGTTGATTAGATTCATCAGTAGAGGAAAGTTTCTTCGAAAATTCTCAGATCTTGTCAATGGTTGTACACTTGCAACCAACTTGACATGATTGAAATCTAAAACATAAGAAATTAACAGGTTTCTCAGATGGTCTCTCAGGAAGATGGGATTTCTCAAATTTTCTCTTAAAAATTCAACCCCTGACCCTTTGCAAGAGTATTCTCATTGCATTTATACAATTTACTCACTCACTCATCCCAAATTTTCCCCCAAAAAGAAGAATATTAGAGGAATCCTTTACTTGTTATCAATTTTCCTCAAAAAGTGTTGTTTAACAAATTTGTACCCGAAAGCTGCCAGGTGAAAATCATGAATCTACATGTTTCTCAGACCCTTAACTAATGATTGGGATGCCATGCCACAATTTTTTAAAATTTCTAATTATGTCAAGTGAAAAATCCTACTTTTAGTCACTTTCTGGTGGCTCTGTATAGTTGGATCTGACAGGCAATCATTTTCATCCTTGAGGAAACACCTTTTTCATCTTTACGCCTACAACCTCCATCATTTCACCTTTTTCCCATTCTTTCCTCTACAACTCTGCTCCACATCTAGCTTCTCTGGTAATTCACATTATTATAGGTACCCAAGAAATTTCAACTTCAAAATATGAACCTTTGCAATCATTGGACTCAAAAATAATCTCTAAATCCATTAAATTGCACTTTGGTAGACAAAAATGACAAGGAATTTCATCAAAAAATGATGAAAATAATGTGTATTCTCTAGGAGTCTTGGAGCAAAAAATGGTGGCAAAATCAGATGCAATGCACAACAACCATTGATTCTCCCCTTTCTCAACTTTAGATTAGAGTCATCCACATGTTTCCTTGGCACAACTACAAAGGTGAAGTACAGAGGAAAGTTTCCAAACAAGCGTGGGCCTTCCACGTGCCCTGGGCCCAAGAAAATTGCCTTTTGGCCTTTGAAAAGTCTCAGTATAAAAGGAGCCAATGGAAGCCTCCACGTGTCTCATTGGCACACTTTTGATATGGTGCCCAAAATTGGAGACCCCAAAATAGCACAGGCTCACCACGTGTCTCAATCTAGAAAAGTTGTTGAAAACATTTAAGGACCAGCAGAAGGTGCCATGTGTCTAGGGTCTGAGAAAGTTTTTCTTGGCTATTGAAAAGTCCAAGTAAGGGAAAAGTGAGCGGAAACTTCCACGTGTCTCCATGGTGCTCTTTCAAAAATAAAATTCAGGGGCAGGTCCCCAAATAGGTGCAGTCCCTGCACATGTCCCAGGCCTTAGAAAGTTACTTGAAAATTTTATTTATAAAGAGGATAGAGGAAGCCTCCACGTGTCTCCTTGGCACAACTTTGAGATGGTGCTAAAAATTAGAGACCCTAAACATGTGCGGGCGCACCATGTGTCTCCTTGGTGCAAACTGCTAAGGTAGATCCCAGAGGTAGATCCTCAAATGAGGATCCAGACCTCCACATGTCCATGGTCTGACAAAGCTATACCAGCCACATGAAAAAATGTCTAAGTACGAGCAGGGCTAGCAGAAACCTCCACGTGTCTCACTAGTGCAACTCCAAAGCTCAAACCAAGAGGAAATTTTTTGGATGAGCACAGGCCCTCCATGTGGACAAGACTTGAGTTGAAGTGGGCCTTAGAGTTTCAAAATTCCCCATTGAGCTACATCCAATCAGAAAGGACCACGTTTCCATAGATGCTGAGATATAAATTGATAGGGAAAACACACCAGTCAAACCGTAAAATGCAGGGAAATCACCATTTGCGCTCAGAAATGAATCTTTATTTAAGGAAAAAGAATTTGGAAATGATATAAGGCCCAAATGTGATCCATGACCATGGAAAAGGATCTTTCAACACCATACAAATGAAGAAAACTTTTCATGCATCCATTCGGGGAAATAAAAAATATGACAGAACCCACAGATTGAAGAATTTTTAGAGAAAATGGGGTGAGATCAAATTGAGCACCAACATTGGCTCCGACTCGGGGATGGGCACTCCCTGCGAGTGCCATAAGAATAATAGTAGACCAAGTGCCAAAAATAAACCATTGGGAAATGGAGTCACGAGCCAACCCTCCAGGAACAAACTGAGAAACCAACAAAAATGGCCACCAAGGACCAGGACAAACCAAAATAGAAAAACATGAAAGCAGAAAGAAACCAAAAGACTATACATTGTACAATGGTGCATACCTCGATTTTGAGAAATCAATCAAGGAAATGTTTCAAATGCCTTCCATTAACAGGAAATTCAAGCAACTCCCCATCTAGGTCTTTTAAGAAGAAGGTATGTTCACCAATTCGAATGTCAATTGAATAAGGGCCCATCCACAATGCATCAAAATTTCCATGTTTTCCCTTATCCTCGTGCCTGCTATCCCACAATAGCACAAGATCTCCCACACTGAAAGCTCTTGGAGTCACCTTCTTATCAAACAACTTCTTCAATTTCTCTCTGAATTTTACATGCCTCTGATGGGATGCCCTTCTTTCTTCATCTAACTCAACAATCTGATTGATGCGAGCATCATAGGGACTAACCTCTTGATCTTCCAGTTGTTGAAGAAATTGAAATGAAGATAATTGCATATGCAAGGGAAGAAGGCTTGAGTTCCATACACCAACTCAAATGGGATTTTTCCAGTAGCTCATTTAATAGTGATTCGATCAGCCCAAACAACAAACTTCAACTGCTCACCCCACTTCCTTTTGTTCAACTCCAAAGTTCTTCTAATTATCTTCAACATATTTTTATTGTTGGACTCTACTTGTCCATTTCCTTGGGGATTATAATTGGAAGCATATGTCAAATTGATCCCATATTCATGACACATAGCCACCAAAGGTTTAGCTCGAAAGCTCATGGCATTATCAGCAACTATTTTGGCAGGTACCCCAAATCTGCAAATGATAAAATCCATGACAATTTGGTGAGTTTCCTTCTTGGTGGGGATTTCCTCCACCCACTTAGTGAAGTAATTTGTGGCCACTAATACCCACTTATGGCCTGCACTTGAAGGATCATAAATCTCCCCAATGAAATCCATTCCCCATTGCCTAAATGGGGCTTCAATTGATATAGGCTGCAAAGGAAGGGATCCTGAAGCTTTTAGTCTTCCAGAAAAGCATTGGCAACTTTCACATTTTCTTACCAACAGAGTTGTATCTTTGAAAAGAGTTGGCCACCAATAACCAGCCCTTAAGATTTTATGAGTTGTGACTCTTCCAGAAAAATGTCCCCCACAAACTCCTCCATGGAGATCAACAATTATTTTAGGGGCTTCATCTTCAGTAATGCATCTTAAGAGAACTCCCTCAGGGTTCTTCCAAGCTAACCCAAAATCAGTAATGACATATTTTTGGGAAGCTAACTTAAGTGCTCTTTTCTTATTCTTGCTCAAATGTTCAGGGCACTGTAGATGTTTGAGATAAAAAATGATGTCCTTGTACCATTCATAATTTATCATTTTTTCAAGGACATTCAACCTTTCTTCTTCAACTTCATTTACCTCAATTGTCTGCAGATTGCTCTCTGCCATAAGTTTTTCCAGGCCCAAACCTCTGACCAATTTTTTTGTTTGGATATCCATATCATACTCTTGCAATTTTTTTACCCATCAACATCTTTTTCTTGAAACCTTCATTTCTGATAGGATATCTTTCACCATGGTGTGGTGAACATAAGCAATGACTTTGGAACTCAGAATATATGGCCTGAAGACCTTTGTTGCTTTTACCAAAGAAAATGCCTAGCTTCTCCATGATAGTATACTTTAGCTCAGCTCCTTGTAATGCCTTACTGAAAAATTAATTGGTCTTTCAGCTCCCTCATCATCCTTCTGCAACAATACAGATGCAATAGTACTTTCTGAAGCAAAAGAAAACATTTGGAAAGCCTTCTTATAATCTGGAGCTGCTAAAACAGGGGAATTCTTTAATGCTTCTTTGATCCCAACAAAATCTTGAATAACTGCTTCTTCCCATTTGATACTTTGGTCTTTCTTCAGCATGCTAGTGATTGGGATAGTTAGTTCAGCAAAGTTGGAGATAAATCTCCTAATAAAATTAATCTGCCCAAAAAAGGATTGAATTCCCTTCTTGGTTCTTGGAATAGGGACTTTGTTGATGGCTTCTACCCTCTTAGGATCAATCATTACCCCTTCCTTTGACACAATGTGTCCAAACAACTTTTCTTTTTGAACTCCAAAATGGCACTGCTTGGGATTTAGTGAAATACCATACTCCCTGCATCTTAACAACATTTTTTCTAAGTGTTGCAGGTGGTCACTCCTTTTTCTAGAGAAAACAGTCACATCATCTTGATATACAACAATGAAATCATTAATATAGCCAGAGAAAGCTACATCCATTTCCTCTTTGAAAAGTGGCTCCAACATTCATTAGACCAAAAGGCATTCTGACATATACATATGTTCCCCAAGGAGTGGTAAAGGTAGTCTTGATTCACTCTGATTCCTTCACAACTACCTGGTTATATCTAGAAAAACCATCCAAGGTGGATAACAATTCCGAACTAGTAACCAATTGTAACATATTGTCCATATTTGGTAGAGGGTAGTTATCCTTCATTGATGCTCTATTCAAGTTTCTAAAGTCCACACACAACCTTATATCTCCATTCTTCTTTCTGACATAGGTACCAAGTTTGCAACCCATGATGAGTACCTTATGGGCTATACGATTCCTCCATCCCTCAATTTTTTCAATTCTTCTTGCATCTTCAGGGAAATGAGTGGATTGATTGGCCTCTATTTCCACCTAAATAGCTTGGTAGAAGATTCCAAGGGAATTTCATGCTGGAAAAGATCCTCTCTGTATGCTTTCAGTTCAGAATAAGACCATGCTAAGTAGTCCTGGTATTTCTTCAACAATTGGACATATGACTACTTTTCTTCCTTGCTCAGATTGCTACCTAGCCAGATCTTATGTGGTTTATCCTTCATGCCCAGGTCATGCTCTTCAACATCCCTCAAGGCTGACATGTGTCTGTTGACAATGCAATCAGCATTATCAAAGTTTGATTCAAGTGCTACCAAACCTCTGGGAATAGTATTAGTCTTCAACTGAATGATGTCTTTGCCAAATAAAGTCTCCTTTCCATCAGCCACACAAACCATTGGCTCCCAATCTATACGTTGATCAGAAAATTCTCCTTGGTTCTGCAAAAACCTTTGCACCTGGGTGTCATCTTCAAACACTTGCCAGTGTTTAACATTGTCAGGAATAGATGGCCTAGTCAATACCTCAATATTATACTCACAATAGGGGGATACAGTACAATTTTCAAATCTGGACCCCAATACAGCCAATTTTTCTGCTAGAGTATTGTACTTCCTATCATGATGTATTATGTTGAAGGAGTCAAACATCTCAATGAAATCCTAGACTGCATGCTTATACTGCTTCATTCTCTGATTTTTTGTTGCATACAGTTTTCTAACCTGCTTGACAATTAGCTCTGAATCTCCTTTAACAATGATGTCTCTAATACCATATTTCCAAGCAATTCTTAAACCCAATAACAATGCTTCATATTCAGCAATATTGTTAGTGCACTCAAAGTTGAGTTTAAAAGAGAAAACAAACTCTTCCTGGCCTGGAGATATCAGAACAATACCAACACCATTTCCAAATTTAGAGCAAGCCCCATCAAACAACAAAGTCCAAGGAGAACCTACTTGATTAAGAGACTTGCATTGATCAATTTTGTGCTCTTTACCATCAGCAAATCCAACAAAGTTATTAGCATCAATGTCAGTGTATAACACTTCATAGGAAGCATTATTGGGATCCTCAATGAGATGTAGCATCTTCTTTTCACCATACAACTTTACAAGGCTGCCCTCAATAGGTATAGTGGAAAAATACATATCCATTTGCACACTCCCACCCACACTAGCAGCCCATTTTCTTGATAACAACATTCCCCATTTGGCAGGGCAATCAACAATAACAACATCTAGTTTTAAGTTCTTTCCTGGGTAGGCTGCAAGTTGCACTATCAAACCCTTGACACATCCAACCACTGGCACCTCTCTGGAATCCATGGCAGTGCACTTCCCATAAGTTGTTGTCACTTTGATATCTAATTCATTCATGACCTCAAGAGGCATAACATTGCATGATGCTCCAAAATCAAACATACAGTTGTGTAACAACTGTCCCTAATAATCAGAGTAGTGAAAAATGGATCTAAATTCAGCTGGGACTCAACCAAGGATGTTGCCAAATATACTTCAGGTGGCTCACCTATTTCTTATAGCACTTGGGGTTTTTCCAACTCTGCAATGGTATGAGGAGTCTCAACATTGTTTACATTTCTACCTTGGGTAATCTTTTCTTCTTTCAATCCCAAATACTCAAAGGCCCTTTTCTTGTGCTCAAGAATCCTAAGAATCTCAACAATTGGAACAGAAATCTTGATCTGACTCAAGACTTGGGAAATGTCATAAGGAACATATTTGGGCAAGGTAACATTTGGAGGAAGACTGACAAACTCATCTGACAGTAAAGGATTTTTCATGGTCTGAGCATGGGCAGGGATACCAGTTTGTTTTGGGGAAACAAGGCCTTTTCCAGATGTATCTTTCTTAGGAGTTTCTTTTGAGATATTGGTGAGAACTAGAGTTTTTGGTTTGGCCTGAGGCCCTGCCCCTTTGACAACTTTACTCCTAGTGTTATATTCTTTTTCTTGGGAAACCACAACATTCATTAACAACTTCCTATCCTCCTCAGAAGGGATTCCTCCATCATACTTTTTAATCATTAATGCCCTTAAGTATTCAAAATCATTATTAGGAAATTCAAAAGCTTGTACCATATCTATTTCAAAAGTATGAGAGGGAGGAAGGGGTAATACCCAGTGGATGCAATCCCAAAAATCTGCAGTAGTTCTGGCACTGATTAATTCAGTCAAAGTTGCTCCTTGTCGTGAGCTTGTAGAGCACCCCATCATGCACACATCATCATCAGTGTCATCATCAGCTTCCTCAACTTCTTTGTCTTCATCACATGGGGCATGTGGCAAGAAACATCTATCACACCACTCAATTTCATTGGCTTCTTCCACAACAGCAACTCTGACAGCTAAAGGATCAGGCACCAATTTGTTTTCCCTGGGTTGGGGCTGTCTATTTCCTGATCCCACAAGTCCTTTGCCTCTGTCATCAGATCTCTGATCACCCCTAGGATGATTTGAAAATATTTCTTGACCTTGTGCTTTATGATGACCTTGGGAACCTTGTCCAATCCCCTTCTCTACCCTGGCCAGTTTATAGGATATTTCCTTGACAACTCTGGCCAATGTTTTCACAACCTCTTCTAGATCCACAGACTTACTTGACTGAGGCTTCTCTGGATTGATCAGCTTGATACCTTCCCTCTTAGGAGGCTTACCAACTACTTTGATATTGTTTTCAATCTGCAAAGCCATGGTGAAGGCCTGCCTCAATGTTGTTGGGTTCTTATCCCTCAAATAATAGGCAACCTTCTTATCAAAAGCATCAGAGTATTTTATTAAACAAGAAACATCACTTGGCCTCAGGATTACAGGTAGCCTATTCAGGGTCTTATTGAACCTTGTATTGAAGTCATGAATAGACTCATTAGGATTCTTTTTAATATTTTCAAATTCTGATAAAAGAAACCTAGGGTCTGTTTTATCTCCATACTGCAATCTAAAAGCATTCTTCATTTCTATCTATGAATCAATGGAGTTGTCTGGAAAATATTTATACCAGTCCCGTGCATCCTCCTCTAGAGTATGAATAAACAAATTTATGTACACATCCTCAAATTCAATCTCAAAGTCTTCCATCATATTGACAAAAATATTTAAGTGTTGATCACCAGTAATAGCATTATTTCCTTGAAATTTAGGCAATCTATTTCTAACATCTTGGGGCACAACATTTGGATATCCAGCCATACCTCTGAAATCTATAGGACCAAAAGTGTTCACAACAAATGGAGGTCTGGGTGGGGGCTGGGCCATATTGTTTTGGGGAGGTGATCTTACAGGAGAAACATAATGATGGGGAGTGAGGGGTCTGTGGGGCACAGGAATGTAATTCTCAGAATGAATGTTCTCTAAAAACTCTGTTTCTTGGAAGATCCTATCAGCTTTGGAGAACACAGGGACAAAATGAGATGTAAATTTTTCAAATACAAAAGAAGGCCCCTCTCCAGATGGAGAATTCAGATCTACAAAAAGACTACCTGATTCAGAAGCACTTGAGGAAGTATGGAAATATTCAATGACAGGCTGATCAGTTTCCACAATTGATAACTCCTTTCTTGATTTCTGATCTCCAACAACTTTCCAGATTCTTCTTCCTTCAGAATTTGTCTTTCCCAATTCTAGAAACAACCTTCTAGTAGGGTCTTCAATGAAGAGAGATCTTCTTCCTTCCAGCTTTGTAGAGATTAGTGATAAATTTCAATTGACAGAGGTTAAGACACTGGCATTTATCAAAAGTTAATTCAAAATGGAGTCGCCACTAAGGATTTTCACCTTAGTTGTGAAATGCACTAAAATTGGTCTGTCAAATGTCTATCAACACTAAATTCATGCAAATCTTCACAGATATGACCTTCCTTTACCCGTATTTAACATTGGTGATGAAAAATTAGTGAAAAAACCAACAAAAACTTGAAATATTACACGTAGGACTTGTAACTTACACAAATCTTACAAATCTCCACACAGGATGACATTTCAACAATGTATTTGCACTTAGAGCATGTAAGAAACATTACCAGGGCCAAATATAAGAATGTCTTTGAATATCCCCGACAATGGCCAATCTGGTGTTGGTATCCAAATTGATTCTCCCTTGGAAACCGAGCAGCATCACAGATTTAGCAAGACACTGAGAGATAGACAGATCATATTATGAGTCATTTTGTAGCCAGGGAGGGGATTCATTTGACTCTTTGTCACTCAGGCATCAGAGAAATGGATAGCACCTTCATTAAGGATTTGATCTATCCTCACTACTTTAGGTTGTGCCTTTCAACCAGGGTGAGAGGACCCATTTTGTAACCTCTGTTGGTGAAGGAGAATGAAGATATCCTTCTTTGCACAAATTTGAAAGGGGACCTTGAGAAAATATGATCAATGCACCACAATTTAACTCTCATGAGTTGTCACTTCTAAAGAATGGTGATATTTTCTAAACAGGGCTAAGGTTACTAAAGACATTATGGAATCCTGATTGCTTCTACATATTTTGGCAGTAGAATTTATTCATTTGTGGACATACAGGGAAAACAGGGGTAGTTCAGGTGGGATTCATTGTTTTTTGAATAATTTTGGTGGGAGATTAAGCAGGATAAACTTGATTTTTCCAGATCTTTGAGAACTTCACAACAATTGGAAAACTAAATGACAGAATGCTTCAGAATAGCTAAAATATTCCTTCAACCAGAAGGTGTGCATCAATGGAGGCCCAGATTTGCATGGTTTCACACAATCTCCAAGAATTTAACATGAAGGCTCGAGCTAAAGACTCAATTAAACATTAAAGACCCCTGGTTCCTCATGCCTAAGATACACTCAAAGGCTTACAGATAAATCTTTATCAACAAATGACAGTAAAGTGATTTTAAATTGTTTATCTCATTACAGGATGAAGGCTCTTCTCATAATGAAATTGTAAATGCCACTAAACTATCACAGGGATGAGATCCTGTGTGATTCAGAGGGATTTTAACACAAGATTGCAATAGGAACAAGAAAAACTACTTGCAGACATTCTGAAATAAAGCAGACACAAATTTGCCCAAGATTAACACAGATTAATTCGAAGTTGATTAGATTCATCAGTAGGGGGAAAGTTTCTTTGAATAGTCTCAGAGCTTGTCAATGGTTGTACACTTGCAACCAACTTGACATGATTGAAATCTAAAACATAAGAAATTAATAGGTTTCTCAGATGGTCTCTCAGGAAGATGGGATTTCTCAAATTTTCTCTTAAAAATTCAACCCCCGAACCCTTTGCAAGAGTATCCTCATTGCATTTATACAATTTACTCACTCACTCATCCCAAATTTTCCCCCCAAAAAGAAGAATATTCGAGGAATCCTTTGCTTGTTACCAATTTGTCTCAGAAAGTGACATTTAACAAATTTACACCCACAGCTGCCAGGTGGACAAATCATGAACTGATCACATTTCTCAAGACCCTCGACTAATGACTGGGATGCCATGCCACAACATTTTGACAGTCCTTCTAATCATTCTTTTTATTCTTCATGTGAGAAATCCCCATTTTAATCATTTTCCAGTGGCTCTGTATAGCTGGATCTGACAGGAAATCCTTTTCACCCTCGAGGCAACACCTTTTTCATCCTTTGCACCTGCAACCTCCATCATTTCATCCTTTTCCCATTCTTTCCTCTGCAACTCTATTCTACATCCAGCTTCTCTGGTAATTCACATTTTTGCAAGTGCCCGAGAAATTCCAACTTCAAAATATCAACCTTTACAATCCTTGGACTCACAAATTAAGCTCTAAATCCATTCAATTGCACTTTGCAGACAAAAACGACAAGGAATTTCATCAAAAAATGATGAAAAAAAAATGCATATTCACATCTCCATGATTCTTGGAGCAAAAAATGGTAGAAAACTCTGATGCAATACATAATAGCCATCAATTCTCCCCTTTCTCAACTTTAGATTAGAGTCATCCACGTGTTTCCTTGGCGCAACTGCAAAGGTGAAGTACAGAGGAAAGTTTCCAAACAAGCGTGGGCCTTCCACGTGCCCTGGGCCCAAGAAAATTGCCTTTTGGCCTTTGAAAAGTCTCAGTATAAAAGGAGCCAGCGGAAGCCTCCATGTGTCTCACTGGCACACTTTTGATATGGTGCCCAAAAGTGGAGACCCTAAACAAGTGTGGGCTCACCATGTGTCTCAGTCTGGTAGAGTTGTTGAAAAATTTTAAGGACCAGTGGAAGGCACCATGTGTCTAGGGTCTGAGAAAGTTTTCCTTGGCCATTGAAAAGTCCAAGCAAGGGTAGAGTGAGTGGAAACTTCCACGTGTCTTCATGGCACTCTTTCAAAAATAAAATTCAGGGGTGGGTCCCCAAACAGGCACGGGCCCTCCACGTGTCCTAGGCCTTAGAAAGTTTCTTGAAAATTTTAAGTATAGAGAGGAGCCACAGGAAGCCTCCATGTGTCTCCTTGGCACAACTTTTAGATGGTGCCCAAAAGCGGAGACCCTAAATAAGTGCAGGCTCACCAAGTGTCTCCTTGGTGCAACTGCTAAGGTAGGACCCAGAGGTGGATCCTCAAATGAGTGTTGACCCTCCATGTGTCCATGGTCCATCAAAGCTACACCAGCCGCATAAAAAAATTGTCTAATTCTGGGCAGGGCCAGCAGAAACCTCCACGTGTCTCCCTGGCACAACTCCAAAGGTCAAACCAAGAGGTGAATTTTTAGATGAGCGCAGGCCCTCCACATGGACAAGACTTGAGTTGAAGCGGGCCTTAGAGTTTCAAAATTCCCCACTGAGCCACATCCAATCAAAAAGGACCACGTTTCCACAAATGCTGAGATATAAATTGATGGGGAAAACACACCCGTCAAACCGTAAAATGCAGGGAAATCACCATTTGCACCTGGAAATGAATATTTTTTTAAGGATAAAGAATTTGGAAATGATATAAGGCCCAAATGTGATCCACAACCATGGAGAAGGATCTTTCAACAACATACAAATGAAGAAAACTTTTCACGCATCCATTCGGGAAATAGAAAATACGACAGAGCCCGCAGATTGAAGAATTTTTAGAGAAAATGGGGCAAGATCAAATTGAGCACCACCATTAGTAGATAATAATGATCCACTAGTTGGGATAGGTGACTTGGATAACATTGGTTGTACAACAAAATATACATAGTGGTGGATAGAGAACCACTAGTATTATTATTTCTTGTGATAATGGGAGGTCTAAGAGGTGGGAATCCACTAATAGTGGAGGTGGGATATCCATACACCTACTTATAGGAGATGATGGAGCAACAAGATTGGATATCCCCACACTAATGTTACAATGGTACTATACTTTACACTTCATAAGTAAATTATGTTTTAAGCATTCTTGATTTAAATAGATAAATGTTGATGATTATTGATTAGTCAATGTATAATACTTAAGATTGTTTTTTTTATTCTAGGTGATTAATACAAGACTACCATTATGGATCCCCCACTATGCACATTGTATTGAAAAATTCTGAGTGATGTATTGGTTGACAACATTTTGGAGCATGTTGATGATGTTATAGGCGAGCTCACATATTTATTATATTATGTATCCATGGTAATTACCACATACATATTGTTATATAATGAGTTAGATAGAATATGTGGAGCTAGCACGAAATCCCGATCCTCCACATGGCATAGATATTTCCCAAGATTTTATAGGGATACTAATGAGAATTATAGAAAAATTATGCCCAAGCCATGGTAGAGATAGGGAGATCACAAGAGTTCTTACAATATTATAGATTACATTTAGGCCCCTAAAGTACTCATGATTTAGGGGAAACATTGAGTTCTCAAGCCCCCATAGATATATATCCTATTGTAAAGGGCATCACTCTGATTGTATATGACTTTCATTCAATATTGTATATAGATATAGAAGATTTAAATTTAAGTAATGTGTCTAATTTGGTGAATATTAATTGATGAAAAGATTGATTTTTATATTCTACTTGATATTGGTTTCTATTTACAAGTGACATTAAATGTAATTTATATTTTTGAATATTGGCATGTGATGTAATCAAATTATATTAATATTTTTAGGTATTGGTATATTATCATGATGAATTCCAACTATATGAGATAACAAATAAGCTAATTGAATAAAGGACATTTTCTCACTCCAAGCTCTAAAGATGCACTATTGTTGAATATTTTTGTGTATCAATTTATTTTTTATATGGGGTTTTTAGTAAGGTAGATGCATATGTATTATTTTAGATACTCAAATCTAGCAACTTATTCTTTGGTAATGAAAAGTTTGGATTTGTTCTTATGCTAATACAAAAGATGGCATTCTAATTCTAATCAATATAACTCTTTCTCTCTTGAACTGTACATATTTACACATTTCTCTATCATTCATTTAGGAAATATTAATTAACTAAAGTAATAATTCATATCCATATATCATTCCTGAGATTTGGATTTTTCATCACTAATTACATGTCCAAAACCACACATTTGAGGTCTATAATGGAGTATGGTCTTGGACAACTTGTAAAGTCACATCAAAATTATATGGTCCTAGACCAATTATAAGGTCACATCTAAATTATATGGTCCTATAACGTCCCATATAATGATTTTTTTTCCAATTTGAAAACATTATGTGAGTCATTTCATCATCCTTAGGTTATCTATAATGTAAATTCTAACCTATATAAGCCTATATAAACAATTCAATTCCAATTTATAACTCACTTAGAATTCTCATAATATCATATTAAAAATATCAACACTAAATCTCTAAAACATATCCTAAAGATTCATAAAGTATTTACACATAATTTTTAGTAGCCACCACATAGGTTTGAAGCCTTCAAACCAGGTATTTTAACATATTCCTAATTAGCTAAGTGTGTTAAGTGAATTACGAACAAGTTAAAGAATGTTACAAGATGATTATTTTTAACAAATTAATATACATTAACCATGCACATTCACAATAAATAATAAAAAAATAAAACTATGCTTAAATGATATAAGGGTTTCTTCAACACATAGAAATAAGTACTTAGTTGTGAAAAGTTGTATAGTGATGATTTAGGTTTAAAAACTAGGTGAAAGATGTCTTCTATATCTATAAATGCTTCATCTCTAAAACTATAACTCAAAATTGATCATGTGTAGGACCATTAAATTTTTTCTAAAATTTGGTATGGTTTTGATTACTTTTGTAAACTCTTGGAGTTATGTATAATGGGGTTTTATAACTTCACTTTCTGTTCACTATCTTGTAAATGAGTTTTATCGTCTTTTGTTAGGGCTTGTACAAGATCAACACCACCTATAACAACATGTAATAAATATAAATCCTTAATAACTATAAGAAACTTCATTAAAACATTAGACAACTAATAAATAATTTAGTGTGTGGGAGAGGTTGGAATACTCTCGGTGGTAAACACCTATTAATCTAATATAAGTGTTTCACTAAATCCCCTCGAGTAGGAGAAATCCTCCTGTATCTCTCCAAGTGTTGGTGCAAGTGTTCATGTATATATAAACCAAGCCTCTATTGGTGCCCTCATGTCACTTGACACTAATATAGTGAGATAACGATACACTAATGAATGTAACCAATGCAGTAGTAGTGTGATGTGGTGTGCTTCAAATGCTTGTATTATCCCTTTTATCCCTTGAATACCTTTTAAAATTATTGTGGTGAATTTATCTTACTAAGAAATTGCTATAGAACCTTTGAGATCTTAGAAATGTAGGAAGATAGAAAATTGAAGCTATTTTGAGTGCTTCAGATCTATGTGGAAGATGTACTAGCAGATGTGCAACTACTTTAAAAATACTTATAAGAGATTGAATTATTTACCTATTAGAATGATCATTGTGTTCTAAAGTGTAATTAACTTTCTTAAATAGGCTTCGATAGGTTAAAAATTTACATTAAGGATAACCTAAAAATATGTAAATACACACACAAGCCATTCAAATTGGAAAAAATCATTATATGGGAGAGTCCAAAATAATATAGGTATTCCTACACTCCTCTGTCTGTGAGATCTATGGTTTTGAATAGGTAATTAGTGATTGAAAATTCATAGTTCATGAATGACGCCTATAAATAGATGATTAGTCATTTTATTTCCTGTTTAAATACCTCATCTCATTTATTGTTTAATCCATGTGTACCCCCTAAACTTGTATTTCCCACTTATAGTGCTGAGCATTTCAACTATATCTTGAACTTATGGCACATATAATAGTTAAAATGATTATAGGTAAGTTTACTCTATTTCGTGGATTATGGTATGCATTTATTATTCTGGATGCAATGTGATGTTAAATAGTGCCTTGAATATGTATCAACCTTTATTTCTAATTTTTTTAATGTGTATCCACTAATATGTAGAAAAAGGAATTCATTCATAGCATAGAGATAATCTAAAACAACTAACATGCAACTAAAGGGACCTATTCACATATACGTGCCTGTATCCACAGGAGGTCACACAGATGTAAGATGTGATTTTGAGGAGATTGAAAACCATGGAAACTTCACAAAATATTACACATGTTGAAAGAGAAGAAGTTATGTGAGAAAGGAAAAGATTTGATGCCACCACCTAATTATGCGTTGTAACTCAAACAAGGAACTAGTTGATTGAATTTGTAATTTAGTAACTAGTTGTTCAAATGATCAATTAGTTAGGTTATGTTATTGTATTAGAACATCTCTTAAAAAATTATGTTGCATGAAAATCTTTTGATTTCTTGGTTGGGATATCTTACTAAATCCAATTATAACTCCTAGTATGAATCTATCTCTTCACACCTTTATTGTAATGAAGGATATAAAAAAGGGAGAGATTAATGCTATAGGTAGTAGTAATATAGAGGGAATTAGATTCATAGATAAATAATTTTTTTGTATTATTCCATTTGTAATCTTCATGTTGATGAAATAAGAATCTAAGTTCTATTAATTTTTTATAGAAACGGGCCTTAGGAGGGATTAACACCCAAGACAGGGCCCACTTACAAATTTTACTAATCCTCCCATTTTGTTTGTTGTTTTAATTCCTTTAATGATTAGATTTGTAGGAGTTCATTTGTTTATGTGTATTCTATTTTTACATGTTTTTTCATAGCCATAGTATTTAATTTCAGTCATAGTTTAGTTAATTTCTAGTATTGTTATTTCCTAATTGTTGTGATATCAATTTACCATTACAATCCTCAAACATTTGTAGCTTTGCATACAAAATTGAAAATTTTGAAAGTTTTACATCCCTAAGTCTGATAATTAAATGAATGTGGACTAATGAACAACATATTAATTGCTGCAAGTTAGTCTACAATGTCATTTTTGGCGCTGTTTTAGGGATACTACTAGGTTATAAGTTTTTTGAATAATTATTTCATATCTTAGAGAAGTTTAGGTTTTAGGAAACTTGTTTCTAAACCCCCCTAAAAAAATTGTTGATAGAGTTGAATAGTTGATGTACGCACTACCAAAGAGATTCCCATGGTAGATTCTTGCCTAATCTAAAGGTAGCAAAGATCTCTTCATACACCTTTGAGTGTTATGAAGAAATAACCTCTATACTCTGTTTTTTTTCGAAGAAAATCCTCCAAGTGAAGGCTCTATAACTACTCTTGAGCAGCTATAGATGGCAGAAGAAGTAAATCATATTACTCAAAATGGGGCAACCACCTTTGAGTTCCCCATCAATGAAAATAATGTAGTTACTGTCATGAAGAATATTTTACCCTCGTCTTTTCCCAAATTTCATGAATCCATGTCAGAAGACCCAAACACCTTTCTATTTGAGTTTGATGTTCTATGTAGGAGTTATGATTATACTACTGATGCACATAGATTGAAACTATTTCCTGCTACACTCAAGGATGAATCCTTGAGATGGTATATAGTATTTGGAAGAAACAATATAGCCATATGGACACAAATGAAGGAGAAATTACTCGATAAGTACTAAGACTATTACAGACCAAATAGCGTAGGAGGTGATGAGATCTACAGAATGTTATAAAAAGAGGATGAACCATTGGAAGACTATTTTGAAAGGTTATTGTTCTATGTTCAGAAGTCAAGGAACACCAAAAAACCTACTAACTCTCTCAAATTGCTCTATTGAAAGGGACTTAATGAGAAGGACATGGATGATCTTGATCTAATAGGAGAAGAAAACATTTCAAAATCTAGTTTTGCATACATTTTTTATGCCTGCAAAAATTACTTAAGAGCTACTATGAAGAGGGTAATAAGTATAAGATCAAGAGGTGGATTAGCTATCAAAACATTTGGGGACATACCCAAGTCATAGATTTTTAACATGTTTAAAAACATGAATTAGGAGATTGTCAATGACATGGATAATCAATTAGATGCTCTACATGTAGAAAATAGAAGGAAGATGTAGAAATAACCCTCACATAGTACTATCATGCATGCAGAATGAGGAAATATGATTGTAGATGTAGAGAAGTGGCTAACATTTCTCAACAAAAGGAGGATTCACCTAAGTTCAGGATGTTGGAGAGAAAGGATGAGAAAGTTTTCTATGTTGCTAAAAGAAAACCATGGCCATCGAGGAAAGGAGGTATGACACAAGACCCTATGCATTCATTTCAAAATTGGTGTAATAATTCATATATGCAAACCCCACCTTGGGCTAACCCTCAAGGTCAGGCACCATATCCTAAAAAAAATAAACAATAGTGGTAACCTCAATTCTAAGGCCAACCATAGTAACAATGGAAAACCCCTCCTCAATCATGGCAGCATCCTTGGAGAGGAGTGCAACAGTGAAATAACCCACCTCTAAATTACCAACAATCTTATCAAAAACCTCCCTATCTACAATAGCAAGCTCTAATGCCAAATACCTAAGTAGGATCTCAACCAAAAACTACCCAACTAACAACTGAACCAACGCATAACCCTAACAATAAATTTTCTCAACTATCCTTTTCCACTAGATGAACTCAATATCTTACCTATTCTATTGATATCAACAATATCCATCTTTGCTCAGGAAGAGAACTTCCTTAACTAGCTAGACACACCATTACAAATATTGTTGAGGAACCATAGACGCTACAGGATGATCCACAAAAATAACAGAAGATGTTGCATGCTAACTGACAACAACCTCAGAAAAATTCTATCATAGGTAAAACATAGGGTAATGATCCACCATTTCTTGAAAGGTTACAACAAAAGAATATTGACCTCAAATTAGAATCTGATTCTGATTTTGTCAACTATCTAAAAAAACTTGTGTCAAAAATCCATTGATTCAATCTATTTAGGATGTTCCTGTCTATAAAAAATTGGTTAAAGATTTATGCATAAATAAACCAGACACAAAAAAGATTTATATCCAAGTATTGTAAATTTAATTAGATAGTTAGTAGATATTATTCTTGGCAACTCAATTATACCTAAATATATAGATCCAAGAAGTCCTTTCGTAAATGTCAGAATCAATGGAACAGTGATTAAGAACACATTGACTGACTTGGGGGCAGCAATAAATTTAATGATAAGACAAATTATGGATGAATTGAAGATATACGGACTAAGAAAAATAAACATAGTTTTATATCTTACATACATATCAATAGTTAAACCTGAAGGAGTCATGGAGGATGTAGTAGTAGTGGTGGAATCTTGGGATTACCATGTTGATTTTATTATTCTTCAACCAAAAGCAAGCTGGGGAGGATATCCAATCTCTTGGGAAGACCATGGTTGGAAACTATTGATGTATTCATAAGATGTATTTATGGTGCTATTATTATCGCTAATGGAAGTGGCACCCAAAATATCATGTTATATCCCCCTACACAACCATTTAAAGAAGAAGACCAAACTGTTTGGGTTGCAGATCTAGAAGAATACCAAATCTCAGTTCAACATCTCATGATGTTAGATATTTCATGCACAATTGAAGGGGGAGAAGAATATAATATTCTTTATAATGTCTTGCAAAATAACGGGAAAAATGAAGAAGTAGATGGCAAACTACGGTGTATAAGATGTCCTGAAAATCAAATCCTGTCACAAAAAATCACTATGAATGTTCCGGGTAATAATTTCATCCTTCAAGAACTTCTTTCACATGATTTTATATTAAATTATGTAAGTAATAGTGTATGCTCCATGACCGATCTCTCTAAGCAAGTGTAAATTTCTCTGGAAAATCTACTTAATGTGAAAAAAATGTTGAGCATGCAACAATAGCAATTCTTAATTGCTCTTCTATAGAAAAATAAGATAACATTTGCATGATACTATAGAAATATGCATAGGATACACCCTAAGCTCTATACACATAAGATATAAATTAAATATAATTGTAAGCCAATTAGACAACTGCAAGAATGAACACAACAGTGAGGGATATAGTGAAAGAAGAATTAAAGAAATTATTGGATGATGGATTCATTAATCAAATTTTAGATAGTCATTGGGCTTCACCCCTTGTCATTATACCTAAGAAGAATGGAAAATGGATAATCTGTGTGGACTATGGAGAGTTGAACATAGCCAAAAGGAAGGATCAATTTCCACTTCCTTTGATTGATCAAGTACTTGACACTCTTTCTGGCAAGAAATATTTTTCTTTTCTGGATGGCTATAGTGGCTACAACCAAATTTAGATTGCACCACAGGACCAAGACAAGACCACATTCATGTGCCCATGGGGAATGTTTACATATTGTATTCATGCTTTTGGTTTATGTTATGCACTTGATACATTTGAGAGTGTAGTTTTGAGCATTTTACTTAGATTTAACTAATGACTACATGGAAGTATATATAGATGATTTTATAGTATATGGGAGTAATTTTGATGAAGCGATAAAGAATCTAGATAAATTTCTCAAAATATGCAAGGAACATAACCTGTCCTTAAGTAATGAAAAATTCTACATGATGATGTCTGGAGGAAGAGTGTTGGGGAAATATCTATCAATTGTTGGAATTTAGGTAGATCCAACAAAACTATGTATGATTGTAAATATTCCAACGTAAAAGAAGTAAAAATATGTAAGGAAATTATTAGGGCATGTTCGGTATTATATAATATTTATACAAGACTTTAGTAAGATTGTAACACCATTATTTTTCCTATTAGGAAAAGATGTTTCCTTTGAGTGGACTGATAAATATGAGGTTGCATTCAAGACTTTGAAGCAAATGTTGACTTCAACACATTTGTTAAGAGTACCAGATTGAATTTTTTCATTTCACATTCATACTAATGCTTCAGATCACACCATTGGAGCTAACCTAGGACATAAAGATGAAATTTTAAACTATTCAATCTATTATGTCACTAAGAACCTGAAGCACACTAATCTCAACTATACAATCACAGAGAAAGAATTATTAGTAGTTTTTTATACTATCAACACTACACCATAGGTTATCCAGTATTCATTCATAATGATCACACATCAATTAAATACATGATCAACAAACCAGTTGTAAGAAACAAAATAATCAGATGGTTATTGATTTTACAAGAATTTGATGTCACAAATATGGATAAGCTAGGGACGGACAATTTTATAAATGTCTTTCTCTCAAAAATGGACAACAATACTGAAGATACATTAGTGGATGACTCTTTTCCAAATGAACACTTGTTTTCCATTTCCACCAAAACACCCTGGCATGCTGATATAGCCAATTATTTTATCTCAAATAAAACACTGCAACACTATTTATATTATGAAAATAAATACATTGTTGAAAAAAGTGTAATTTTTTCTTTCATAGATGGTTTTCTATTTCACACGGGGCATGATAATATTATAAGGAGATGCATAGATGATGAATAAATTTATGATTTCCTCAAATCCTTCCATAGTGAACCATGTGGAGGATATTTTGATTCGAATAGAATAGCACAAAAAGTGTTCATAATAGGATGTTACTGGCCTACACTACATAAGGATGCAACATTGTTTGTAAGAAGGTGTGATAAATGCCAAAGAATGGGTAAGCCTACCAAGTCATATGAAATTCCACTGCAAACTCAGTTGGTATTACAACTATTTGATAAATGGGGTTTGGACTTCATTGGTCCAATAGATCCTAAATCTAAGTAAAAAGAGTACATTTTGGTGTGTAAGAACTACCTCACTAAATGGACAGAAGTGAAATCACTACCAAATCATAAGAGTGAGAAAGCTACTAAGTTCTTATATGACCACATTTTCATGAGGTATGGAGTACCAAGAGAAATAGTTACAGATCAAGGTACACAATTCACTACTGATGTTATTTATGATCTAGCTAAGGAATATGAAATTGAACACAAAAGATTCTACACCGTATCACCCCCAATATAATGGTCAAGTTGAGGTAAAAAATAGGGAAATAGAATGCATATTAACAAAAACTATTGCACACCATAGGAGATATTGGGAAGGAGGACTTCTAAAGGTATTTTGGGTGTTCAACACAACTTGGAAGACAACAAAATTTACACCATTTGATATTTTGTATTAAAAGAATGATGTTCTCCCTATTGAATTTGAGCATAAGACATTAAAGACTGCACTTGAATCAGACATAGTTTTTTCTAAATCTTAAAGGAAGAGGATTATCCACCTCAATGAGCTAGATGAAATGAGGAGACAAGATGTGCATAATACAAAGGTGATACAAAAGAAAAGGATAAAATGGCATGAAATATTCATCAAGACAAGACAATTTGAAGAAGGTGATTGTACTCTCTTAATTGACTCCAAGTACAAGGACCACATGGAAAAATTCAAAAAAAGGTGGCTAGGCCCATATGAGATTGAGAAAATATTTCCAAATGGAGAAATGAAACTAAATACTATATATCTTGTGAGACTCAAACACCTGGTGAATGGTTATAGGCTGATTTTGTATAAAAATCCAATTAATAGGAGCACGTTTATGTAAAAATTCAGAGGAGGTCAAAGCAAAATGGAGATGAAGACATTAGAGTTAAGGTCAGAAGTTGAACCTACTAGTTCATATTCTGAAGTTTCTTAAGAAAGAGATGTTCAGTGGCCTTGGTCATTATTACACCCACCAAAGAGCAAGGGAATCCCATGCACACTGGCCTATCACCCAGCGGGCGCTGGGTGCTCAACTGAGGCACACTCGAGCATCGAATATCTCCTTTATGTGAGTTTAGTGGGAAACATCATCTATGATAGGAACTTAAGGAGAGTGAGTGGAAATGAGACATGCAATCATCATAGAGCTCAGAACGGCTTCTAGACCAATGCAGTCATTCCAGACAGAAAGATACTTAATAGATTATAGGACTGAACCAAAACAGAAAGGAAAATGCATAAGGATTCATACTCATTCCATAAACATACATGAAACAGAACTATAAAGATATATGTATGGACCAGAATCATTAATGATCATATTCAAATAAGTTGGTAACCTCATTACATCCATTAGATCCATTACAGAACATCACAGTATGGCAGACCAAAGTCATACATCATAACTGGATTTACATCCCTTAGCTCTCAAAAATAAAATTTACAATCCCAAGCCCCTTGATGCATCCTTCTCCTATATTTTATCTACCTAACCCAATACAACTCCTCACAGCATTTCTACAGAGCTCCACTCTCTATTGATCTACCTCCCTTTTCTTCTATGGGTGCTTGTATTTATAGGCCTCTTGAACTACCAACTCACCTTTCTAAGGCTTCAGATCCATCACCAAGTGTCCCAATGTGGTCCTCCATGGGAGCATGCTCCTCCAGGCCTGAGCTCTCCACTCCTTGCCATGATGGTCTTCTAGAAGCTTCCAACGCAGGGTATATTCCTTCCTAGGCCAACCTGTCACTAGGATGGCACCTTATCCATTCATCATGTGTAGGAGGGTCACACTTTTCTTGTGTCCTGCCCGATACGCCAAATACAACCAAGTCCCGAGACCTTATTTTTCTGTCGGCGCATATCACGGGTCCTTCTAAAACCCTCCTAGAACCCTACCTTGCATGCCTTCTCCTTGTGCCCACCCCTCAACTTAGGCCTTGCGTGCTCATGTGCCTTTTTGTACTTAGTCAATATTTTAGGGGCCCAACATCACCCCACACTTTACCTATTCTCTGCCCTCGGGAGCACTTATTCAAAGAAAAAAAGAATTACAATAGACTTAACATCTTAGGAAAAGAATAAGGGAATGAAGAATTTGGAAAGATGAAAGAATGGGGAAGTGTTGTTATTACTGCAACAAGATAGGAAAATCTCTTTGCAAGTCGGCCTCCAACTTGTTCCAGGCATCAACTTCATTTTGCACTCTCTGGCAGAGGTCACCGACTAGGGCGCTTACCTCCTCAAAACCCAGTCCATCTCCTTGAGTGTTCATTGTTTCAACCATTCCTTCCAATTCCTTTCCCACATCCTCAAGCACATCCATCCTTCTTGTAATCTGTGGGTACAACTCCTTCAGCCAGTTTTTAATTGAACCTCGTAAGGTTTCAATAGCTTCTGACTTCTTCTCAACCTCAGCTAGGATCCTCTCCCACTCCACTCTATTTCCTTTGTTCTTCTCTTGGAATTCCTTGAGCTCTACCTCATGAGTGGTGACCAGAATACTCGCCACTCTATCTCTGTCTACGCAATTTTCATACGCAGCCTCAGTAGTATGGGTAGCAATTTTCACATCAGCAAGAACCTTGTTGTACTCGGAAATGATTGCTACAACCTTCAATTTGTCCTCCTTTTCCAGGTGTGCTGCTACTTCTTCCATGGATTCTAAGGCCAGAGGTTGCCTCTCCATGGTGAGGATGCATGTTAAGTCTTCAAGTCACTCAAGGGAAGATCCATGCTTTTGCACATGGGTGGTGCTAGGTCTAGATGCTTCAAAACAATGGCATCTGTGATGGATTCTACCTTCTTGTATACCTCACGTACCCTTTCCTTTTCTTCCCTTAGTTCACGCTTTAGTTGCATGCTAATTAGTTCCTCCTACTTTAAGTCCTTGGTCCTTTCTTCTAGCTCTTCTTCCCTCTTCTCTAGCTCTACCTCTAGAAATTTTACCCTGTCATTCCTCCCAAATAACCTAGCTTCTAGTTCAACCAAGACCTTATTCAATGCATTACAGACTTGTTCATCCAAAATCTGTTGAGCGCTCACCAAGGGGTTGTCTCCTTTTGACTCAGGCATCTTCATTATTTCCCCTTGGCTTACCTCAAATTCTAGCTCATCGATGTGGGACTCAATTTCCCAAGAAAGCATTTTCCTCATCCAAGGGTATGCACCTTCTTCATCAAATGACTTCATTTCCAAGATTTGATCTGTTGGTACTATGCTTTGGAAGCACGCGTGCAACACCTTGTTTGGATCATCAATATAGCTCATTCTTGGTCTCTAGATCTCCATGTGCTTTCCTCTTGTGCACATGCCCTAGGAATAGTTACCATTAGACTGGGGCCTCCCATGCTGCCGTGATCTTTTCCTACACTTTCTTCCTTATCTTCATTCATCACTATTTCAGCCCTGCACTCCAACTCTTGTTCTACCAAGGCTTCAATGATTTTCATTGCTTCTCTTTCTACCGTCTCATTTATCTTCTCCTACGTGAGGCTTGGAGTCCTCTGATCCTTCATGCTAACCTCTTCACTTCCTCCCATGTCCTGGGTGCCCTCCTCCTCCTGGCTGCCCTTCCTTCGCACAAAGTGATAGTCATTCTTCTCCTCTTCACCTTCTTCTCCCGAATCGTGCATGCTGAAAACAAGTGGTTCTTGGTCTCCTTTAGGTTCATCTTCTTCATCATCATCCCTCTCACCCCTGTAGTTCTCCAAGCTCTCTGTGTCCTCCGAATCAACCTCCTTTATCACCTTCTGTTTCTTCCTAACTGGGGATTCCAGTATAGGGGATTCTACTTTTCTTCTTCATCCTCTAGTGATTTCTCCTCTGTGATAGGATTTTCTTATTCTGGCACCTCCTCTCTGACTGGGGACCTCTTCCTGTGTGTGTAAGTACTTGTTCTAGCATTTATTCCTGGGCACCCACCATTTGTGTACCTTGGACACTTGGTGCCTTTTTCTTTATCTCTTCCATCTCATTTTTCTTGGGCACAGTCTTCTTTCTACCTGTTGGGTCTTCAGGTATAGATATCTCATTTTCAAGATAAGCACCCTTCTCAAACTTGGGCCTTATGCGAAGGTATACACATGCCATGGACCTCCCTGCAATAGGTAGAGTCAGAGGTTTCATCATCTGAACTTCATGCGATACGTACTTTTCCATGTACGCACGCTTGTTGGGGTAGACCAATGTCTTACGCATCTCCCTGTGGTCCCGATCCATATTTCCAAGGTCAAACTTCAGCTTCTTGGATTCCTTGAATCTATTTACTCCCACCTAGAAGTACTGAGCGGTGAAGGAAAATGGAAGTTTACACCATGGGCTCATGCTTTCATCAACCAACTTAAATCTGCCAATGCAGAAGTGTTGGTATACTGTGAATTCAGCTTCTCCCTCTATGAGTGCTGGCAGTTGTTCTGGGATCCTCCACTCTACCCCAAACACATTCCTCAAGCATGTATACCACTTCTCAAGATGTGCCTTGTGAATGGTCATCATGCTATCGCAAGTGTATTTTTTGAATCTCTTTGTGGGTGAGGGGTCTTCCTCTGGGTACTCCCAAATGAACTTATCTACCACATCTGGCACTCCGATCTCTGAAAACACAATAGTTAAGAGGACATTGCTGAAAAGTATCTTGTCACCTTCCTACACGCTGCTGATGATCTCATCCATGATGTACATAGACAAGTTGTAGATGGCACCTTCTGATATCCTTCTACAAACATTGAGCCATGACTTGTTCACTTGCATCCACCTCTCTTGGTCATTAAGTTTGGTTACCAGGTGCGTGGACATTCTCATCACCGGGTCTTGGATATCCACAATATCAAAGTACCTTGACCCCTTCTTGTATGCATATGTGGCGATGGTTTCTTTGATGGATTCTTTGTCGCATAGGTCATCCTCTATACTTTCTCCTTCACAGATGAGACCTGTGAATTTTGAAATCAGCTGAGGAGTTATGCACATCTTGCACCCCACGAAGTGAAAGTGGTCTTCATGTACATGTGACATCAGCCACTGATAGAGGTGCTCAGGCTTCCCAAAGTAGGGAAACTCATAGAGTTGCAACAATCCCACCTTCTCCAACTTCACTTTTACTTCGTCGCTATAAATGGGTAACCCTTCTGGTGTCCTCTTGTTTTTTGGGTGCACTAACTCCAGTGCCATTTCTTTTTCAGTCACATTTGTGTGATGGTTATAATCACTTACTGTCATTTTTCTTAAATGGGACTCCCACTCCTTTCCAAGAAAAACCCCATCTGGGTACTGCATTTCTGCATACCATTCTTCATTGGTACTTGCGGTAGTTTCTTGTTGTTTTCCCTTTCCCTTTCCTTTTCCCTTCTTAGGTGTTACAGCTGGTTTCTTGGGTGTCATTGTGTAGGTTATCTTTGCACTTCAACTTCTCTTGCTCTACTTCTCTACCCTTTCCAAGCTTAGATCTCAAACTTGTGAAGAAAATCCTTTTCAACCCATGCCCTAGCTACCAAACCCTCACTGGAATATCCCTTTCACAAGACAACACTTCTCCATAACTCTCTCTACACCCATGAACTACTTCCCTCCTGGTTTGCAGATCCAAACTAGTCACTCACGGTTAAATTTTTCCAATTTTTCTTCACACAGATCAACTCTGGAAACCCTAGTTCACAAAATCTCTTCCTTCTTCATATTTGCAATGTAAATAATGAAATGTCCAACCTTCTATTTATAGTTTTTCCCACTTTTTAACATTAAATGCTACCTCACCTACCACCATACTTCAACATTTAATGCGATTTTTTCAACAAAACCTAACTTTAGCACCTTAACTCATGCACCCAACCTTGTGTGGACAATCCCCCAACCTTCTTGCACATAGCCAATCCATCTTGATAGAACACTCTTACACACACATCACCAGTGCCGAAGGTACTTCCGTCATGATTTTTTCTCTCACCTACCTCGTGTTGCTTTTGTGCTTCTTCCTCTCTTGTACATGGATCCACAATGTAGCCTTACCCTGACACCAACCATCCTTTTTCACCTTTCCTTCCATGCACTTCCTTCCTCAGGGCTATTCAACCAGGATTTCCAATGCAATCCTTCTTGGTACTTCACACTTTGCACTTTCTTCCATCTTACTCCACCCCACACTAAAATGATGTGGTCCTCTGCACATTCACAACCTTTGAAAAAAATAATGAAGTTACCAGCGCCCAAGGCACAACACAAAACAACAACGAGAAAGGGAAACACAAGAAAATAAAAATCACTAAAGGAAATCCTAAACTAACTGGAAATACTACCTTATTACAAACACCAAGAAGACTTATTTATAGTAGGGCTTCAACCTACTCCCATTGAAGTGTCCTGGTAATCTCATCCCATCCAGTGCTTGCAACTGGCATGCACCTAAATCAAGGATGTACGAGATGATGTAGGGACCCAACCAATGCACCTTTAACTTCCCAAGATGGCACAAAACTTGGAATCATATAGTAACACCATCTTCCCAACCTCAAACTTTTTGTTCTTAATGTGATGATCATGCCATGCCTTTTGTTTTGCTTTTTCAGTCTTCTAGCTCCACCTGGCAAGTGATCATCTTTCATCCAATTGCATTAACTTGTCAATTCTTTCTTCCAATGCTTTTTCATCATCCAATCCTCCTGCATGTGCTATACATAGAGAAGGTAACATGAATTCAACTAGTAGGACAGCCTCCGTGCCAAACACTAATTGAAATGGTGTGGCCTTATTTAACCTCTTGTAGGTTGTCCTATATGCCCAAAGAATGACTGATACTTTGTCATCCCAATCTTGTCTACCAACATCATAGATCTTAGTCAATGTGTGACTAAGTATTTTGTTAAATGCCTCAGTGGTTCCATTTACTTGTGGATGGTAAGGGGTAGTCATGTGATGAGCCAACATGAATTCTGCTAATAGAATCCTTACTATCTCATTCAAGAAATGTGTACCCCTATCACTAGTCAAACTCAAAGGGCATCCATACCTTGTAATAATGTTTTCCCATAGGAACCTTGTTGTAGTAGTTGTTGTATAATCCTTAGTAGGTGTTGCTTCTACCCACCTTGTCAAGTAATCTGTGTAAGTGATTATATAACGTGATCTAGTCCTACACATAGTGGTGTGCAATAGGGCCTACGAATTTTATAGCCCACTTTTTGAATGGTTCGGTGCTGGGAATAGGGCGCAAAGGAATTTCATCTCTTTGCTATGGTTTTACAAGGTGCTGACAATGGTCACACACCTTACAATATTCCTTACAGTCTTGATATAGGGTCTCCCACCATAATCCAACCATTAATATCTTGCATGTAGTGGTGTCACCTACTTAGTGTCCACCTGCACTACCTCCATGCACCTATTCTATTATGGTTATGAGCTCATGTTCTAGCACACACCGCTGTAGAATATCATCATGTCCTAATTTGTATAAATCTCCACTAATCAGCATATAGGGCATGGAGTGTATAACTAACCACTTTTTATCCAATTCCTTCATCCCTTCCAGTGCTACACCTATCTTGAGAAATACTGCAGTATCCTCTAAGTCTAAGGGTGCATGTCGTAACCTAAATAGTTGTGCATCTGACATGGTATCCTTAATGCTTTTTGAATCCTCCCCTAAATCGATTCTAGATAAATGATCAGGTCTGAAATTACTTTTTCCTATTTTGACAACCATCATGAACTCGAATTATTCAAACAATAGTATCCATTGACATATACAATTTTGTAGAACGGGCTTGCTCAATAAATATTTCAATGTCATATGGTTAGTGTAAAATAGTAGAGGGGTTACTAGAAAATACTGTCTGAACTTGTGAAGCACGTAGATCATTGATAATGTCTCGCACTCAGTTGTAGTATAATTTTGCTCCGCTGGTGTCAACTTCCTACTTGCAAAGCACAAAGGATGATCAAAAATCCCTTCACCGGGCTGTGCAAGTACTTCTCTAATGGCGGTTCCTTAGGCATAAACATGAACATGGAAGGGCTTATCCCAAAAGGGGAATGGTAGTATGGGCATGGTGACAAGCCTATCCTTTAAAGTGTCAAATGCCTTCTGTTGCGCCTCTCCCCAATGGAAAACACTCTTGTGTCTAAGTATATTTTCAAATCAATGGACATAATGATAATGAGTAATACACTTTACAATGAAGAATTACAAATATTGAGTATCAGGGATTTATCACATTCACTGCACAACATTATGTTACATGCCAATCTACAAATGTTACATCTAAATGGGTTCCTAAATATTATTCACCTATATCTAATGAGCATCATGCTATCACTTTTATGGTGCCTTCTTTGTCCACTCAAGTGTTTCCTATTCATTCTACTCCAACTCTTGATATGGATAGTAATACTTCTACACTTAAGTTATCTATGGCATTACCAATTAAATCTAAGGAACCTCCTCTAAAAATTAGTTCAAGGCCTCCTCTTCTCAACTCACCCACAACATTACTAACTAAAATTATATAACCACCTCTCAAAATCAGTCCACCATCTTCTCATATCAAGTATTTTGTATTGTCATCAATCCCACATAAGATTCAACTTATCACTTTTGTCAAATCCACTAATCCTACTGATGGCCAAGACACATTTCAAATTCTTCCACCATCACATGGTCCTATTGTTGCTTCGTCCTAATAGTGTGTTGGTCCTCACTCTTATCATGACATAGACAATGCTCTCAAATAATGGCATGACACCTATCGCGTCGTTACATAGATATCCATCATAATAGTGTACTTGGGGGGCATGACATATACACTTCCCCCCTAACATCACATGACATTTCATTCTCTCATCACTTTTTCCATATACTTACACATACATCTTAGCATACACATCTACATCGTCATTACCCTATGATGTATTTTTGTGCTTTGGTTCATACTTGATTTTTAAGGGCATTATATACACATGAACCCCACACACTGCACATTATTCACTACACATTAGGAACCTCATATTGTCACACATCATCTATACATTATATACTACATTCCAAGATATAGATATTATGCCTCTTCATACATCATACATGCTCTACAAATGGATCATACACTACACCATAGCTATTAGATGTTGCGCATTTTTCCACACATTATACATATCAACCTTACATTATACATTCCTTCACATTACATGTTACATATTGATTCTTATATTCAGTGTGCTATAAATCTTATGGCATTGCTACATCTTCCATTTACATCCTATTTTATCACATTCATTACATGTTTTACATATTCACTTATACGTATTACACTCACTACCCAATGATGCACTCTAGTCTCATGGTCCATACGAGACTGTTGAGGGTATACATCTCAAATGGACCGCATCACACTCATGTATTTAATCATTGAATATTTTTCTCATGCTACATTCCTAGGATTAGTGATATGCGCTTTTGGCTACAGGGTCACTTCTTTTAACATCAAATTGTGATAGATTATATCATCACTTTCACATGCATCATTTACACTTTAGGCTCAATCACCACTCCTCTTTATTCATTGTGTCATGATATACGCTTAGGCTATAGAATCACAGAAATTTCACCTCTATGTCACATTTCATCACTAAAAACTCATCACAATGCGCTACAGACAACACATAGTTCAACTATTTCCTGATGATGCACTCTCATTTATGATTCATTTTTGACTGCTAAGGGGGTATACTAAATGAACCTCACTAGATACAACTGGATTCACTCAAGGGGAAAGAGACCCCTATCATCCACACTACATTTCATTCCATACTTCCACAACATAATGTATTTTATGATTACACTTACTCTTGTTTGCACTTGCACTTACACATTCACTTTACTATATATGTGTGATAGATATCTTATATGTCATTATCATTACCATACACACATGCACATGCATGTCCTTTTCTAGTTGTGATCACAGAAGCAGGGCTTCTACACACAACACTGATTCTTTATTAACTACCTACTTGGGGCATCCACATTCATACACTACAAGTGCTATTGTTTCATTTTGTACTTAGCAATTTCCATTATCAGGTTATACATGATTTGACATACTTGTCATTTTTCTAACATGCTAACAGGTGCTTCATGTGTAACATTTTTTATGAAATGATATTTGCTTTCATACTTGTTTGTTACATTATATATTATTGTTTGTTATTATCTGTGGGCCTTTCCCTTTGTCTTATGTGAAAACTTGTTTGTTTACAGACACAATGGCCTTGAGTGTCTTACGACACCGTGAATGGTGTCCCATATTAGCAACCCACTTTATATGGCCTATATTTTCCTTTTGGGTTTTTACATTGTATGCTTCTGTTCTACCTTACACTTTTTTTTTGTCTTACACTCATTTTCTACATGCATTTTCATACTAACAATTTTTTCCTATCCATTTATTTGTTTGTGCCTTGGTCTTTACTAAGAACATTCCAATCCCCTTGTAAGGTAGAGTTTTAGTTATGTGATCAGTCCTCTTTTGGGGCCACATTCTCTTATCTGCGACGTCATGTGCACCCCCAAAGAGGGAGACATCATTTGGGTTTACACACTACACAACACAATACTAGTACAGTCAAGTTTTTAATTTATGTCCATGACATAGTACAACGAGTGGGTTCAGACCAATATATCAACTCCAGATTTTATAGGGAGAACAACAGTCAGGGGACAAGAAGTCCCTCCTCTTTAATGGGAGAGGTTCCCTTATTTAAAAGCAAAACCTATTTACATATGTACAGAGCATAGTTTTACTGTGGAACTTGGATATCATGAAAGCGTTTTGAAAATAAAATAGATCATCAACACAAAAGTACAGAGGAATGAAGATGTGGAAATGAGCAGAAAAGCATTCTCCAGAATTATAGATGACAAAATAATTCCTTATGCATGCCAGAATATAATGAATTGGAATAAGACCATTTGTATTTGAATTAATGAAATGCAATTGAAAAAGACACACAGTTCTATAAATAACATCTATAAGAATACAAAGCTTCTTGACATAATGCAGACAAATGATCTAACAATACTCAACAAATAGCCACAAATAAAAGGATCAGATGGACAAAGAAAGAAGATCCTTTTGTATTGATTGCTTTACTATTTCTTACACTTTCAAAAATAAGCCAAGTTCCCCCCCTCAAAATGGCGTAGAGAGACCATTATATAGTTTTACAAATCAGTTACACTTGGTAACTACTTCTTTTAATTAATGTTTAGTTAAAGGGATGCTTAACGCAAAACCCCAACTAATTACAATAAATCTGAGATGAGAAAAGAAAGAGGAAGAGAAGTCAGGAGGAGAAGACAAGTGTTCATGATTAGGAAGGGCCCACTGACTTGAGGATCCGCTGTCTAAACCTTTTTAAAGCCTCTGCTATGTCTCTGCCACGTGGAACTGATGTGTTGGCAGCAGACTAGGTCCAAAATCTGAGACATTTCTCCATCTCTTTGTCGAATTCGACGTGTGTATGGTAATCCTTGCTTGCTTCTTTAATGGCAGATTCGAGAGAGAAGATTTCCTTCATCTTTTCCTTAGTGATGGAGTCCTCTTTGAACAGATTTTCTTTGACAAAAGCTCTGAATTGAGCTTTAATTTCCTGCAGGGAGAGAGGTACACCTGAGGTCTCATCATGGAGGTGGCAATGGATATCCTTAAAAGCAGATACCACCAAAGTCTTGAAGGCCTCACCCTTCTGCCAGCTATTTCTCAATTCTCCCAAAGCCTCCTCCAGCACCTTGATTTTCCACTCCACACTGTATACCCATGATTTTGACAAATTATCTTTTGCATCATCAAAGACCTTGCTTGCCATTAAAATATTTTCATCAGTCTGCCCCATAAGGTGAAGGTCTACTATGCAGCTGCTCCAGAGTTTGAGCTCTTTATCCATATTTCCAATGGTGGAGGAGAGTTTCTGTTGCAGATTATTTACCTTCTCATTGAGTTTGAAGGCTTCACCAATGAAATTCAACCCTGCAACAAGCATATCATCCACCATGGCCTCCATAGCCCTTCCATAGATGGAGTACCTATGTATATCCTTGATACTCTGGACTTCGTCTTGGCTGAGGAGCACAGGTGGTGGAAGAGTAGTCAGTGGGGTGGGGTCTAAAACTTTATCTTTGGATAGCAGTGACTTGATGAAACTTGCAAGAACCTGAGCCTGCTCTTCTAGCTGCTCTATAGTTTGTTTGCCCTTTTTCCACCCTCCCAATGACCCTGGTGACTGTTTCTTGAAGATTGTGAATCTCACCTTCAGGGGTGGACTCTCCCATGGAGATCCTCGAAAGTTCTAGATCAGATGCCTGCAAATCCTGTTCTGGCTTGTCAACCTTGGGCTTGGATATCTCCAAGAATTGCTGACCTTGGGCATCAGATACTATTCTTGAAGTGGTCCTGGATTTCTTGGTAGGAGCAGGAGGATTAGTGCCCAATAAGGCCACCACAGCATCAAAGTTGGGTCCTGAGATTCAAGAGGAAGACTTCCTCTTCCTACTATCAACAAAAGGTTACACCCATGTGAAAGAGGAGGAGGAATAAGAAGGTGGGGCAAGAGGACCAAGAGAAAGGGAACTCATGGCACTCAAAGTGTGCACTGTTGTTGCCTCTAGTTGAGATGTGAGTGGGGCAGCTTAAGGCTTCTGGTACAGAGGAGTCAATGGTGCTCGGAAGCTCAGTGCTTTGAACTTCCTTCTCTTTATCCATTGGGGCTTCTGAAGCACCTACAGAGACTGGCACTTCACTCTCTTCACTTTCACTGAGAACAATAATGTTCTCTGGTCCTGAGGGCAATTCTGAATGCTTTATCAGGGGATCCTCTTCAACAGGCTCCTTCTTGACCTCCTTGACCTTCTTCTGATACACTTCAGTGGATGAGGAAGGAGTGGAGGATGTAGGCCCTTTAGTTGATGAGGCAGAAGGAGTCTATACAGGTACTTCAGAACTGGGTGTCATGTGCCTCCTTCCTTGGTGTTGAGGTGTCCTTGGAGGAGGACTCTCCTGAATGCTTTCTAAGCTCACGAACTCTTCTGTCAAACCAGATTTTGGTTCTTACTAGGACAGGGGCTAGGATTTCAGCCAGATCATCCTTCTCTTTTTTGAACCAATCCAAATCCTCCAAGGGAGTGTGTTTGATCAAGGTATCATATTCATATGATAACAAGTCAGAGTTGTCATCCTGAAGCCCTTCAGGAATTTGATACAAGTTAAGCTCCTGAATCAGTTGAAGAGAAAACCTACCATAATGTCTCCTCCTTGCCTCAAAATCATCAGCACAGTCAGCCCAATAATCTTCTGTGTCTGCCCTATGATGGTAATTAATTCTGAGATTTTGTTCAATAAATTTCTTCAAGTCAAAACAAGTTATGGGCCTAAAGAAATGGACAGTGATGGGAGCTAGGGCTCTCTCTATGTTTTGTGCATCCAGAGCCATCTTGCAGGTGTAGTTTCCCAAAGATATGGGGAAGTGCAGACCAGTGATTTTCTTATCCCTGTAGGTTCTGTGTAATTTGTCCAATTACCTACATATCTCAATCAAGGCCATTTTGTCACTACAGAACATAGGGAGCTTGAGAGGGGTGCTCTCATAGCCTGCTAGCCTGATATAAGAGAATTTTCTGAACTGAATGAAGTAGGCACCGTACTTCACTATCAGGCTCATGGCTTCATCAGAGAACCTCCTTGCAGTGTCACTCTCCAGAAGTCTTACAATGTACATGGTGAAAGCATCATTCACCCTCCTGAAGTTGCGATTACTAGTGTCCAGGGTGAATTGAGGGCAGTAAGCATATATAGGATCACCTTTATGAGCATCAATATATGTGAAGCCAAACCATTGCCTTGATGCTGCTAGGGTATACATCAGATAAGAAGTCATGTAAAACTTCTTGGTTTGTTGTACATTGGACAGCTGTTCTGCCAAGTTCATGCTGATGATTTCTACCCAGTTGATGTTCTGAGTACCCTCACACACCATGTTGATAAGTGGGCACATCCAGAAATGGAACTCGTTGGTAAAGGGTAAGCCCATGACCCGAGCTAATAAGATTATAAAATCTGACAGCTCCTCATTGAAATCGGTGTGAAATAGAGCTTTGGATAGACGGACGCCCCCTTTTTAGGGTTTTTAAGCCAAGACTTCACCACCCTTGCCTTGTATTTTTCACTATCTTGGTCGAAGAGTGCCTGTGCCTGGTTCTGAGAGATGACTATAGAATTATCCATTTCAGGAATCCTTAGGGCAGCACCAATGGTGGCAGCGTCAAGCTTGGTGATGAGCTCCCCATGCACATTTGTTAGTTCACTTGAGTCGGGATTGAAGTGAGCACCACAGGTGAGTACCGTGTCTTCACATTGCACTGAGATTGGGAAACCAGTGGCATACGCCAAGCCACTATCGTTAATCATTTGTGCCATAGGAGAGGGGTTCGGGTCTGTCAACCTAGTCCAGAAATCTCCAAAGTCCAGGTGACGAACTTCACTGTCCCCGATATCAGGAATGGTAGACTCGAGCGGTGAAACCTGCTCCTGACCTTGGAATTTAATCTTCATGTTAACAGTAATTTGAAAAAACAAAGTTACAGCTTGAATTCTTGATGGAATTGTAGGGGGAATGGGTACACGCATAGAAATTTCAATTGCGAGGGTATGAGCAATTGGTAACAAGAAAGCAGTGTGCAAAAATGCGTAGGGGGCAGTCTATTAAATAGCCATTTAGGAGAGAGAAAGGTCATAAATGTGCATTAAATACACATCCACCAACTCAAAAAGCAAGCATTCAGGAAGAGCGGGAAAAATTAGCCTGGATGGCCTTTGGTTCATTTGGGACACGCGGGACGTGAAAGAGTGACTCGGCCGATGCGGGTAATGCGGGGATAGAAAACACAAATGCTTTCGGGTCATGAGGGACCAAAGTACGTGAAGTGAGTGATGCGGCCGATGTGGGTGATAGGTGAACAACGAGCCTGAGAAAACTTGGGACATTTGGAACAAAAAGTTCTGACGGGCCCACGAGAAAGCAAATTTTTGGGTAAAGCGGCCGATCGGTGAATAGGGAGCCCAAATGAACTTGGGACACATGGGACAAAAATGTCTGACAGACCCACAAATCACACAAATGACTCCAAAAATGTAGATTTTTCCAACTTCTTGACTTTTCCCTTTACCAGAACAACAGAAAAAGGTGTTAACTCAAAATTTTCAATTTTGTACTTTCTCAAAAGAGGGGAAATTTTGAGAGGACAACAGCTGGCTCCTTCTGGGGATGACTTGGCTAAAATTCAAAAGATAAGACAAGGCAAGAACTTTCAGAAGACTAGGGGAAGAAGACTACTGCGTTATCCATTGGGCCATGGAGTCAAAAGCAAACCAATACAAAAAACAACACCCCAAACAAAGAAAACACACCAAAACAAGAAAAAGGAAGGGGAAACACACACACACGCTATACATAATATACAAAGGACTTCCTAATCACCTATGACTTAAACAATTTCAGGTACTGCCCACTATAAGGAAGTGGGAGGGAAGAACCATCCATATAATCAAGGTAAAAATAATTCTCACCAGCAAAGTGCCTGATCTTGAAAGGTCCAAGCCAAAGAGAATCAAACTTGCCATGGCTGCCACGAGGTTCATGTCTTTTATCCCACAGCAAAACAATGTCTCCAACTTTGAAATCCCTGGACCTGGCCTTTTTATCAAACAAGGCCTTTACCTTCTGTTGGTGAGTAGATATTCTATCAGCAACCTTCAACCTATCCTCATTCAATTTATAAAGGTACATGATCCTTTTATCCAAAGAATCATTGAAACTGGTGTCTTCAATGGCCTTCATTAAATGCAAGGCTGGTAGTTCCACTGTTACTGGCAATTGAGCTTCCACTCCATATACTACCTGAAAAGGAGACATCCCAATGGCTCTTTTAGGTGTGATCCTATCTGCCCAAAGAGCATCATAGAGTTTCTTGTGCCAGTTCCTCTGAGATTCATTAACTAATTTCCTTATTATAGCCACCAGATTTTTGTTTGTCGATTCTGCTTGTCCATTCCCCTGAGGATAATAATCTGAGGAGTGAGCCAGGGAGATGCCATATCCATAACAAAAATCCATCATCTCAGTTGAAGAAAAATTTGAAGCATTATCCGTCACGATCTTGTTTGGCACACCAAACCTCACCAAGATGTTTTCTTTGATAAAATTGCATACTACTTCAGAAGTAGTACTCTTTACTGGAATGGCTTCTACCCACTTAGTAAAATAATCTGTGGCAGTTAATACGTGGGTATGACCAGCACTAGAAGAGGGATTAAGTGTTCCAATGAAATCTAAACCCCATTATTGAAAAGGCTCTTCGATCACAACATGTTTAAGGGGAAAAGAAGCCAACTTGGGTCTACCCATGAATGTCTAACAAGCTTCGCATTTATCAATCCACTTTGAGGCATTTTTGAACACGATAGGCCAATAATATCATGTACGAAGAATCTTATGAGTAGTGACAATTGATGAGTAATGCCCTCCACACGCCTGATTATGGAAAGCTGAAAGTAGCTTCCTCTGTTTGTTCCTTGTCCACACATTTTAGAAATCTTCCATCCAACCCACGCTTTGAACAAGGCATTCTCCCACAACACATATTGGGCTGATCTTAACTTAATAGCTATCCTCTCTTTGGCAGTCAAATGAGAGGGACATTCTCCATATGTGAGAAAGTGTGTGAGATCAGCATACCATTCATCAATTGAGCTGAGAAATAGAATGGTAGGAAGATCAACTTTATCCTTGGGTAACTCATGTCTAGCTCCCTCAGCGATGAGTTCACACAAGCCTTTTCCACGGACTAGCTTGGTTGGTTTGATGTCAATATCATATTCTTGAACCTTGGCCACCCAGTTTCCTCTCTTGGATCCAAACTCCTGTTGTGTGAGAATGGACTTGATAGTTGTGTCAGGTACAAATACTGTGGAGTGAGAGTTAAGAATGTAAAAATGAAACTGCTTGACAACTTTAACCACTGCGAAAGCATGTTTCTCCATTATGGTGTATTTTAACTCATGATTTTTTAGAATGTAGCTCATAAATGCAATTGGGAGTTCATGATCATTAGAATCTTTTGAGTCAAAACAACAGCCAGGGTGTTATCTGTGGCATAACAATAGATAATAAAATCTTTGCTGAAATCTGGACATGCTAAGATGAGAGTTTTAGCAATAGCCTTTTTAATACCTTCAAAGGCTTCTTTACCTTTAGGAGACCAGCCAAACATCTGTTTTCCCTTCATCATTTGAGAGATATTCAAGGTTAGCTCTGCAAAATCAGGGATGAATCTTCTCAGAAAGTTAATCTTACCAAAGAAAGAATGCACTCCCTTCTTGCTGGTTGGAAGGGGAATCTGCTGAATAGCTTGAACTCACTCAGGATCAGTTTTTATACCATCTTTAGAGACAACATGCCCTAAAAATTTTCCCTCTGTGACACAAAAGATAGATTTCTTAGGATTTAAAGAGATCCCATGTTCTCTACATTTCAAAAGAACTGTTTCCAGATGCTGAAAATGATCTGCCCTTGCTTTGGAAAATATAGTCAAGTCATCAAGGTATACGACAATACATTTCCCTTTTAAAATTCCAAAAGCCAAGTCCATAGCTCTCTAGAAAGTGGCACCAGCATTAATGAGCCCAAAATGCATCCTCTTGTAGGAAAAGGTACCCCAAGGGGTAGTGAAGGTCATCTTGTGTTGATATGCGGTATTAACTTCTACCTGATTATATCCTGAGAAACCATCAAGCATAGACAACATTTCAGACCCCGTCACAGCTTGTAAGACTTGATCCATCATGGGCAAAGGATAGTTGTCCTTCAAAGAAGCTTGATTCAGATTTCTGAAGTCAACACAGATACGAATCTCACCATTTTTCTTTCTAACAGGCACAATGTTGGAAATCCATGTTGAATGGTGGATAGGAAAAATGATTTTGGCTTTTAATAACTTCTGTATTTCCTGAAAAATAGTGTCAGCTATCTTAGGATTGTATTGCCTTTGTTTCTGCCTGAAAGGCTTAATCCCAGGTTTGAGAGGGATGAAATGTTGCATCTCCTTTGGTTGAAAAGCTTTTAGATCCTCATAGGAATAAGCAAGAACATCTTTATACTCCCTTAAAAGATTAATTACTTTCTTCTTTTCTTCCGGCGTGCAACATTTTCCAATGTTCACGAGTTTAGGGTCAACAGAACTCCCAATATTAGTTTTATCATACTCAGCTGATTGTTGTGATCCAGTAGAAGCTTTAGACTTCACATACCTGTCATGCTTATCAAACAATTCTTCTAAACTCACCAGTCCCTTTGGAATCTTGTTACCTTTGAGTTTGATACATCCATCTTGATCTATCTCTTCTTCATTGACATCCTCTTTATTGGAAGGCACACTTTCATGAGGCAAATTGTCACTTCCTTCAAAGTACAACTGTTCAAAGTTATCCCTGAGTTCTAAGAAAGAAAGAAAATGTTGATCATCATTGAAAACTTGCCAGTTACTTGCATTATCAGGTACACTAGGCCTATGGATCATCTCAATGGTAAACCTATCTTGAGAGAAGTCAGGATGAGGTATCAGTAATGACCCTGAGACTGCTAGTGAATCAGCCCTGGTGTTCTTCTCCCTAGGCACTGCTTCAATGGAGAAGGCATCAAGAAATTTGATGGAGTCCCAAACCTGATTCCTGTAATGTTTCAACCTTCTATTCTTTACCTGGAAAAGGTTTCTAACTTGCTTGACAATCAGCTCTGCGTCTCCGTGAGCTAAAAGATTCTTCACACCCTTTTCTTTTACCACATTAAGCCCAAGAATGAGAGCTTCATACTCTGCTGTATTATTAGTATTTTCAAATTGTAACTTGAATGAGAAAGGACAAACCTTTCCCTCAAGAGACACTAATACTACACCAGCTCCAGAACCAGCTGAGGAACAACTTCCATCAAACTCTAATATCCAAACACCATTAGGATCCTTAAGTGATCTTTTGGGAAGTTGGATCTCCTCTGGAGACATAATCATATAGTTGCCATGCCCCATATCCTCATAAAGTATTTGTGCTTTGGGATCATCTATTTTTTGTACAATATACTCAGACTGCTTCTCAGGAAACAACTTCTTCATTTGCCCATTAACAGGTATGAGGGCATGTGACCAATCCATTTGAATTTCTCCTCCCACATCCTTACAGAAGTTCCTACTTAGCAGCATTCCATATGAAGGAGGAATGTCTGCTACTAGGATAGTAGCCAAAACCTTCTTCTCAGGAAAAGTAGCAAAAGCTACTTGTGCATCTTTAATTCTTCCAACTAGGGGCACTTCCTTACTCTCCATAGAATAACAAGACCCATAAGTGCATGTGAGAGTTAGGCCTAAGGCATGGGCTACTTTGGTAGGAATTACATTGTCTGATGCCCCTGAGTCTATGACACAGTTGCTAAGTCTTATGGCATGCTATAAGGAGAGGTCACATAGAATGGTTTGATCTTGTCATTGGGTGAGGTGACAGAAGCTACCAGATTGGGTTGTGGTGCAGAGGATGGAGTGGCTAAAAGGCCTTTAGAGGTAATTTTGGAATGGGAATTGACAAAGTGAACCATTTTAGCAAAATCCTTGGGATGGGTTTGATAATACTCAGCCTCTGAGATTTGAACCTTGGTCTTTTTCAGGTGATCAATGATATCGAAAGACCCAGAAGTGGATGGGCTATCATCACTTGGGACCTTAGGCTTATCAGTTTTAGGAGTTGAAGAAGAAGTAACTTTAGTAGCAGAATTGGTAGGACTCACCTTTGGTGTGGACGTAATGGGGATAGGAGATCCTCTTTTTGCAATTATAGGGATAGTCGTGTCGGATGCTCCTTGGATCTTTTGGCAGGCTGCATCACTTTCTCCTTTTTGTTTGTCTGCTCTTGAGTCATGACAGCGTATGATTCACTATTCATGTCTGCTACTACTTCATCATAATCATCTTCTTCATCAACACCTTCAGTAGTGAAGAAATTAACTCGAGATCCCTCAAGTTCCTCTGCTTCTTCATCGACCTCTTCAACAAATTCTTCACAATCTTCACTAACCTCTTCATCCTCTGGCTCTTCAACTTCACAGGTTGCATTAACAGGGACTTTAATAGGTGGTCCTTCAAGTGCTAGCCTTGTCTGAGAAGCAGGAAAATGATTTCTGGGCTGAAAATTCCTCCTTGGAACATCTGCATAGGGGGCGTGCTGGCCAATTGTTTCTTAATGGTGATGAGGTCATTTGCAAGTTTTTGTACTAATGGATCAGTATTAGGCCCAGGAGTGGAAGAGGAGGAAAGAAAAGACCTAGATTTAAAATGGTCTCTTCTAAATTTCAACACATGATTAAATCATCTTCAACACTAACAACAAGAGTTTGATCCTTGGCCAATGTTGCAAGATTAGCTCTCCTCAATGCATAACGAACTTCAGGCAATTGGGCATTGAGGAAGAAGCACTTTTGGATTTTATCTACAGGTTGAGTGTTAGGTGGGATTTTATTAATCAATTTGTTGAATCGAGCCACAAATTCTCTCATGGGCTCTTGTGATTCCTTCTTTATTTGAGAAATTTGGGCCAGCAAAGCATGCACGTCTTCTACCGGTTTGAAACGATTCTCAAACCTTGCTCTCATTGTGTTCCAGCTAGTGATAGCCCCAGCCAGAAGGTGATAGAACCAATCTGCTGCATTATCTTGTAAGGTCTCAACAAAAAGCCTTACTGAGACATCTTCATGTTCAACTCCCAGAACTCCACATGCAACTATGAAGGCCGCGATATGTTCATCAGGATGTACCTTGCCATCACCTCTGAACTTGGGAAAGTTCTTCCGGTTACCTCTGGGTAACTCATGCAAAGGTTGAGGAAGGGCGAGAGGCCCAACACGATTACCCCAAGGCAATGGTACTGCCATTCTTGGAAAAATGGCTTGAAGGGGAACTGAAACACCAGCAAGAATCAGAGCACAGAGATTAGGACTGAGTTGCTCTGAAGGAATACCACCCGCAGGGGTTCTACTTTTGACAGGAGGAATGCTTGTTGAACGAGCTCTTCTATTTCTTCCTGTTGAAGGGAAAGGAAAACTCTGTTGTTCCAAAAGCTGAAACTGAGAATCTTCAATACCAAGGCCCTTCTCCCGTGAGTAAAACATGGAGTCACCAGATCAAAGGGTGATCAATAAATGGTTATGAACTGGAATACGTCAAGAAACGCTCCCCAGTGGAGTCACCAAAAAACTATTTGGTCATCAAAAAGGACTTCGAAGAGAACAACAGTCAGGGGACAAGAAGTCCCTCCTCTTTAATGGGAGAGGTTCCCTTATTCAAAAGAAAAACCTATTTACATATGTACAGAGCATAGTTTTACTGTGGAACTTGGATATCATGAAAGCATTTGAAAATAAAATAGATCATCAACACAAAAGTATAGAGGAATGAAGACATGGAAATGAGTAGAAAAGCATTCTCCAGAATTATAGATGACAAAATAATTCCTTACGCATGTCAGGATATAATGAATTGGAATAAGACCATTTGTACTTGAATTAATGAGATGCAATTGAAAATACACACAGTTCCATAAATAACATCTACAAGAATATAAAGCTTCTTGGCATAATGTAGACAAATGATCTAACAATATTCAACAGATAGCCATGAATAAAAGAATCAGATGGACAAAGAAAGAAGATCCTTTTGTATTGATTGCTTTACTATTTCTTACACTTTCAAAAATAAGCCAAGTTCCCCCCCCTTCAAAATGGCGTAGAGAGACCATTATATAGTTTTACAAATCAGTTACCCTTGGTAACTACTTCTTTCAATTAATGTTTAGTTAAAGAGATGCTTAACGCAAAACCGCAACTAATTACAATAAATCTGAGATGAGGAAAGAAAGAGGAAGAGAAGTCAAGAGGAGAAGACAAGTGTTCATGATTGAGAAGGGCCCACTGACTTGAGGATCCACTGTCTAAACCTTTTTAAAGCCTCTGCTATGTCTCTGCCATGTGGAACTGATGTGTTGGCAGTAGACTGGGTCCAAAATCTGAGACATTTCTCCATCTCTTTGTCAAATTCGACGTGTGTATGGTAATCCTTACTTGCTTCTTCAATAGCAGACTGGAGAGAGTAGATTTCCTTCATCTTTTCCTTGGTGATAGAATCCTCTTTGAACAGATTTTCTTTGACAAAAGCTCTGAATTGAGCTTTAATTTCCTGCAGGGAGAGAGGCACACCTGAGGTCTCATCATGGAGGTGGCAATGGATATCCTTAAAAGCAGATACCACCAAAGTCTTGAAGGCCTCACCCTTCTGCCAGCTATTTCTCAATTCTCCCAAAGCCTCCTCCAGCACCTTGATTTTCCATTCCACACTATATACCCATGATTTTGACAAATTATCTTTTGCATCATCAAAGACCTTGCTTTCCATTAAAATATTTTCATCAGTCTACCCCCATGAGGCGAAGGTCTACTATACAGCTGCTCCAGAGTTTGAGCTCTTTATCTATATTTCCAATGGTGGAGGAGAGTTTTTGTTGCAAATTATTTACCTTCTCATTGAGTTTGAAGGCTTCACCAATGAAATTAAACCCTGCAACGAGCATATTATCCACCATGGCCTCTATAGCCCTTCCATAGATGAAGTATCTATGTATATATTTGATACTCTGGACTTCATCTTGACTGAGGGTCATAGGTGGTGGAAGAGTAGTCAGTGGGGTGGGGTCTGAAACTTTATCTTTGGATAGCAGTGACCTGATGAAACTTGCAAGAACCTGAGCCTACTCTTCCAGCTGTTCTATGGTTTGTTGCCCTTTTTCCACTCTCCCAATGACCCTGGTGACTATTTCTTGAAGATTGTGAATCTCACCTTCAGGGGTGGACGCTCCCATAGAGATCCTCGAGAGCTCTAGATTAGAATCCTACAAATCCTATTCTGGTTTATAAACCTTGGGCTTGGCTATCTCTAGGAATTGCTAGCCTTGAGCATCAGATACTATTCTAGAGGTATTCCTGGCCTTCTTGGAAGGAGCAGGAGGGGTAGTGCCCAATAAGGCCACCACAACATCAAAGTTGGGTCCCGAGATCCGAGAGGAAGACTTCCTCTTCCTACTATCAACAAAAGGTTGCACCCATGTGAAAGAGGAGGAGGAAGAAGAAGGCGGGGCAAGAGGACCAAGAGAAAATGAACTCATGGCACTCAAAGTGTGCACTTCTGTTGCCTCTAGTTGAGATATGAGTGGGGCACTTGAGGCTTCTGGTACAAAGGAGTCAATGGTGCTTGAGAGCTCAGTGCTTTGAACTTCTTTCTCTTTATCCATAGGGGCTTCTGGAGCACTGAGACTGGTACTTCACTCTCTTCGCTTTCACTGAGAACAATAATGTTCTCTGGTCCTGAGGGAAATTCTGAATGCTTCATCAGGGGATCTTCTTCAATAGGCTCCTTCTTGACCTCCTTGATTTTCTTTTGATATACTTGGGTGGATGAGGAAGGAGTGGAGGATGTAGGCCCTTTAGTTGATGAGGCAGGAGGAGTCTGTACAGGTGCTTCTGAACTGGGTGTCTTTGCCTCCTTTCTTGGTGTTGAGGTGTCCTTAGAGGAGGACTCGCCTGAATGCCTTCTAAGTTCATGAACTCTCCTGTCAAACTAGAATTTGGTTCTTACTACGATAGGGGCTAGGATTTTAGCCAGATCATCCTTCTCCTTTTTTAACCAATCCAAGTCCTCCAAGGGAGTGTGCTTGATCAAGGTATCATATTCATAGGATAACAAGTCAGAGTTGTCATCCTGAAGCCCTTCAGGAATTTGATATAGGTTAAGCTCCTGAATCAGTTGAAGAGAAAACCTGCCATAATGTCTCCTCCTTGCCTCAAAATCATCAACACAATCAGCCCAATAGTCTTCTGTGTCTGCCCTATGATGGTAATTTATCCTGAGATTATGTTCAATAAATTTCTTCAAGTCAAAACAAGTTCTGGGCCTAAAGAAATGGACAGTGATGGGAGCTAGGGCTCTCTCTATGTTTTGTGCATCCAGAGCCATTTTGCAGGTGTAGTTTCCCAAGGATATGGGGAAGTGCAGACCAGTGATTTTCTTATCCCTGCAGGTTCTGTGTAACTTGTCCAATTGTCTGCATACCTCGATCAAGGCCATTTTATCATTACAGAACATAGGGAGCTTGAGAGGGGTGCTCTCATAGCCTACTAGCCTGATATAGGAGAATTTTCTGAACTGGATGAAGTAGGCACCATACTTCACTATTAGGCTCATGGCTTCATCAGAGAACCTCCTCGTAGTGTCACTCTCCAGAAGTCTTACAATGTACATGGTGAAAGCATCATTCACCCTCCTGAAGTTGCGATTACTAGTGTCCAGGGTGAATTGAGGGTAGTAAGCATATATAGGATCACCTTTATGAGCATCAATATATGTGAAGCCAAACCATTGCCTTGATGCTGCTAGGGTATACATCAGATAAGAAGTCATGAAAAACTTCTTGGTCTGTTGTACATTGGACAGTTGTTCTGCCAAGTTCATGCTAATGATGTCTACCCAGTTGATGTTCTGACTACCCTCACACACCATGTTGATAAGTGGGCACATCCAAAAATGGAACTCATTAGTAGAGGGTAAGCCCATGACCCGAGCTAATAATATTATAAAATCTGACAGTTTCTCATTGAAATTGGCACAAAAAGGGGCTTTGGATAGATGGGACGCCCACTTTTTAGGGTTTTTGAGCCAAGACTTCGCCACCCTCGCCTTGTATTTTTCACTGTCTTGTTCGAAGAGCGCCTGTGCCTAGTTCTAGGAGATGACTCTAGAATCATCCATTTCAGGAATCCTTAGCGTAGTGCCAATGGTGGCAGCGTCAAGCTTGGCGATGAGCTCCCCATACACATTCGTTAGTTCATTTGAGTCGGGATTGAAGTGAGCACTATAGGTGAGTACCATGTCAGTACCTTGCACCTAAATCAGGAAACCAATGGCATACATTAAGCCACTATCATTAATCATTTGCGCCATAGGAGAGGTATTCAGGTCTGTCAACCTAGTCCAGAAATCTCCAAAGTTCAGGTGCTGAACTTCACTATCTCCGATATCGGGAACGGAAGAATTGAGTGGTGAAACATGCTCTTGACCTTGGAACTTAATCTTCATGTTGATAGAAACTCAAAGAAACAAATCCACAACCTAATTTTTTGATGAAATTACAGGGGGAATGGGTACACGCACAGAAATTTTGATTTCAGGGGAATGAGCAATTGATAACGGGAAAGCAGTGTGCAAAAATGCGTAGGGGGGAAGCTTATTAAATATCCATTTAGGAGAGAGAAAGGGAATAAATGTGCATTAAATACACATCTACCAATTTAAAAATTAAGATATTCAGGAAGAGCGGGAAAAATTAGCCTGGATGGCCTTTGGTTCATTTGGGACACGTGGGACACGAAAGAGCGATTCGGCCGATGCTGGTGATGTGGGGATAGAATGCACAAACACTTTCGGGACATGAGGGAAAAAAGTACGTGAAGTGAGAGATGCGGTTGACGGGGGTGATAGGTGAATAGTGAGCTTTAGTGAACTTGAAACATTTGGAACAAAAAGTTTTGACGGGCCCACGAGAAAGAAATTTTTTGGGTAAAGCGGTCGATCGGTGAACAAGGAGCCCAAATGAATTTGGGACACATGGGACAAAAATGCCCGCCAGACCCACAAATCACACAACTGACTCCAAAAATGTAGATTTTCAAACTCCTTGACTTTTTCCCTTCTAACAGAACAACAGAAAAAAGGCATTAACTCAAGAATTTTCAGCTTTGAATTTTCTCAAAAGAGGGGAAATTTCAAGAGGACAACACACTCTCAAGGAAGTAGTTACATGTTGGATAATAACATATGTTTCTCCCTACACTTATTTGGCCATAGTGGCATGAGATTTCCAAAAAAAAATGCATTTCACCAAAAATTACATGATATCCTTTTTACACCCTTTTGTCTCATCACGGATTCAATGCACAAGTTGATTTTTCGTTGTCATTTTTTAACTATTTTTACATGTTCCTTTACATATATACATGTTTTTTTACACATATACATGTGTATTTGACTACTTGATTGTCTTCTCTTTTACAGGTCCATTTGTATGGGAAACAAGAAGTCAATAACAATAATAGACATATGTTGGGTACATCATACACATGATACTAACCATGAAGGTACACTACACTTGTTGGCATCCACAAAGACACTTCCACTCTATGTTCACTCTCATCATATTTTACTCTTTTACATCTTTAGTCTTCACGCTCCATGTTTTTATTACTTCATGCTTTATTTAGTCCTTCAACACGTTCGCTACATCACTCTACCTAAATTATCAGGTATACATATCTATCTACTTTATGTTACCAAGCTTTCCACTCACCAACATAAAGTGGGGCCAAATGTAGACATAAAATCACACACTTTGAGTCACTATTTAGTCTTAGTCTCATACTACTATTCATATAGTTCTTAAGTGAAAAGAGTAATAATTACCCCATGTTTTTTGTCATTTTTACATTCCTTATTGTCGTATTTTCAATCTTACACACGTAATTTCCTAGTCTGTATTTTCATTCTATGTTTTTACTATTTTTGACTAGGGTGCCTAACTAGGACTGGGGCACCCCAGGAGCCCTGGTCCCCTCCGACGAGCCTTGATACTCTTTGAACTTTACTCTGACCTTTTATGCACTTTATATCCATTCCATTTTTCTATATTTTTGGTGGTTGGCCTTTTTAGGGTTAATTACAAAATTAGAACAAGAGAACCATATAAATATAAAGTTATGAGACCATAATGAGGGACCAAGCACTAAGAACTAATACCATCACCTAAGGTTATGTCCATCTAAGGAATCTAGAGCTCCATTTACATCCATCTAGCTCCATCACAAGGGACAAGGTTGGTTCATCTACATCAGACTTCATAGGAGGGGAGTTCATTCTATTCCATGCACCATTTATTTACATTCTACATCTATTTATTACTCGTTACTCACAAAGTGTGACTGGCACAAGAGAACCTAGTGCACGATTTACACACACACCTACTTAGAACTACATTGGGTCTGAGATGTAGTGCAGTGCTCAGTTAGTAAGTCCACCATTGTGGCCATTGAGGATAGTCTGAACCCTTCATATGCATCTTTATTTTTTAGGGTTTTGATGCTTTTTTGGGGTTTTATAGGTATTTCCTTATCTGATTTATAGCAACATCCAGCACAATTTAGCGACAAGTAGCAAAGGTAAGAAGTCACTCAGCAACACCTCGGAGGAGCTTCCCCAGTCATTTTTGCATACCAAGGTGCCCTTGATCTCATAACCAAGTGCCCCATTCCCTTATCCCTTTCCAGGCACCTCAGTCTACTTAGATAGCTCGGATCTATACTTTCTAGAGATTTTGTGCAGTCGTTTCTTCATTTTGTTCATCCGGTATTCATTCCGACACAATCCTGAAGAATTCGTGAATCAACTAAGGCCTCTCTAACCCTTCTTTACACATTAGGCTTTTACATTTCATAGCTTATCTTTCTTGGGTCATTTCCTTTATTTATTTAGTTATTATTTACTGCTTTGCATAGCATCAAATTAAACTAAATTAGATCTCCATATTTTCCATTTTGGTTAATCAATATGTATGTATTATATGTATATGTTATATATGTATAACTCTATATATTTATTATATTTTTATGTATGTAGTATAGATTATGTATGTATGGATCTAAAGTGTACCAGTATGTATGTATGTATGTATGTATTTATGTATTTATTAGTATATGTATATGTATATGTATAGGAGTATAGATTTAATTTATGTTTATATGACATATGTATATGTATATGCCATATCCCATTAACATATTAAGTATCATTTAATATATATATTGTATATAATATAAATATATATATGATATTACATACATATATGTGTCCCGTGTGTATAAATAAGGCTATCAGAAATTATATTGAGTTAGCCATTTTCAAGCCCATTTAAAATTGTAAGTTAGAGTATAGAAAATTTAAAACTACGTGTTCTCATTAAGATACATTTTTTCAAGAGACTAATTCCAACTATTCAGGAAAAAAATCATTCATTCTGATCAGAGAAAACTACATGCTACCATATGATATATTAGATATGGATATAATGATTGAAAAGGATATAACACCAATTGTATTGTGAATATGAGTTAAAACCCTTTTTAAAAAGTGTTTTTTAAAATAAAATATATATAGTTATGGGGGAGGTGGGACGGTTGTCCCACCCGTCCCCCACTCCCCCTTGTTGCATCCCTATGGGGTTGTCGCACATGCCACAGCCCAAGGCTGTGGCATGGGCCATAGCGCCTCCCCCCCATATCATTAAACCTGACAGTACATGATGATATATTAGTCCATACATGTACCATTGTTCCATGGCCTTGGGTCACCCATAGTTCACACTCAAACCTTATCCATTTTGGCCACCTATTTGGGCTCTTTGTCATTTCAACTTGCATTCAAACAAATGCTAATATGTATGTATGTATGTATGTATGATCATATTTTTACTTATCCCTGAAAATGGGTTTATAATTACCCTCAAATAAAAAAAACTATTTCTTAAATCTGCTCAGAAGAAAATCTCTCAAATATAAAAATATATATACATCAATAAAGCTTGCATATCTATGCTTGGGCAGATTTAAAAACAAGGAAAAACAATAGAGTTTTAACCCTCTTATAAATAAAACTACTATCTTTGCAAACCAGAATTTTTTCCAAAACTGAAATTAGGTCATCATAACAATGGAGTGGAAATCCTCTCTGATCCTCTTGCTTTGGCTTCATTTAATTTTCATCTCCTTTCTACAAAACAAAACCCACAAAACCAAAACTAGGGCAACTGAATGAAAGAGATGAGGAAAATGAAATAATAGCTTTTGGGTTTATTTTTTGGGGTTTTTGATCCTACAGTGGAGATCTTCTTAATCTAAGGGTTCCCATTTAATTTGATAATGACTTAAGTTATATGGTTACACCTTGATAAAATGTTTTAATTAGTTAAAGCTCTTTCATAACTTGATGTAATAAATGCAAAGGCATAATTTGGAGTTAAACTGGGATTAATGAGCGTATTTTGCCTTTTATTGGCTTTTCAAAATCAAGCCTTAAATCATTTTCTAAATGATTAATATCCTTGTCGTAGTTAAATTAAACTCTCGTTAAATTTTCTGGCGCGATAAGTTTAATCAATTTTTGATAACTTGGTCTTACCTCTGTCGCGATTAATTATCGTTGATGTTTATAAAAATAATTCACAATTTTATTCTTACTCACGAAAGTGGCACTACGCTAGAGTTCTGTAAATCTGAAAATGTGACGCAATTACAATGGCGTGAAAGTTGTTAATTCTTTACCTTGCCTTTTTACGAAAGTGGTTTGGTGGCACTTTGCTATATATTGTGACTTACTCATGTTACTATTGTAACGTGTTAATCTAAGCCACTCTTGTAATTAACATATTGGAAAAAATTATGACCATTAGCATTAGGAATATCATCCACGAGATGTTTGGTTATTTTTTATCTATAATGGATCACGCTAAACAAGGTGGGACAGTATGTGTATTTTACATGTGCCAATTTCCCAGACATTGTGGATAATGTATGAACCCATCTATTTGATGTTCAACTTCCTAAGGTGCTTGACTTAATTAGATTTGTATATAAAAACATGCAAACCCTTTCCTAACACTTTTCTCTTGATGTGTTTGTCATGCCAAGTCTTATGGTGGATCTTCTCTACCCCTAGCTTCGTCTTAGCTAGAAATAATTTTTCGTCTAGTTGCATTAATGCTTCCAACCTTAGATTGATGGCCTCATGATCTTCCATGCCTCTTACACATTATACACAAGAATACTATAACTAATTTTATTAGTAAGAATGCCTCCTTACTAAACACCAAATGGAATTTCGTAAACTTAGTCAACCTTTTATAGGTTGTTTGATATGCCCATAGGACTTTAGAAACATGGTCATCCCCACCCTTCCTTCTTACATCATAAATATTTGTCAGGGTCATGCCTAATTTTTTAAGGCTTAAATTGTGGAATTGGCATGTAGGTGGTAGGGATGATTTTATGGTGTACTAATATGGAACAAGAAGAATGCACAGATAATTATTGAGTAAGGGAATTGTAGTTAATTTTCAATAAATGACATAAGAGAGAATTTGTATTTGTTGATGATGTTTTGCTTAATGAACCTTATAACTATGAAAGTGGTGTAAATAAATGTCATGGGTATCACTTTGTCCATAACCTGTAATTTGACTATTATTAAATTATGATACAACATCCAAGATTATCCCATGCGCAACTAATATTATTAGCCCCACAAAGTGAACAACCCATTTTTCAAAAAAAAGTTGAGGCTAAAAAATTATGTGCATGATGTCTACAAGGTTTTAAAATACTCGTTTAATGGACTCATTGCACATGATGTTTTAAAATTTAGTAAACCTAAATAGGTAAACTCGATAATTTGTCAGGAAATAATGCCAAAGTACTGTTTCCAAGTGTTGTAGGACCAAATTTCAGTTACTGTACACATTCACTTATGGAGAATCTTAATGTACCAATTAACACAAAAATAATGCTGATATTGACAAATATATGAGGTGGTACATGGTTCAACCTATGGAGTTAAAGATGAATCCTTAACACATTGTGTAACTCATATGAAATTCGAAGATAAAGTAAACATTTCATTTCTCTAACATGCCTAGTAATAGTTAATGATATAAGATATGTTTATGTTAATATTTGTTGCAGTGGGTGTTCACTTAGTAAAAACTATGGTATAACACACGTATCGTGACCATGAGTTTTAACCATGGTCAAAGTCAACCATGGTTAAAACCCATGATCGATAGCTTGGTTTTGGGGCACAAACCCTAAAAGTTCATTACTTGCTAATACCTCCCATTGGGTATTATCTAGAGGCTCTAAAATATTCCACTATTTTCATCCATGTACCTTACTTACCCATCTTTTCCATTACACTTTTATCTACCCCTTTTTATACTGATGTACCCTAATATATCAAACATAAAATGGATATCATGTTTCCCATTTCAAATATTATTTTCTTGAATATGGATCTATTTCTTGTAGTTGGAGAGTTTGAAGTCATTTAAGACATCATTGTTATCCAATCATGCATGGCCTTAATGTTAATTGGTTTCAACCATTATCGGGCATTAGCTATGCATTTCATTCAAATAATTAATGATGGTGAAATAATATCATGTGTTAAAAGCATCGACCTCATTTTCTACGATCTCTATTTATCATTTGGGAGTTTCTCTTTTTGGGTTTCAAGCATGGCTGTTGGCTTGTCATGTATTTTATATGGGCTCTTGGTCTAATAGGTGGGATGTACTAAATACCCCTTCAAGCTCACCATTTTTAATTTTTAGATATTTCTAGGTATTTCATTTTAGCTGGGTTTATTCTTCATGTATACGAGCTCTGCTTCTTGTATTGTTGACTCCCCACTTCCTCATTGAGGGCTCAAACCCATGGATATGTATTTTGTTTTCTTGGCAATCCATTTCCTAAGCTCATCCCTTTCTATGTAGAGATCTACTTCCATGACTTGAATAAGTTTTAGCTCATATTAAGTGTGTTTAGCTATGTGTGGTCATTCACAAGCTTGAGGTTAGTTCAATGTTGTGTTTACTTTACAATTTATTTTCTAAGCTAGGCATGTCTTATATTTTTATTAAAATCATGTTTTCACATCTAGATATATTTAATGGCCTCATAATTTGATTTTGTGCTTAATTATTCCTTTACACAACTTTCTTTGTTTGCATGACTCAGATGTGCCTTTTGGGGTTAGCTTATCATTATTCACCATACATGGTTCTGGGTGAGTTAGGTTTCATTTCTTTCATTAGGTTTGAATGGAACACATGTTATAAAAAGAGTTATTTTTCCCCTAGAAAATAAAAACACAATTTTTTTTTATATGCTTTTAATTTTGAGTTTAGTTTTAAATGTTCTTAAGTTTCGGAAAATCTATTAAAGCAAATAAATCAAAATCTTTATATTACACAAAGACTTGTGCTTTTTAGTTCTATTTTAAAGATTTGAGTGTTTTATTGTTAGATAAAATCTATCTATTTATTAGAGGAAATTATAAGATTTTTAAGACAACACATTTAAATATTGTATTGAGATGAAGCTCTGGAACTAGATAAAAAATGCACAGAAGTGTTGATCTGAGTTTGTAATAATCTGTTTTATTTACAATTCTTTATTTTATTTCTGTTAGTTGTTATTTTATGTGCCTAATTTCTACAAATTGTTATTAGAGCGTGGATTTTTCCCACAGGTTTTTAATTGACAACAAGTTATGGCTTCTATATCCATTCTAAAGACATTGTAATTTATAGGAAAGAATTACAAGTATTGGTCATTAACCATGAAGGCACTATTCAGATCCTAGGATGTGTGGAAAATCATAGAGAATGGGTACATAGAGCCTCCAAATGGAGCAACATATAACACACTCTCACAGGAAGAGAAAGACACTTTGAAGGAATTAAGAAAGAAAGACAGAAAAACTCTTTTATTCATCCATCAAACCATGCATGAAAGCATCCCACCCAAAGTGGTAACAACCAGTAAAGCATAAATTACATGGGAAAATCTCCAAGTTACTTATCAAGGTAAAGAGAAAGTAAAAACCACCAAGCTATAGTTACTTCGTAGATATTTTGAAAATATGTCAATGTAAGATTAAAATTTTGTAGAATCATTCTTTACTTTTTAGTTGGTTTAGTCAATCAAATTAAACCTCATGTTGAAACTATTGAGGATAGAAGGATTATTGAAAAATTGCTTAGAAGTTTTCTTGTAAAATTTGATCCTTTGGTAGTTATTATTGAAGAAACTAAGGATCTAATTCAATTTTTAATTGATGAGTTGCATGCTTCACTAATAAATCATGAAATGAGGTTGAATAGATAACTATTTTTTCATCATAGGTATCAGGAAATCGTTGAAGAGGAAGAGGAAATTTCACCCCTAGAGGCAGAGGAAGAATTTCATCTAGAGGACGTAGCAGTGGTCCATCAAACTCAAGTGGAAGAGGACATAGTCAACAACATAATCATAATCATTTTTCAGGTCAGAGATAGGATAATTCGCATGTGCAGTGTCATTATTGCAAGAGATATGGGCTCTATGCTTATGAATGCAAAAAGAAGTAGTATGATTAGAACACGAAGAATCAAAATTAGATTGGGATCTCTACTCTAAGATCCATGTACAAATATTTTTGAAGTATCTCCTATTGAGTATAATATATCCGAAGAGATTCCCAATGATGTATGGTATTTGGATTTTGGATCAAGTAATCACATGTCAAGTGAGTTAGATTTAATTTGTAATTTGGATGAGTCAGTAAAGATAGAATTTACCCTTGGGATTAGTAATATAGTGACTGTAAAAGGAAAATAAAAAATCAACATTCTACCTAAAAAGGGGGAGTAGAATATTATGTAGGATGTTTATTATGTTGCAGGTTTCAAGCACAATCTTATGAGCACTGGTCAATTCATACAAAAGGGATACATAGTTTCACTTGAAGACAATAAATGTGTGATGGTGGTTAAAGCTCTAAGTACCGAGGTGATTGTTAAAGTGAAGATGACGAGCAACAAACTATTTCCTTTGAAGATTATAACAAACACATCCCAATTTCATACTACATATCAGTCTTGAGATAAGGAGATTGAATTAAATTTTCATTCAGTTGAAAAAGATGAATCGTGGCTATGACATCTCAGGTTTGGTCATTTTAACTTTGGTGGTTTCAATTTATTACATAAAAAAATATGGTGAAAGGTTTTCCTTTGATTTAGAAACCAGATAAATTTTTTGAAGGTTGTATTTTTGGGAAGCAACATAGAGAGTCCTTCCCAGTTGGTAAAACAAAAAGAAAAAGTGCACCACTTGAAATTGTTCACTCATATTTATGTGGACCAATGCAAACAACTTCTATTGGAGGTTTCTCATATCTTATGACATTAATTTATGACTATACAAGGAAGAAATGGGTGTACTTTTTAGAGACAAATTATATGCTTTTGATATATTTCAGTTGTTCAAGGCTTTAGTGGAAAATAAAAGTCGGTACTACATCAAAGTTCTGAGGAAAGACAAAGGAGGTGAGTATGTTTCCAATGTTTTTCTAATTTTTTACAAACACCGTGGTATACACAAGCATCTTACAACTAGGTATACACCACAACAGAATGGTGTGGTAGAGAGAAATAATAAAACCATCATGGATATGGTGAGAAGTACGATGAAGGAAAAGCATCTTTTAAATGAGTATTGGTCAGAAGCAGTAGCAACTGATGTTTACATCAGAAATAGGTGTCTAATGAAAATTGTTCGAAACATGGTTCCTAAACAAGTTTGGAATAAGAGGAAACAAAATGTTTCTCTTTTTAGAATCTTTGGTTGTGTGGTATATGCACATGTGTCTAATGATTTAAGGAGGAAGTTATACAACAAACGAGAAAAGTGCATATTTGTTGGATATTTTGAGAATAAAAAGGCTTACAAGTTGTTATATCCAGTTACAAGAAAGGTCATAATCAACACAGACGTACAGTTTGTTGAAAATGAAGCATGGGATGGAAGTATTAAGAAAACATTCAATGTAGAAGTAGTTATTCCTCATGGTGATATGGAAGAGGAAAGCATAGAGAAAAAATGTATTGTATCTTCTTCAAATCTCGGACATGTACCACCAGTTGTAGCACAAGCTACACCTCCTTCTACATCTAGGAGGTTTCTAAGATTTTATTCATCTTCAACCATCCAAAAGAAACCACAAACAACACCAGAAGAAATTTCTTCAGTACAAAATTGTTCATCATGAGATAGCCCTTTTTAACGGAAAACAAGGAGTGTTAGTGAGATTTATAATGTTGATACAAATAATGCTTTTTCATTTTTTGCATTATTCTCTCAAGCTGCATATCCAATATACTTTGAAGAGGCTATAGAAAATGAATTTTGGGTTGAAGCCATGGATGATGAGATAGATTCCACAGAGAAGAATCAGACATGGAAATTAGTAGATCTTTCAGAAGGAAAGGATGTGATAGGAGTGAAGTGGGCCTATAAGACCAAATATACTGTTGTGTAAAGTATAGAAAAATAAAAGAAAGATTGGTTGCAAGAGGTTTTTCACAACAATATGGAGTAGATTACAATGAGACGTTTACACCTGTAGCACATTTGCACATGGTAAGAATGATTTTCTTCAAGAAGAATTTTATGTGAATCAGCCAAAAGGTTATGGGATTGAAGGTCATGAACGAAAGGTATACAAGTTCAAAAAAGTGCTTTATGGTCTCAAGAAAGCACCTAGAACTTGGTACAGTAGGATTGATTCTTATTTTATACAGAATGGTTTTAATAGGAGCAGAAATGAGCCTACCTTATACATGAAGATCAATTAACAAGGTTAAATTTTGATTGTTTATTTATATGTGTATGATTTAATCATCATAGGAAATCTATTTATAGATTCATTCAAATCAGCTATGAAGAAAGAATTTGAGATGACAGATCTAGGCATCATGCACTATTTTTGGGAATTGAAGTTCAACAATCAGAAGCTGGATTTTTTATTTCACAAGAAAGGTATGCAGATGATGTTTTGAAAATATTAAAAATGTTGAATTACAATCCAACGCCAAAACCTATTGCAGTAAGTTTGAAGTTAAGTAAAGATGATAGAGGATCATTTGTAGATCCAACATTGTTTAAAAGGCTAGTTGGAAGTCTCATGTATTTGATGGCCATAGGGCCAGATATTATGTATGGTATGAGCCTCATGTCAAGGTTCATAGAATCTCTATAGGATTCACATTGGTAAGATGGAAAATGGATTTTGACTTATGTATGTGGAACTAAGAATTATGGAATTTTGTATTCAACATCAGATGAGTTCAAACTCATAGGTTATACAAAAAGTGACAATGTTGAAAGTATATATGACAGAAAAAGCATATTTGGCTATCCTTTTCACTTTAGAACAAGCGTAGTTTCATGGGTATAGAAGAAGAATGCCATAGTCACACTATCTTCAGTAGAAGCAGAGTATGTAGTAGAAATACAAGCAGCATGTTAGGTTGTTTGGATGAGAAAAGTGTTGAAATATTTGAGGCAGAATAAAGAGGATGCTACATAGATTTTTTGTGATGAAAATTCAGCAATAACATTGTCTAAAAATCATGTTTTTCGTATGAGGAGCAAGCACATAGACATGAGGTATCATTTCATAAGGGAGTTGGTTAACAACAAGGAAATTTGTCTTGAATTTTCCATATCCGAAGAGAAGTTTGCTAATATCTTTATGAAAGCTTTGCGAAATGAAGTTTTTGAGTATTTGAGAATTTTTTTGGGATTTTGTGATCTGGAATATGTCATATCTAGAATTGCACACTTAGCTCAAGAAAAATAAAATTTTGAAGGTCAAAATTAAGGGGGAGTGTAAGAAAAAGAGTAATTTTTCCTCTAAAAAAGAAAAAAAAGTTTGTTTTTTACATGCTTTTAATTTTGAGTTTAGTTTTAGATGTTCTCATGTTTAGGAAAAGCTAATAAAGAAAATAAATCAAAAGCTTTGTGTTGCACAGAAGCATGTCATTTTTAGTTCTATTTTTAAGAGTTGGGTGTTTTATTGTTATATGAAAGTAATCTATTTATTAGAGGAAATTATAAGTGTTTTCAGACAAAACATTCAAAGATTGTATTGAGTTAAAACTCTGGAACTAGAAGAAAAAAAATATGCACAAAAGTGTTGATCTGAGTTTGCAATAATCTATTTTATTTGCAATTCTTTATTTTATTTCTATTACTTATTATTTTATGTGCCTGATTTCTACAACACCATGGGATAACCATGCTTTCTCATAGTTAGCTTGGCAGTGTGATGGAGTATTGTTTATTATGGTTTAGCTCGAAGGCTACTCGCATTGACTTAGGTCGTGCTTACACTAGCTCGAGTGATGCCCCATTTCGACTCATGTATTAATGGATCTACATTGACTTGGTGGTATTTTATGAGTTACCATCCATGATCAGTTATGATTACTACCAACTCGAGCATTCAATCTCAGACTACCCATCTCGCATTTTTCTTGTGGCTCAATGTGCTTATTACCAAGCTCAGTTTGTTGTGTAGACTAGATGTAAAAAAGGAAAAATTTTACTTAATAATCTACTCTACTGGTTAACACTTGAAAAACATGGTGCTTGTGAAAATCGATCATATTTATGATTTATAGCTACAATTTTTTTCATTCTTGCAATATGTATGAGGATTCTACAAACTAAAAATATGTATTTTACTTCACGGTAAACCTTGTATTTTTATTGATGAGTACCTTAATGAAAGCTTGTAAACTCTAAAATTTTGTAATATGGGAGATTGAAATCCTATCATCTTAGATCAGAACCTATAATTCTGAAATGCATCTTGAATTATATTTATTTTGCAACTTTATCTTCATTTTTGAATCTTTAAAAACTTGGAAAGTTTGTATCTTGCACACTTTAAGATTCAAACCTGATGGCTGAAAGTTTGGCACTTATTTGCAAACATGAAAATGGATACAATTTCTCTTTTTATATATTTAGAAGAGTTTCTTCTTCATCTTGAGTTAATGGCTATAGCTATATTCTTATCCTGTATCTTGCTGAAAATGTATTTCTTGATGCATTTTTTGGGAATCTATTTTTCGGTTTCACCTCATCCAAGTTGGTTGACTCCTACTTCATTTAGGAATTGTAACTCATACTTGAAAAAAACCTATGGTTGAGATATTTATAAACAATGAAAATATGGAACTTGAGAACTTAATTTTCATAAAATGTACGGCTGTGATCTTTACTTGTAGCCTTTTTTTAATTTTTGAAGAGAATAGACACCTAGATTTATCAGTTATAGCTGCAACTTGACACTGTTTTATGCAAAGTGAAAGTTATTTTTAGATTTGAATTTATTCATGTATTTCAATATTTTATTTCATGGGTGTAACTTGGAATACACTTGTGCTGAAAAATTTGATGATCATTCTGAATCTATGTGATTTTTTTGAAAGGTCTATGAAGCATGAGTTTAAGCAATGCTTGTTTAGAACCTATATCATTCTGTAGATTTTTATTCATAGGATTTTCCTTTCCAATTTATTGATTGTAACATTATTTTACTTCTACAATAAAGCATGCGTGTATATCTGAAGTTGAAAATATAATGAGGAAAAGTACAACCCAGAGCTCTAATGTTTCTCTTTTTACTTCTTTCAAGTACAACGAAGCAACAAATGGATCCATGGAGTGACTACTTACAAGGAAGGGTGTCTCGTCTAAGTAGGTAATGATGGGTTCCATTCCTTCCTTACATTTTTAGCTTTATATTTACATGTAGTTTTACTTTTAAGACATATCCCATGTCCTTTATGGGATCTTTGTACAATTTTCTTACAAATATATGCAATTTTTCTTATGTAATGAGTTATATGGTGATTATTTATTTTCAATTTTATAATCTCAAATGAACATTTATAACTCAATACAATAACACAACTACATATTATCATAAGGAAGTAAAATGAACTGTATATACCTTTATTTGATCATCAAGAACATGAGTATTAACACGTAGCGTAAGTGTACTTTCCTTTGAAACTTTAAATATGCAGCTTAAACCTTGTTATTCATATATGTTATAACATGGTGATTTAAAATATATGGTGCCCTTCCCATCTCTATCAAGACCCTGCAACAGTATTTCATGGATGATGCATGATCTTGATGAAGATGGTAACTGGAATGGCCTTTTATACAAGGAAAAGGCATCCTAGAATTTGATTCCCAACATGTTTATTTTCTGTATACTTGAATAATCATCCTGTAAGAATGAGTAACTAGAAAAAATTTGTACCCCTTCCAAAGATGACAAAAAATGGTCAGTATATTTAGCGAATTTGTAGTTTTGATTGCATAATAATAAAAAGCAACCCTTTGATCTGATCTTTTACATCCATGAAAGTAATATAAAACCTTAAACCAAGTTTGACCAAGAATTTCTAAGGTGAAGAATCACTGAAAAAGTTTGAAAATCTACTACAAAACTAAAAAACAACTACAACCTATGCAAAAATGTAATCGAAGGAAAGATAAACTCCTACAAGGATAGCAAACTAATGTGGCAACCACTTATTAAAAAAAAATGCACAAATATGTTTATAAAATACTTAACGTAAATCATGTAAACTAATGTAAAACATTAACTTATGTTTTTATAAACAATGCTTCAGATGAATCCCATTGACTGGGATCGGAAGCTTTTCTCCATCAATTCTTGAAATTTAGAAGGCATTGTGAGGTTTGTGTCTGATAATCATGTAAGGTCCACTCCAAAAGGAATCAAACTTTCTGTGAGCACCTATTTTTTCTAATCCTCATCCCATTTCAACACTAAATCTCCTTCATTAAAAATACTTACTATAGCTTTCTTACCAAAATTCCTTTAGATATGTGCTTGATTCAACTCCATGGACTTCATTTCTTGATTTCTAACCTCCTCAAGTTCCATGAGTTGAGCATACCTTACTTCCATTGGTTCATTTTCCATCAATTCTACTTGGTGCATCAATTCGAAGGATGGAAGCTCAAGTGAAATAGGCAGTTTGGCATTAAGCACATGAGCAAGCTATAATGGTGAGTTATAAATTGACCTCTTGTGAATGATTCTATCATCCCATAAGGATTCCCTCAATTTTGTATGCCAAGTCCTTTAACTTTTGTCAATATTATTCCTAGTTATCCTGAAATTATTCTTGTTAGTTGATTCAGCAAGGCCATTGCCTTATGGATAATAATTTTAAGAAGTACTAAGGATAATACCATTTGTTACAACCCATTCAACAATATTTCCAGCAACAAAAGATTTAGTATTAACTGAAATGAGGATTGAAGGAACACCAAACCCTAGCAGAAAACCTTCATAGAAGTCCAAAATTCTTGTTATATTCACTTCTTTCAAATCCACTGCTTGATTCCACCATTTAAAGGAATCAATTGGGGAAACAGTCCATCTATTCCCTAATCTTTATGGTGGGTTACTGAGGCCTATGAAGTCGAAAACCCATTAAAATAATGGTTGGTAAACTAAAATTGGATACAATGGTAAAGCATAAAGCCTCTCTTTACCTATAAAAAATACACACATTTGACATCTTCTTACTCAAGCATGGAAGTCCTTGAAAGGCTTGGCCAATAATATCTACTTTTTAAGATCTTAGAGAATGTAGTTTTTGTAGAATAATTCCCTCCACCTTGTCCATCATGGAATTGATCAAGTATAATTTTCACTTGAGTTGGCTCAATACATCTCAAAAGTACATCATTGATGTCTTTTCTAAATAAATCATCATTAACCAACAAGAAAGGAATAGATTGCAATATGAATAATCTTATATTTGATTTGTTAAAATTTGGTGGATACATACCATGTTGAACGTACATTATCATGTCTGAAAGACAACTTGAAGGCTACTGATTTTCTACTTATTTAGGCTCATCTTGTAGCAATAGGACAACTTCTTTTCTCTCTTAAAAGTCTTGAGCCAAGTGTTAAAAAAAACATGTCCTTTAATCATCTTAGTAATCTTGATGTTGATGTCATATTCTATGACTCTCACGATCCGATCTTCTTTCTTTTCACTTATGACCTTGTTCAATAAAAAATCTTAAACTCTTGGGTGAGCAACCATTATGTGAATTATGTTTTTAGAGATTATTATTCCTAAACTTCTTAAGGGATTTTACAATGGAAAGAACATACTTTTTAATAAAAGAATACCTTGTTTCATACTCCATCAAGATTTGAATGAAAAGTGCTATTGGATTCTCCAAAACTTCTTTATTTTTCCAAGTCAACAATATTGATATTGTATCAATGTTAGTATATACATAAAACATGAAATATTTTGAAAAATCAGGATCTATGAGTGTGAGAGATAAAGCTATAGCTTTCTTAATGGCCTCAAATCTATTTATTCCTTCCTATTTCCATGTAAAATTCTGATTTCTCTTCATCATGTTGGTCAATGGCCTTGATAATGAGGAAAAATCAACAATATACCTTCTTATGAAATTGATTTTCCCAAGAAATCTTTGCAATGATTTCTTCTTCTTTCGAAAAGATAATGCAAGAATATAAATCAGTATTTTTGATCAATGCGCATACCATGTTTTGAAATGACATGACCAAGAAGTTTTCCCTCATTAATAGAAAATACACACTTTTTGGATTGAGTGACACTCCATATTCTCTACATATTTCAAACACTTCTTTGAGATGAGATAGGTGATCACTTGTAAGATTTGAAAATAATGTTATATCATCCAAATAAACAAAAAAACTTGTTAATAATACCTTGGAATGTCATGTCCATAGCTCTCTAAAATGTTGCACCTACATTTGACAATCAGAATGGAATTATTTGTATACATAAGTGCCCCACATAGTTGTGAATGTTGTTTTTAATTGTTCTTTTTCTTTGAAAATTATTTAGTTGTAACCATTTTACCCATCAAGAAAAGAATACCTTTCAGAACTAGTAACTAGTTTAAGTATTTTCTCCATTGATGGTAAAGGATAGTGATCCTTAAAAATCAACACATAATTTGATTTCAGCGTTCTTTTTCCTTACTGAAAAAATATTGGATACCCAATTAGAATGCTTGATGGGAAAGATAATGGATGACTCAATAATTTTTTCAAGCTATTTCCTCATAAATGGTTCTAATTTAGGGTTGACTGGACTTCTTTTGTCTTACCATTTTTGCATCAACTTCTAATTCAATAGTGTGTTGAGATAGTGAAGGATCAAACCTCCTTAAATCATTATATTGCCATACAAACATATTAATATATTCTCTACATAACTCAATGAATGCATCTTTTTTAGATTTTAAACATACCTTGCCAAGATTGAGATTCTTACCATAAAAAAATGGTGACACTTGCATGTTGATCTATACTTGTAGTAAGAACATCTCTTTCTTGTTTGATTTCTTCATTCTCTCCAAATATGCTCTTCAAACTTACAAGGCCTTTAAGAATCTTGTTTGACTTAAGATTCATAATCTAATCTTCATAATTGTGTTGAAGTTTTCCTTTGTTTTGTGAAGAAAAATTAGCCTCTTCCTACAAAAATATGACTATGTGAGCATCATCATAAAAAAATTTCCAGTGTGAGTTATTATTTGGAATGGATGGCCTCACTATAACCTTGATATGAGGTTATAATTTACAATATTTGATATTTGCAGGTATGTAAAAATGAGGTCCAATGGCTACAAGTCTATTAACATGCTTGTTCCTATCTCTAGGAATAGTTTTTATGTTAAAAGCAAGGAAATATTCAATCATATCCCATACTCTATGTTTGTATGTCCAGCTTAATGGATTTTTTCAAGAATTATAGCCCCATACCTGACATATAGTTATATTGTTGTCAACATAAACCTGAAAAATTATTGATTCCATTCTTTCTTTCCCACTCTAGGCTATGGATAAGTGCCTCATATTCTGATACATTGTTAGAAAAGCCAAAATGAAACTTAACATATGAAAAATGTCTCTATTTGGTGGGTGAAATCAACATAAACCAGCTTATGAAACATGTTGATTTTTTGATCCAAATATGGTACTATAATTTTTTTGTACTTTTCAAATTTATAGATAATAGGAACTTAAAATCAATTTTACTATTCTTAATATCCAAAATTTATTAATTCCTTTATTAATAATGCACTTCAGTTTGAAATTCATTCACCACACTAAAATGTGCAATTGTGGATTATGGATATTGAGTTTATCTTAAGTCATTTTTCCCATTTGAAAAGATGATCGCTTAATCAAATAATTAAAATCCATTTAATATATTTTTATCTGATCAAAATATTCATCCAAAAACTGAAATGAAATCCAAAATAGAAGATTGATAACGGAGTTCACCCAAAGGTTACGTCTCTAGATTCTCAAAAAGAGAATCGGTCTATTTAACATCCAATGAAGTATAATTAACCCTTTAATAATGACTAACATATATTTATACCTGCAAATGAGCTGATTTGAGACTCAAGGAACTCTTAAAGATAGCAGAAATTGTCCTTGTGTCGATATGTGGCTCCTAAAAAGTCTCCTTGTTGAGTTTCCAGTGAAAATGCGTCCAAAAAATGCGTAAAAATTTAAATGTACAACAAATACATGAAATAAGTTTAAATTTATGTGAATCTTATGAAATTATAAATAACTTCCCTTTTTACTCCATGGCCTAGTTTGGACTAGAAGTGCTTGGAAAATTCAAATCTCTACTAGTTCCTCGTGCCTATTTTATGCAACTACGATGGAAAATCACCCACATAAGAAAATATATAGAACTTCATGAGAAAATAAGATCACCATTGTCTTCATCTCAAAATTCTGAGAAACTTTTCTTTTTACATCAAGTTTTAAAAATGCCTATAAGTGCCTCAAAACCTCATATGAATGTCTGCTGCCCTGTTTGGTCTCTTCCACTACATAGAGCACAGTGCTCTATTTATACTGGAGAGCTCATCTTTTAGGTCATCTGAGCTAAGTTCCGAGATGGTTGGGCGAATCAACTTAGGAACCTGAGGTCACGAGTTCAAAACCTAGTGGTGCATATTTTTCGTCAGCACATTGTTTTCCAATGTGGGGTGAATCCCACATTTGTAGTGGGAAAACCATTTTAAGCATTTATTAAAGTAGACTGTGGATAAGGTATTTGTGACTAAGTCCTCCCCTACCATTATTTAGTTGGCCACCAATTATATTGGCTAAGTTTTGCATTTTTTAATTGAACGACCATTGTGGGAGGGCCGATTTGTATTGATATACCCCCATTGTGTTGGGTTATGCATAGTTTGTTCACTTGGTTTGCCAAGTCATATGGCTGAGATATACGTGAGCTATTGGTGATACACCCAATGCGTTGGGCTGATAGTTAAACATTGAGCTATACGGGGAGCTACGTTATCCATTGAGCACCGAGATAAAACAAAACTTGCCAAGATCATAGGGGATAATGTGAATCTTGAACCATGTGGAAACAAATAACCACACAGAATGTAATGTGATCAACTCGGTGGGGAGTTGATCACCCCATCGAGCTAGAAATATAGCTCACCTGAGATGATTATTAACTTACAATGCAAAAATCAACTCAAAGTGAAAAAATCAATCTCGAAACATAATATCGAGCTCGGGATGCAAAATTGACATCTACGTGCTGGTTTGAGAGCCCATCATGTTGGTAACTAAGAATATAGCTCTCACGGTGGTTGGGCTCCCCTCCGGTAAAAAAGCTGATCCTCTTATTATTTTTCTTTATATCATGAGTCGAAGAACAGAGGCCCAAAACCATATCGAACAACATTTTCTTCTTTTTCTCCTTGCCACATGTCACATATGGATTGGATTGTTGACCATGTTTGACCTGTTGACCCATTTAAGACCCCAATCTTTGACTGAGAATAAAAACTGCATATAGACTCCATTTCTGAATTTCTACAAACCGTTGGAAAGGAATCGAGATATTCATCAATGTGGTAATAGTTTAGGGAGGTTTAGGAAAAATCCAAGAACCAAAAAATCCTTTGGATCATTTTTGCAGCCATCAAAAAATAATTTCCAGAAAACATCCTCTAGTTATTTTACCTTTTCCATCGCTATAATTTCAACATTTTGTTCATGAATACAATAATTTCCAAGGCCTTTTTATTCAATAACTCTATAAGGATCATGCTCATAAAATTCATTAGTCCTTTCATCCTTAAATAAATCAAGTATACCTTATAATGAAAGAAGAGTTTCAAATTCAATCGAAGTTATGTGCTCATCATTGATAACATAATTTACATTTATCATGCTTGGTGTACGAGGATCAATGTTAAAATTTACAAAAGGTTCAAAATTGATTGTCACTTTAGTTCAATACTTGGTTCTAAAAACATGATAAGACCAAGCAGCTAAAAGGTAACTTATAATTTTGGATGTGAAATCTCTTGAAAAGCGCATAAGAAAATAAGGTGGTAAGTCTACCACGATGACATCCTGCAAAATAGTTACACATGGGAAATCATGAAAGGTGAGCTTAAAATTTTTAATCATGACTATTTTCTTAGTAGGATTATTGTATAGCTGTAAAAAACCTTCGACACTTGGTTTATACTTATGTCCCAACTTCTCTATAACCAATTAGGACATAACTGTGCTATTTGCACCCCTATCTACCATACAATTGTGTACCAACAAGTCAACTATTATTGATGAAAGGTATAAAAGAGGTGGTTTTACAAACTATACCTCACTAACAGTATCCTTTTCCTCTTTGAATGCTGGTTGTTTTGAATTTTTAACTTATTAGTCTGTATTTTTCATGAATATGTTGTCTATACTTTTTGTACCTTCTGCTGGTTTTGATGATATTTTTAGACCTGAAAGTTTTTTAACAAGAAAATCCTTTTGTCCCGGACTGGATAATATGTCTCACATGGTCATAATAACATGTTATTTCTTTATATGATTAACATTATTGAAAGGCACAACTCCTACCTTAAATTGAACTTTTGAAACAACAACTTGCTCTTATACTTGGGGTGAAAAAGAAATCATACCAACATGAGTATTGTTATTTTCTTGAGTTAGAACAAGAACATGATCATTTGTATCTGTATCCATGACTCTCTTTCTCTACCTTGTTATATGTATAAAAAACTTACTCCTTTCTTTAGCTCTAACTTCTTGATTAAGAGTTGTATGATCACTAACTTAAAAAATTACCATAGTTACATCTAGCTGTCACTATATATAATTTGGATCATCTTATGATGTAAGATAAAAACTTTGTTGCACCTAATAATATTCTTCCTCTTGAGTCATCTATGGTATATGAAAACATTTTAGCACCATTTTCAATGCTATAATTGGCTCACTAGGCTGTAAATTAGGATCTGACATCATTTGTTTTGGGGTTGCACTGAAACCAAGGCTCTAAAAGTTGAGGGGATATTAGGATCAACAATTGTAAGTGATTTTCCTACTGTAATATCTCCTTGAGCTTGAAATGGAGGCCTATAACCTTGAGCGGGAGTTCTTAAATTATTATAAGGTTGATATTGATTCCCATAAGGTGGTTGATATGGTCTATTTGTTTGCAATCACTACATTTTCAGCTATACTATATCATTCGACATGCCCTGAATAGCCCCTTTCAAATCATCTATGCCATTAGGTTGAACTATATAGTAGTTATTATTTAACAATAGCAGAATAGGAGATAGCTCGAGAAAATTGGGCATATAAGATCCAGGGGCCAATTTTTCATCTTCTATAAGGTTGTTTTCTACTCTTATTGCTATGTGAAAAGTAGTGGGAAGTGTAATACCACCTATGGATTGAATTATAACATAAATATCACTATTTAATGTATGTAATTAATACAAAAATGTATATTCAAATGAAGGCTTAACAACTTGTGGTATCATTTCCCGAGTTCCTATAAATCCCATATTAAAGTTTGTCATAAACTATTGAGGTGCTCTCTTAATGGTTGTAATTTGTTCAATGAGGGATAAGTGGTCTGATTTTTCCTCAAATTATTTACAAAGGGCTTCGCCCAATTGATCCTATGTAGTAATAGATCCTATTGGAAAACTTCTAAAACATTGGAGGGCTTGTCCTTTAAAAGATGCAGTAAATAACCTTATGGAAACATTCTCATGAGCTGCATCGCTGATAAAACATAGGGCAACAACACCTTTTATGTGTTCAATAGGTGTGGTTTGGTCTTTTCCGCTAAAAAAAGGAAGAATTTTTAAGGTAGCAGCTAATATGTCATTAAAAACAATAAGTTGCAAAGGACTACCACCCATGAAGGTCACAAAAGGTCGATTTCTTGCCATTAGAGAGGTGGGAATCTAAATAACAAAGTTATGAGTTGGAGTTGGAGGAATGGAAATATTAGACCTGTTATAAGGTGTAGTATTCCCAATCCTTCTTCTTCTAACAAAATTAAGAGGTAATTGAACAAATTCAAAAGCAATACCTCTTGATGATGAACTTTTGTTCACTTTAGGCATAGAACATGAGTAAATCGGCAACCAATTCCTCCTAGTAATAACCAATCTTCGATGTAATAATGATAATTTGTCAAAATCTTCATCCAAAATTGTCTATGCAGTAAGGATTTGAAATTGGTTGAGTGGTTTTTGGCTGATTACACATCTTAAATATGTGTTAATATCTTCCTCTGTGATGAAAACTGTGGAAAAACTAGATTAAATTGGTGATTAGGAATAACTGTACTCTTAGGAATAGGCATTAGAAAACACTATCTTCATTTACGTGCTTAGAATAATGTCAATATCTAGTCGGTGCTCCAAACAGGTGTGCCAATAACAATTATCAATCCAAAGTGCACCCTGAATGAAGAAGTGTAAACAAATCTTCACTTCATTTGATACAATGGGGAATCCTCTTAGTTGTGGGTGACTCGGGTTGAAGAGAACCTCCGAATTGGGTTGGTTCCCTAGGATGGATCACCTAAACTAATTCTCTAACGAGGTTAAGGGAGAGAAATATACACAAAATTAATGGAAACATGTAAAATAGGTGATACACCAATGTTTTGGGACTTATGACTACACAAAAAACATTGAGTTGATAGTTAAAGAACGAATAACATTCACTTCAATTTCTGTTTGATGGGATTTTACACTCACAAAAGGCACTAACATGCATTTAAATGCCCTGCAAAAGCTTACAAAACCAACTTGATGGAGGTGTTTTGAGTTATAAGCATGCAAAGGAAATAAAAATTCACTAACACATACCAAAAACACGCTGTAACACACTTCAACACGTTGTAAATAGAGGAAGAATAAAGTCTTTATTGCTTCAAAAAGGTGTTGTAGTACAATCTTTGCATAAGCTAAGCATACAAAATGAACAAGTCTCCCTTCTTGCTTGAAAATAAAATTACATATAACATAAAGAGAGAGAATAAAATCAACTCCTCCGCCAAAAATAACACTTAACCTTAGTTTGACTACTTGGCTAATTAGAGACAAATTCAATATTAGTCAATCATGCATAATTTGACTCTTTCTGTAAAAAATTTAATTTTCAAATATTATCAAGGGTAAAAAATTATGTGCATGATATCTAGAAGGGCTAAAAATACTCTTGCATGTACAACTTGTTAACTTGGTCAAATTGTTTTTTGACTCTGTTTCTTTACAAAAATGAGGTAAAAGGTCTGCTTTTAGAAAAAGTTGTGGAAATGTATAGAACTCTTTGGAGAGTTTAATGTAAAAAGGCTATTTTTGTGATTTTGGCACATGCATGAGGTGGTGATTGGTTTGACCTATGGGGTAAACATGTTTGATTAACACCTTTTTTGCTTCGTTGAATTTGGGTAAACATTCACCAAATTATACATGAGAGGGGTGAATGTTTCAACTTTCACTGGTTTCTCACCAGTAAGGACTTTTTCTCACTGGTTTCAACTTTCCTGGGCATGAGTTGTGCTTTTCACTCAAGGGCTAGATGTTGTTTTTATTTTTGGGTGGAGCTCATTTACTACGATCTTTGTTTATCATTTGGGAGTTGCTCGTGTTGGGTTGCCATGTATTTCATGTGGGATCTTGGTTGAGCTCGTGGGATGTGCTGAATACCCCTTTAAGCTCACCATTTTGTCTTTTTAGAGCTTGTCATGTATTTCAATTGAGTTGGGAGTATTCTTCATGTCTGTGAGCTCTGCTGCTTGCATGGCCAACTCGCCACTTCATTATTAAGGGCTCAACCCCGTGGATCTGTGTTTTATTTGCTTGTCTGTCCATTTGCTAAGCTCGACCCTTTTTATTAGAGCTCTACTTTCATGACTTACATTGGTTTTAGCTCATGTCGAGTGTGATTAGTTGTGCATGGTAATTCACCAGCTTAGGCATCGTTCAATGATGTGCTTGCATTTCCCTATCTATTCTGAGCTAGGTGTGTTTGTGTGCTACTCGAGCTTTTATGTAATCTATTTTTCTCGACACTGTGCTTTCACATCTCAGTATGTTCAATGAGTCCTTTGCGTAGCTCTGTCTGTTTGCACGACTTGGTTGTGACTTTTGGGGTCAGCTTTTCATTATTCGCCATGCATGATTCTGGTGAGTTGGGTTTCGTTTATTGCATTAGGCTTGAATGGCTTGCCATGGGATCGCTGCCCTTTCTCATACTCAACTCCATTATGTGATGGAGTTATGTTTCTTATTGTTTAACTCGATGGATACTCGTACTGACTTGGGTTGTGCTTAAAATAGCTTGGCTGTTATCCTGGTTCGAGTCATGTATTGATGGCTTTGCCTTGACTCAGTGGTATTGGGCAAGTTACCCTCCATGCTTAGTTCCATTTTCTGCCATCTTGTGCATTCGATCTCAAACTACCCAGCTCGCATATTTCTTGTGGCTTGATGTGCATATTACCAAGCTCGATTGTTTGTGTAGACAAACTATAAAAAGGTAAACTGTTACTTGATATTTTGTTCATCTGGTTAATGCTTGAAAAACGTGGTGCTTGAGAAAATGGCTCAGATTTATGATTTTAAGCTACAATTTTTTTCATTCTTACAAGATGTATGAGGGAAGCAAACTGAAAATATGTAGTTTTCTTCACTCTAAACCTTGTATTTATAGTGATGGGTACCTTAATGAAATCTTGTAAACTCTAAAAATTCGTATTATGGGAGATTGAAAGTCTTCCATCTTAGATAAGAACCTATATTTTTGAAATGTAACTTGAAGTCTGTTTTCTTTTGCAACTCAATTTTCATTTTTGAATCTGTAAAAACGTGGAAAGTTTGAATCTTGCACACTTCTAAATTTGGACCTGATGGCGTAAACTATGGCACTTATTTGCAAACTTGAAAAATGGATACAACTTCTCCTTTTGTGTATTCTGAAAACTTTCTTCTTCAGCTTGAGTTGATGGTTGCGGTTGTATCCTTATCCTGCATCTTACTAAAATTGTATTTCTTGATGCCTTTTTTGGGAACTTGTTTTCCTGTTTCACCTTATCCAGGATGGCTGACTCATACTTCATATAGGCATTGTAATGCATTCTTAAAAAAACACCTATGCTTGACATTTTGATAAACAATTCAAATCTGGAACTTGAGAACTGAATTTTCACAAAATGTTCGGCTGCGATATTTACTTGTAGCATTTGTTTTTACTTTTGGAAGAAAATAAACACCAAGATTTATCAATTGTAGATGCAATCTTGACACCATTATATGCAAAGTGAAATTTATTTTCATATCTAAATTTCTTCAATGTACTTCCATATTTCATTTCATGGGTGTAACCTAGAATACACTTGTTCTTGATAATTTGATGATCATTCCAAATCTGTGTGATTTTTCTGAAAGGTCTATGAAGCATTAGTTGAAGGAAGAACATGTCTCATTCTGAAGATCTGTATTTGCAAGCTTTTCCTTTCCATTTTATTGATTGCAACATTCTTTTACTTCTGTAATAAATACTGCATGTATATCCGAAGCTAAAAATATAACGAGGAAAAGTACAACCCCGAGTTCTAACCTTTCTCTTTTTCTTTCTTTCAGTTATAATGAAGTAACAAATGGATCCATGGAGGAGGTACTTGCAAGGAAGGGGGTCTTGTCCATCCAGGAAATGACAGGTTCCTTTCTCTCCATTTCCATCTTTACATTTACATGCATTTTTTACTTTTCAGCCATATCCCTCAGCTCGTGTGGATCTGTGTACAATTTCCTTACAAATATATTCAATTTGTCTTATGTAATGAGTTGTTTGGTGATTATTTCTTTTCAGTTGTATAATCTCAAATGAACATCTGTAACTCAATACAATAACACAAATGCACAATGACCTAACCAAACAAATGTTTTATTTAAATGAACCAGTTTATTGATTATGAAGCTCCACCAAATCTTTTTCATGAAACTTTGCAGAATTAGGAAACACTTTTGGTGAGGGTGGGGAAGATATATATTTCTAAAAATGAGAAGGTTTAGATTAGTATTTTACATAACTATATGGATAATAATTCAAGAATTGGGAAAAGGATGGTCCCTTAGGCTACTCTTGCAGAGGCTTAAACGATGGAAGTGGAATGTTCCCCTTAGGAGGAAGATAACTCTCATTGGGTTTTAAGAAATTAAAAAATGTATAAGTTTCATATTTGAGGGGGTTACAAGGCTTCAAAAACTTTAGTAGTATGGCTATCAAACTACAAAAAATGGTTTCCGCATGGATATGGATCCTTCGGACAAGACTGCATAATATCAAATCTTTCTTCAAACCATTGATCTTTTTCATATATGACTCTATGATTTGAATATTGTACTGAGTGTGGAAAGATCATGGAAAAGGGTAATCCCAAAGATAAGGTCACATTATACTAGGATGAATCTTCCTTTTCCTCCAAATGTTGATGTGATTTTTGCATATTCATCTCCAGAAATCAAACCTGTGATTATAGATAAAGATTAGGCACGAAAATTGCTTCACCATGGGTACATTATTGTTCTTGTAGACCACCATAGCTAGGAGAGGAAACATATGGGTTGATTTGACTTGATTTATGCATATATCCATAAAAATAAGGGTCATATTTTTTATAATATGAAAAACTATGGGTAAATAGAGGGGGAGGGAGATTAGATTTTGGCTAGAACTGAGAGTTCCAAGTAAGGAAGGAAAGTACCACGGATACATAACTTCATGAAATGGGAAAGGGTGAATGAAAATGGAAATGGCTACATAAATGTGGGTTGACTGGTCTTTGCTTCTGCCTGATGGGCTTAGCATCTGGATCCAGTTCTATTGTATGTTGTGCAAACTTTGGATTGAATCCTCACACGTCTTCATAACTCTAGGAAAAAACATCTAGAAATTCTTGGCAAAGTTGTATGGATTCATATCTCTCTTGCTTAGTGGCCACCTTTCCAATTTGGAGTGTCTTTCCTTCCCCAACAAAAATAGTTTATGAATCATCTCCCTTGACCTTAATGTTTGCTTTCTCTTTATGAAACTAGTCATTAGGGTTGAATATTGACTCCAGTGTCACCAAACCTTTTGGAAACTTGTTGGTCAGCAACTACACTACTTGATCCCCATACTACTTCTCTAATTTATCTTGATTCCTAGCTGATAATTCAGCGTCTTCTTGCAAAAAAGTTACGATCTGTTTATCATTTTTAAACACCTGCCAGCTTGTGTTATTGTCTGGAACTATTGGCCTTACAATCACATGGATATGTGGTTTTGTTTTGCCTCTTTTGATACTATCAACCACATCAAATGTTTCTCTAATTGCTGCAAGTGTATTTGTAGCTTCATTCTTTTTCCTGGGTATGGACACAATGTTGAAAGCTTCGAAATATTCAATTAGGTCCCATACCCTATTTTTGTAGCTCTTGAGTAGGTCATTCTTTGCAGTGTGTTGCCCTCTGACTTGATTCACAATTAGCTCACTATCACCAAATACTTGTAAGTTCTTAATGCCTCTCTTTCTTGCCCAATGTAATCTGTGAATTAAGGCTTCATACTCAGTTGTGTTTTTTGAGCAAGAAAACTGGAAACAGAAAGCTGAGTAATATTTCATAACTTGTGGCAAAATGAGCATAGCTCCTCCTCTTTCACCTTGTCTACTCCTTGATCCATTGAAGAATAACTGCCATACTTCGTTATCATCTTTGTGATATGGCTTGGTGATGCTAGGGAGAGGATGATTCTCTTCATGCAAACAATAGACTCCTAGCTCAGATTCTTCCATTTCTTTGTAAGGGTCAAAAGCATGCCTTTTGTTTGCCCATTCATCGAGAGTCAAGTCTAGAATACTTCTGACCTTGGTATCTACCTCATAGGTGCTTGGGTAATCCTCTTGATCAAATGCTGAACAATTTTCATTAATTAGACTCGGTATATGAGGCTCTATGTGAAAGTTTACAATGGGCTCAGATCTGATTGTGGCCTTAGCCCCATACCTCATTCTTAATAACATGTGTGACCAATCAACAGACCAATAACCCCCAATTTTGGCAGTGAAGTCTCTTGACAAACACAATGCAAAGAGAGGTGGCAAGTCTATGACTGATACATCTTGCAACACCATTACATTGGGACATGCATGTAATGTGAGGCTCAAATATTTGATTACTCCAACCATTGTTACTGTTGTTCCATCCAATTGCACCACACCTTTGATGATGTATTCGTATTCAAGACCTTACTGGAGATCTATTTGTTTTGGCATGATAGAGCTACTTGCTCCTAAATCAATCATGCAATTATGTATCAACTTATCTCCTATGATCAATGAGATATATAATGGAGGGGGCTTCAAATTTTTACCTTGATGGCCTCCTCGATCTGATGCTCCTTGCTGAGCTACATTGGTAAGTACCTTGTCTTGTTGATTGGGTGGCTGATTTGATGCTGACCAGTTTGCCATAGCAGCTTGCAATAGGTCTCTTTGTCCTGGGATAGCTAATGACTCCCACATTGATATGTTTGCATTCGTTTTCTTCATTTTCTCAATGATGTTGAATGGAGATGAACTATCTCTCTTCTGCCCCTTCCCTTGCACATTCTTCTCTTGTGCATGGGCTGTTACAACGGCACTTGAGGCTGGTCTAGAAGGTGGCTTGGGGATGACCTTGCACATTAGGAACTGCACTTTGATTACCAATACCTTGTGGAGTAATACCTGAGGCTACAGATCATTTGAATTTGATGACTGTCCTTCTCCAATATTCCTTCTCTTGGACCGTGTATTGGCTGCTACACTTTGAGAAGGGGCTTGGTTCACACCACAAAAATCTTCAGCCTACCAATTGACAAGTGTGGTCTCATTCAGAGGTGCTTCTTGCTGAGTTGATTCCTACTACTTATTTCCTTCTTGGCTTGTCTCTTGTTCTACACCCATTACTGTTAGCATAAGAGTTTGATTTAAGGCACCATTAAAACACATTGACTAATTATGAGGTTGATTGCATGGGAAACCTCAGTCATATTCTTTAGCCATGTTATTTTGTATTGGTACCAAAGCTCTAATGTGGATGCAACATTAGGATTATATGGTTGGAATGGTCTATTAGCTTGAGGTTGACTTGGTTCTGATTTTGATTTCCAATGGGTGGTCTATTAGGCTAATATGGAGGTCTATTTGATACTGTTTGGAGGCTGATATGGCCTAAAACTTTGAGCTTGCTACTTTCTTGAGTAGTCACTAGCTCATTTCCTAGGTTTTGTAGTTGCTTCATAACCTCTTGTAGCTCTTTTGAGGTGCTTGAAGAAGATAGAGGCCTCAAGCTTCAGTTGAACAACTCTGATTTCTTGGAGTAGGAATAGGAGCTAATGTGGGTGTTTAACTAGTTCTTGGAGCTCCTAGTCCTAGATATAGAGGCATAGGTGGCCTAGGTGCTAGCTTACCAACTTAAATCAAGTAATTTTCAGCTCTAATAACAATATTATAGGTTGTGGGTATAGTTATACCTCCCATTGATTGAAACATCATGGAAATATTTTTAAAGCTTTAAGAGGAAGTATAGAAAATTACCTTCAGGTTGGTGGGTACCACCGGAATCCTATCCCACATCCTCTGAAATCTGAAGTTGAATCCGTCAGCTGTTCATTAGGAGCTCTCTTGATGGTTGTCAGTTGTTCCAACAAGGATAGGTTGTCCCTTTTTTCTCTAAATTGATTATGGAGAGTTGTGCACAAATGGTCCCAATTCTGGATAGACCCTACTGTTAGACTTCTGAACCATTGCAAATCTTTACCTTTAAAGGAGGATGCCAATAACTTAATAGCAATGTCCATTTCAGTAATTTCATGAATTGCACAGACATTTGCAATGTCTTGGATGTGGTCAATCGGAGTTGTCTGGTTCTCTCTAGTGAAATATGGAACGTTCTTCAATGCTGCAACTGGAACTAGATTTTGTGCATTGAGAGCCAGTGGGCTGCTGCTAGTGAAGTTGATGTAGGGGTTGGGTTGTGCCATCTTGATTGGTCAAAGGACTCTAGTTGATTGAATGAAAGGCCTATTAGGTGGAGGTGTTGACAATGTCCTATTTGGTGGAGATGGAGACCTTTGAGCTCTTCTTCCTCTTCTTGCTCTATCTGGGGATAAATGTAGATAGACAAATAGCCCCTCTTCTCTAGTTCTTGACCTTGTTTAGATTCTTCTCATGAATATGCCAGGCTTGGACTGCTAAAATCAGTGGATTCTGCCCCTTTTTTGGAGTCGCCAGATGTGCAATTTCAGAGCTCCTTATCAGCTAGGAATTTAAAACAAGTACACATCAATCTTGTTGCAATAAAATGAAGACTTCTTGGTCCCACCAGGCATGCCAAAACTGTTGATTATGTCAGAAAAGTAGCACCTTAATATTTTCACATTGACAATGAGACCCTACCCTGGGAATAACCTCAGAGTCTGATCGGGCGTGCCAAAACTAACTGATCGATGGGTATGTTGATACTTTTAGTGTGATTACATAACATGGAGCATCTCTCAAAGTGTGGGACTTTACGAATTGAGAGAGCTCTCTAGATGAAGGCTGGTTCATATTCCTCTGTTTAGGTGCACACATTCATATTGCAGAGGATCTACTCTAAAACCTACTCTAACTTTCCAAGGAGACAAGGTTAAGGAGATGCAAGAAATAAAACCTAAACTAATAATGGTGATGCACCAAAGGAATGTTGAACACCTATTTTGTAATTAAACACAAACCATTGAACTATAACACAAACACCATGCACAGATAACCAAAACTATGCAATGAGAGATCAGGAAGGAGACAATGAAATATAAGAGAGGGTTGAAATCTATCCATAGACATGCTATTATCTCCAAAATTTGATACAGTGCATTACAACAGGCCAAGAGGAAAAATTGCACATTACAATTTGAATGGGAGGTTTGAGCTCCATAAATCCACTTACAGAAAGAGAAGAAGGGAGGGTGCAAACAAGAATGTCCAACCTTTAGAAAAATTTCCTCCTTATAATATATAGGAAGAATGAGAGAAGGAGGTGAGAAGAAATTAGGACTCTACTTCAACCACCCAAGAGATGCATTAAATCCACCTACGAAATTAGTGGGTTTCATGACACAGTGCATGCCTCATTTTCCATTCCTTGTTGGGAAAGAAATACCTCATTACGCTAGTAGGTGAGAAACGTGATAGCCTCTAAAATGGTGGCCTATATTTACTCTAATAATAGTTGAGGTCATCTAAAGGTCAGGGTCGGGTGTCCAATGTGGGCTCTCAAAATATTTTAAGATCCAAGCATGTAAAAATATTGGCGGCTTTATGATTCACCAAATCTTTTCCAAGCATACTTTAGGTTTGGTGTCTACCACTGTGAGATTTACATGTAGCCCCACGCATTCTTAAGATTTTGCTACCTCCTTTCACTCCTAAAGTTATGTCAAACTAAGAGGTGGTGTCTTCTGTAGGCCTGCTATGTTTCCTTTGTACTCTACCTAAGCCCTTCTTATTGGTGGAGACATTATGCTTGACCTGAGACACGTGGAGGCTCAGCACACATTTGGGACCTTCCTTTGGATTTTTCCTTTAAAGTTGTGCCAGAAATGCAAATCCTGGAGGCTTCCACTGACCCTTCTATTTATTGATTCAACTGCTCCGGATTAACTTTTCTCAATCCCTATGGCTATGTGGTGGAGCTCTAGTGCTTGTTTGGGGAATGCAAAAATAGATAAAAACCTTAAAGGTGCGCCGTTGAGGCATCAATGGCTTCCATTTCCTCGAACCTTCTTCAGAAATGGACAAATGAAGATGATTAGTGAAACCATTTCAGACTAAAAAGTGATCATAAGCGATCCTATACTCACTTGGGGTATGCCTCTAGATTTTGCCTTTGAATTTGCGTAGAAGAGGCACATGGAGGCTTCCGCTTACCCTTCTATACTTAGTCGATTCAACGACCGGCTCTACCCCTTTTTTACTCTGACCATGTGGCGAGCCTGCACTCATTTGGGAACCTACTCTTGATTCTTCCTTTTAAGTTGTACTGAGCTGACATGTGGACTCTTCCACTGCCTCTTTTATACTTAGCCTATTTGGGCCAGAGTGAACACTACCTTCCACTACCATGGCCAAGACTTCTTGTAACCTGACTGTTAGATTTAAAATACGGGCTTGCATGACTGACCTGACCCTTCAATTTTCTCCTATGTAGGGTCGTGTTTGATCAATTTTATCTAAGGGGAAAAATTGGATAACAGTTACATAGTAAAGCAAAATTATTCAGCAAAAATTATGTAAATGCTCAACTTAGGATGAATTATTTATATTCCTCGAGCTTGGTCCTCCATTCCGTGACCACTTCTACATAGGGATTTATTCATCTTCATAACTACTCAAAACCAATATCATACACTTGACCTTATCCACAACCTCTTTAATATGCAACATGTTGAGCCTGTGCCCATAGATAATCATAAATGCATTCATCCTCTTAATTTTCTTAATCAAATTACTATTCTTGGCCTTAAGTTTTTCAACCATATCCTCCAAGGCTTCCATCATGTGAGAGAGAAAATAAGCCTATTCCCTTCCTGATCACTAGAAGAAGATCCCCAAGCTAGACTTTGAAGGGTAGTAGCTTCATTGTAATCCTTTTGAGCTTTAAGTTTCATTTGCAGAAGCTTCCCATGACTCTGACCAATCTAAAATGATCATTTTAATATTCTGGGTAAATTAACACCAGGAACCCTTAATCGGAACTTAAGGGAGCCTGCCTTTTCATTTAACAATACATATTTTATCTTGGAGGGAGCCTCCACCTTCATCTTCTTAAAGGGGAAATAATCAAGGATTCCATCGAATTAAATCACCATATAAAGTAATTATAATTTTCCTATTTTGGATGGAATCTAGATTAATGCAACACATAAAATGTGGGTGTGCCCACTTTCTATACTTCCTATCTAAGGTAATATATTATCACCTTTAAGAAACATATTTTTAGGCCACAAACTAGGTAAAGATAATTTTGTTATTCCATCATCTGTGTTATGTTTTCTCATTCAGGTTATAGGGGTGGGATCAAGTTCCTCCATACAATTTCTATATGGGGGGACACTATCCCCCTAAAAATTTCCAATTTAATCCCCCACTTTCCATACATGTACTTTAGCAATGAAGTAGGGATAAACATCGTATCCTGAACCCATGAATTCCATTGACCTATGCCCTTGATATGCATGATAGGCATAAGCATTTAGATCAAAGATACTGAAAAACAAGGGTCCTATAAAATGACTTTAACTTAACTTGTGAATACCTCTTTATCTTAAAGATCCCATCTCAGTTAATTGGGTCTATAAATTCAGTCAACAGAGATGCAAACATGATGAAAATTATATTAAACTCGGGTGAACTTTTACAGGAGATGTGACCCCTCATTCCTTATAGGCCATTAGCCTACAGTTGAATTCAAACAAGAAACTCACCGTTGGGTATGGTGGTCTTAAAGACTTCCAGATTTCATAAGCTTAAAATATTACATTCGAGGAAGTCCTCAACTTTAATACTTGTTAAAACAATATATCAGCATCCGTAATGTTTAGCTAAAAATACGATGTGGTTAATAATATTTATCTAGAGGTATAACAGGACAAATATCTTATTAAATAACATTATATTAAACACTCTCTTTCTATAATGCATTATTAATTAACCTGAATGAATCCCCCCTTAATTGTGATAAAATTTTCTCTATCTTGAGGATATGAATTTTTTAACAAGTCAAATTTCATCATGACTTCTTTGACTCATAAATGAGTGAATTCAGCTATTGAAATGTACAAATTTTAAGCCGGATGTTAAGTGCTTCAACACATGCTCACATTGAATGAACTTGTACCTCTGATGAATAAGTTCTTATCATTATATTACATAGATTGTGAACAATGATATAGAAACTTTCACAACATACATGGTGGTCATTTGTCATGTGAAGCATTCCCCAAAACAACTAGTATGTGACGTAGCCAAAAATCCCTTCACAGAACAACTTCTATTACAATGATAATCAACTTCTATGGAAGATCAAAAATCAAACTTTTTTTCTGTGACTTCCTCATGATCTTGTCCAAGGGTGGGTCATGAAACAATTTATAACCAAGAAAATTTTCTATCACTATGTTACTTGCATTGTCTAAATCCGAATATCCAATTAAGAAGTTGTTCTTCTTCTTGTTTCTTCATAAAAGGATCAACTAATCCTGAGATATCTGAAGATCCAACCTTGTTAAAATTAGGTAGACTGAAAAATCCATTTATGGGTTATGTGTAGAAGCTGGATAGATACCTAACTACAAGCTGGGTCTGGGCTATGTAGGTCAGGCAAATGAGATTCCTGGTCAGTTGCCAAGTGGAGACTGGAACTATACTCTCGAGAGGTGGATATAAAGGGAGATGAGATGTAATCTATTCTATAAGAGTACCAATTGAGAGTTTAGAAGCCATCAACTTTATTCCTCAAGCGTATTTATGGTACATTTCATATGAAGAAATAAAGATTGATTCTAGCAATATTACAAGTGATACGTCGCCCCAATAACACAATAATTGCATCAGTGTTTGCCCCTCAGATCACCACATGTCAAACGATCTGTTGTTATCCAAATTTTTTCTCCCTCTCAAGCTAAGAAGGAACACAAATTGGACATGGAGCCTAGAGATAGATAAATCATTGTGTGTGTTGTTTTGGAGCCAGGGATGAGATCTAACTTGTGCTTTGTTACTCATATTTGTGGAGAGATGGATAGCACCTTCAAGAGGATTTGACCTTTCCTCACTACTTTAAGTTGTGCCTCTTCAACTAGGGTGAGATGACCCTTAGTGTAACCTCTGTTTGATGAAGGAGATGGAGATATCCTTCTTTTGCACAAATTTTATGAAGAAAACCTTGGGAAAGTATGATCAATACTCCATAATTTAACTCTCAAGAGTTGTCACTTCTAAAAGATGAAGATAATTTCAAAACAAGGCTAAGGTTACTGAAGACATTATGGGATCCCGATTGTTCTCCATATTTTAGTAAATAGATTTTGTTCCTTTGTTGATATATATGGCAAATAGGGGTAGTTCAGGATGGATTCATGGTTTTTGAATGATTTTGGTGGGAGATTAAGCAGGATAAAGTTGATTATACCAAATCTTTGAGAAACTTCACAACAATTAGGAAACTCAACAATACAGAAAGCTTTAGAATAGTTAAGACGTTCCTTCAACCAGAAGGTGTGCTTCAATGGAGGCCTAGATCAACACATTTTCACACAGTCTTTGAGAATCCAGCACGAAGGCTCGAGTTATAAGACTCAATTAAACACCAAAATCTCTTATCAATCACGCCTAAAGTATACCCAAAGACTTACAAACAATCTTTATCAACAAATGATAGTGAAGTGATTTTAAATTTGTTTATCTCATCACAAGATGAAGGCTCTTCTTGAAATGAAATTGTAAATTCCACTAAACTGTCACAGGGATGAGATCCTGTGTGATTTCACAAAGATTTCAATGTAATATTGCAATAGGAACAAGAAAAACCACTTGCAGACATTCTGAAACAAAGCAAGACACAAATTGCTCCAGAGATTGAACACAAATTAATTCAAAATTTATTAGAATCATCAGCAGGGGAAAGCTACCAAAGAAATCTTAGTGCTCGTCAATGGATATACATCTGCAACCAACTTGACATGATAGAAAATCTAACATAGAAGAAATTAACCAAATATCTCGGATTGGTCTCTCAGGAAGACGACTTTTCTCAAATTTCTCGTAAGAATTCAATCCCTGACCCTTTGCAAGAGTATTATCATTGCATTTATACATTTCACTCACTCACTCATCCCAAATTTTCCCCCCAAAAAAGAAGAATATTCGAGGGACCTTTGCTTGTTACCAATTTTCCTCAGAAAGTGACGTTTAACAAATTTGCATCTGAAAGCTGCCAGGTGGACCAATTATGAATTGATCACATTTCTCAAACCCTCGACTAATGACTAGGATGCCATGCCACAACCTTTTTGGATAGTCCTTTTAATCATTCCTATTCTATCATGTGAGAAATCCCCATTTTAATCATTTTCCAAAGGCTCTGTACAGCTAGATCTGAAAGGTAATCCTTTTCGCTCTTGAGGAAACACCTTTTTCATCTTTGCACCTGCAACCTTCATCATTTCATCCTTTTCCCTCTCTTTCCTCTGCAACTTTGTCCCACATCCATCTTCTCTAGTAATTCATTTTTTGCAAGTGCCCGAGCAATTCCAACTTCAAAATATCGACCTTAACAATCCTTAGACTCCCAAATTAAGTTCTGAATCCATTCAATGGCACTTTGCAAACACAAAAGACAAGGAATTTCATCAAAAATGATGAAAAATAGTGTGTATTTGCATCTCCAAGAGTCTTGGGGAAAACATGGTGGAAAAAACAGGTGAAATGCACAACAACTGTTGAATCTTCCCCTTCTCAACTCTATATTATAGTCCATCCATGTGTTTCCTTAGTGCAACTGCAAAGGAGAATCATAGGGGCAAGTTTCCAAACAAGCACAAGCCTTTCATGTGCCTTGGGCCAATGAAAAACACCTTTTGGCCTTTGAAAAATTCTCAACAAAAAAGAGCCAGTGGAAGCCTCCACGTGTCTCAAAGGTGCACTTTGAGATGGTCCCCAAAAGTGGAGACCCTAAACAAGTATGGCTCACCACGTGTCTCAGTCCGGTAGAGTTATTAAAAAAGTTGAAGGATCAGTGGAAGGATTCATGTGTCTAGGGTCTGACACAATTTTCCTTGGCCATTAAAAAGTCCAAGCAAGGGCAGAGTGAGAAGAATCCTCCAAGTTTCCTCCTGATGCTTCTTCAAAATAAAATTTAGGGGCTAGTCCTCAAACAGGTGCGGTCCCTCCACGTGTCTCAGGCATTTCAAAATTGCTTTGAAAAGTTTAAATATAGAGCAGAGTCACCGAAAGCCTCCATATGTCTCCTTGTCACAATTGTTAAGGTGGGACCCTAAGGCGGATCCTCAAATGAGCATGAACCTACCCTCCACATGTCCATGGTCCACCAAAGCGTCCCCTCGGTGATTATACCGGCACATGAAAAAATTTGTCTAAGTCTGGGAAAGGCAGTAGAAGAAACAAAAAAACTCCACGTGTCTCCTTGCGCAACTCCAAGGCCTACCAAAAGGTGAATTTTCAGATGAGCGCCGATCCCTCCACATGGACAAGACTTTTGAGTTGAATCGGGCCTTAGAGTTTCAAAGTTCCCCATCGAAGCCGCATCCAACCAGAAAGGGCCATGTTTCCACAAATGCTGAGATGTAAATTTGATGGGGAAAAACACACCCGTCAAACCGTAAAATGCAAGAAAATCACCATTTGATCCCAGAAATGAATCTTTCTTTCAAGACAGAGAATTTGGAAATGATATAAGGCCCAAATATGATCCTCCGAGCTACATCCAATCATGTTTCCATAGATATTTGGGACAAAAATGACAAGGACAACAAAACTTTCTGTGGAAAATAGAAGGAAGGGAAGAAACCTGATTTTAAACCCAAGTTACAAATCTCTCACATGAACATAAGAACAGAAAACAAACTCTTGATTTAAAGTGATCCTCAACCAAGGAAGGAATTGATCATGGAAAATAAATGGAGGACAGAGTTTTTATGCATCAATACAAGGAGATAGAAAAGATGATAGAGCCCACAAATTCAAGAATTTCAAGGATAAACAAGGTGAGATCAAATTGAGCACCAAATTCAGCTCCGACTCAGGGATGGCACTCCCTATGAGTCTAAAAGAACAAATAGCAGACCAAGTTCCCAAAAAAACCATTGGGAAACATAGTAAAAGAATAAGCTTGCAGAGAAGAACAATAATAGCCAACTTCCCCAAGAACTAACCGAGAAAGCAATAAAATGGCCACCAAGGACCAGGACAAACAAAAATAGAAAAACATGAAATCAGAAAGAAACCAAAAGACTATACACTGTACAATGGAGTATACCTTGATTCTAAGAAATCAATCAAGGAAATGTTTCAAATGCCTGCCATTAACAAGAAATTCAAGTAGCTACCCCGTCTAAGTATTTTAGGAAGAAGGTATTTTCACCAATTCAAATATCAATTGAATAAGGGCCCATCCACAATACATCAAATTTACCATGCTTTCCCTTATCTTCATGCCTACTATCCCATAATAGCACTAGATCCCTAATGCTGAAAGCTCTCTTGGAGTCACTTTTTTATCAAAAAAATTCTTCAAATTTTCTCTGAACTTCACATGCCACTATTGGGATGCCCTTCTTTCTTCATCTAACTCAATAATCTAATTTATTTGAGCATCATATGGATTAACTTCTTGATCTTCAATTTGTTGAAAAAAATGAAATGAAGACAATTACAAATGAAGGGGCAACAAAGCTTGAGTTTCATATACCAACTCAAATGGGTTTTACCAGTAGCTCTTTTGATAGTGATTCTATCAGCCCAAACAACAAACTTCAGTTTCTCACCCCACTTATTTTTGTTTAGCTCCAAGGTTCTTCTAATGATCTTCAACAAGTTTTTATTACTGGACTCAACTTGTCCATTTCCTTGGGGATTTTAGTTAGAAGCATATGTCAAATTGATTCCATAATCTTTGCACATTACCACTAACAGTTTAGCTCTAAAAATCCTGGCATTATCAGCAACAATCTTAGCTGGCACTCCAAATCTGCATATGATTTGATTTAGCATGAATTCCATGATGACTTGGTGTGTTGCTTTCTTAGTGGGGATTTCTTCCACCCACTTAATGAAATAATCAATGGCTACAAGAATCCATTTATGACCAGCACTGGAAGGATTAGAAATTTTGCCAATGAAATCCATTCTCCATTGCTTAAATGGGGCTTCAATTGACACAAGATTCAAAGGAAAGGATCCTGAAGCTTTATTTATTCTAGAAAAATGCTAACAACTTTAACATTTCCTAACCAATATATTTGTATCTTTTAAGAGAGTTGGCCACCAATAACCAGCCCTCAAGATTTTATGTGTTGTAACTCTTCCAGCAAAATTTCCCCCACAAACTCCTCCATGGAGATCAGTAATTATTTTGGGGATTCATCTTTAGTTATGCATCTCAAGAGAACTCCCTACGGGTTCTTCCAAGCTAACCCAAAATCAGTAATGACATATTTTTGGGAGGCTAACTTAAGAGCTCTTTTCTGATTTTTAGTCAAATGTTCACGGAAGCATAGATGTCTAAGATAAAATATTATATCTTTGTACCATTCAGAGCTTACCAAATTTTCAAGGACATCCACCCTTTCTCCTTATACTTCATTCACCTCAATAGTTTACAATTTTATCTAAGCCATAAGCTTACCTAGGCCCAAATCTCTTATAAATTTTGTGGTTTGGATATCCATGTCATATTCCTGCAACTTGTTTACCCATCTACATCTTTTGCTTGAGACATCCATCTCTGATAAGATATCTTTCACCATGGTGTGGGGAACATAAGCAATAACTTTAGAGCTCAATATGTAAGGTCTGAAAACCTTTGTTGCTTTCACCAAGGAAAATGCTTGCTTCTCCATGATGGTGTACTTCAACTCAGCTCCTTACAATGCCTTACTAAAAAAGGAAATTGGTCTCTCAACCCCTTCATCATCCTTCTATAACAAGATAGATGCAATGGTGTTTTCTGAAGAAAAAGAAAACATTTGAAAAGGATTCTTGTAATTTGGAGCTGCCAAAATAGGGGCATGCTTTAATGCTTCTTTGATCCCATTGAAAGCTTGAATGGAAGATTCTTCCCATTTGATAACTTGGTCCTTCTTTAGCATGCTAGTAATGGGGATGGTCAACTCAAAAAAGTTAGACACAAATCTTTTGATAAAGTTTATTTGTCCAAAGAAGGATTGAACTCCCTTCTTAGTTCTCAGAATTGGAACCTTGCTGATGGCTTCCACTCTCTCGGGATCAATCATGACCCCTTCCTTTGATACAATGTGACCAAGTAACTTTTCCTTTTACACTCCAAAATGGCACTTCTTGGGATTCAATGATATGCCATACTCTCTACACCTTAACATCATTCTCTCCAAGTGTTGCAAGTGATCATTTCTTTTTTTGGAAAACACAGTTACATCATCTTGATAAACAACAATGAAATCATTAATATAACCAGGAAATGCTACATCCATTTCTCTTTGGAAAGTTTCTCCAGCATTCATTAAGCCAAAAGGCATCCTGACATAGACATAAGTTCCCCAAGGAGTGGTAAAGGTAGTCTTTATTCTTTCTTACTCCTTCACAACAACTTGATTATAGCCAGAGAAACCATCCAAAGTGGATAAAAATTCACAACCAGTTACCAATTGTAGCATATTCTACATGTTTGATAGAGGGTAATTATCTTTCAATGATGCTTTATTCAAGTTCCTAAAGTATACTCACAACCTTATATCACCATTCTTTTTTTGACATGGTACTAAATTTTTAACCCAAGATGAGTACCTTGTGGGTGAATGATCCCTCCATCCCTCAACTTCTTCAATTCTTCTTACATCTGCAAAGAAAGGAGTGGATTGATAGGCCTCTATTTTTTCCTGAAAGGCTTGGCATTAGATTCAAGAGGAATCTCATGTTAGAAAAAATCTTCCCTATATGCCTTCAACTTAGAGTAAGACCAAGCTAGGTAGTCTTGATATTTCTTCAACAATTGAACATAGGACTGCTTCTCTTCCTTGCTCAGATTGCTTCCTAACCATATTTTACGTGGTTTTTCTTTTGTGATTAGGTCGTGCTCTTCCACATCTCTTAAAACTGACATACTTCTGTTAATAATGCAATCAAAATTATCAAATTTTGATTCAAGTGCCACCAAACCTCTGGGAATCATGTTTGTCTTCAGCTGGATGATGTATTTTCCAAATAAAGTTTCCTTTCCTTCAGCAGCACACACCATTGGTTCCCAATCTATATTTTGGTTAGCAAACTCACCTTGGTTTTGCAGAAACCATTTCACTTGGGCATCATCATCAAACACTTGCCAATTTTTAATGTTGTCAGGGACAGATGGCCTTGTTAGTATTTCAACATCATACTCATAAAATGGAGATACTATACAATTTCCAAATATGGATCCTAGCACTGCTAACTTGTCTGCAATAGCATTAAACTTTCTATCATGGTGTCAAATATTAAATGAGTCAAACATTTCAATAAAATCCTGGACTGCATGCTTGTATTGTTTCATTCTCTAATTTTTAGTAGCATACACTTTTCTAATCTGCTTAACAATCAGTTCTGAATCTCCTTTGACAATGATATCCTTTACACCATATTTCCATGCAATTCTCAAACCCAATAACAGTGATTCATATTTAGCAATGTTGTTAGTGCATTCAAAGTTGAGTTTAAAAGAAAAAAGAAACTCTTCCTGGCCTGGAGAAATCAGAACAATACCAACACCATTTCCAAACTTGGAATAAGCTCCATCAAATAACAAGGTCCAAGGAAAACCTACTTGTTCAAGACATTTACATTGATCAATATTGTTCTCTTTTCCATCAGCAAATCCAACAAAGTTATCAGCATCTACATCAACATACAACACTTCATAAGAAGCATTATTGGGATCTTCAATAAGGTGCAACATCTTCTTCTCTCCATACAGCTTCACAAGGATACCTTCAATTGGAATGGTGGAAAAATACATATCCATCTGAAAACTTCCACCAACACTTGCATCCCAATTTCTTGATAATTGCATGCCCCATTTGGCAGGGAAATGAACAATAATAACATCAAGTTTCAATTTCTTACCTAGATAAGCTACAAGTTGTACCACTAAACCTTTTACACACCCTACAACTGGCACCTCTCTAGAATCCATTGCAGTACACTTGCCATAAGCTTTTGTCACTTTAATGTTCAATTCATTCATGACCTCTAGAAGCATAACATTGCATGATGCTCTGGAATCAAACATACAATTGTGCAACAGTTTGTCCTTAATAATCAATGTTGTAAAAAATGGATCAACATTTAATTAAGACTTAACCAAAGATGTTCCCAAGTAAACTTTAGGTGGTTCACCTATCTCCTCTAATGCTAGTGGTTTTTCTAGGTCTGAAATGGTTAAAGGAGGAGGGTTTACATTATTTATATTTCTTCCTTGGGTACTGCTATCTTCTTCCAATCCCAAATATTTAAAATCCCTCTTCTTATGCTTAGGAATCCTAAATAGTTCAATAATTGTGATAGAAATCTTGATCTAACTCAAGACTTGGGCAATGTCATAAAGAATGTATTTGGGAAAAGAAACATTTGGAGAAAGATTGACAAACTCATCGAATGACACAAGATTTTTCATATTTTGGGCATGAGTGGGACCACCAGTTCTACTTAGGGAAACAAGGCCTTTTCTAGATGCATCTTTCTTTGGAGTTTCTTTTGGGACATTGTTGAGAACTAGGGTTTTTGGTTTGTCTTGAGGCCCTGCCTCTTTGACATCTTTACTTCTTGTGTTTTACTATTTTTCTTGGGCAACAACAACATTCATTAAAATTTGTCTATCCTCTTCTGATGGGATTCCTCGATCATACTTCTTAATCATTAGAGCTCTTAGGTACTCAAAATCATTATTAGGAAGTTCAAAAGCTAGCACCATATCTATTTCTAAAGTATGAGAGGGAGGAAGAAGAGGTACTTGGTGAATGAAATCACAAAAAAATTACAGCAGTTCTTACACTTATTTCTTCAGTTGAAGTTGCTCTTTGTTGTGAGCTTGTAGAGCAGTCCACCATGCATGCATCATAATTAGTGTTATCATCACCATCAGCTTATTCAACTTGTTGATATACTTCACGTGGTCGGTGGGGTATAAAACATTTGTCACACCAATCAATTTCATTTGTCTCTTCAATAGCAACAACTTTGGCAATTAAAGGATCAAGCACTACTTTATTTTCCCTAGCTTGGGGTTGTCTAGCTCCCATAGGTCCTTTACCTTGGTCATCAAATCTCTGATCATTTTGAGGATGATTTGTAAATCTATCTTGTCCTTGTTTCTTATGTTGACATTGAGAACCTTGTCCAATTCCTTTCTCTTCCCTGGCTAGATTGTAAGATATTTTCTTGACAGCTCCGGCCAAAGTCTTTACAACTTCCTTAAGATCCACAACCTTACTTGATTGAGGCTTCTCTAGGTTTATCAGTTTAATAGCCTCCCTCTTAGGAGGTTTTCCAACTACTTTAATGGTGTTCTCAATTTACAGAGCCATAGTAACGGCCTGCCTCAAAGTTTCAGGGTTCTTATCCCTCAAATAAGAAGTAACTTTCTTATCAAATGCATCTGAATACTTTATCATATGTGATTCATCACATGGCCTAAAATTAATAAGCACTGTTCTCAATGTTTTGTTAAATCTTATCTTGAAATCATGCATTGATTCATTAGGATTATTTTTTATATTCTCAAATTTGGATAAAAGAAACTTAGGGTCTATTTTATCTCTATACTATAATCTAAAAGTGTTCTTCATCTTTGTCCAAGAATTAATGGAATTATTTGACAAAGATTTATACCAATCCTTTGCATCTTCTTCTAGAGTATGGATAAACAATCTAATGTACACATCCTCAAATTCTATTTCAAATTCCTCCATCATATTGACAAAGAGCTTCAAGTGTTGATCACTAGTGATTGCATTATTTCCTTGAAACTTAGGAAATCTATTTCTTACATCCTATGGCACAACGTTTGGATAGCTAGCTATACCTCTAAAATTGATGGGATGAAAAGTATTAACAAAAAATAGAGGTCTAGGTGGAGGCTGAGCCATATTATTTTGAGGAGGTGATCTTATAGCAGAAATAAAATTATGAGTGATGATTCTGTGTGGTACAAGGACATAATTCTCAGAATGAATGCCCTCTAAAGGATATTTTTCTTAGAAAACTCTATCAGATTTGTAAAATACAGGGATAAAATGAGATGCAAATATTTCAAATACGAAAGAAGGATCCTCTACAGATGGAGAATTCAATTCAACAAAGAGACTACCCGATTCAGAAGCACTTGAGGAAGTATTGCAATCTTCAATCACATGTTGATAAATTTCACCAATGGATGTCTCCTTTCTTGATGTTTGATTTCTAACAACCTTCCAAATTCTTCTTCCTTCTGAATTAGACTTTCCCAGCTCTTGAAACAACCTTGTACTAGGGTCCTTGTTGAAGAAATATCTTCTTCCTTCTAGCTCTGTAGATATTAATGACAAATCTTACTTGATAAATGTTAAGACACTGGTATTTATTAAGAATTTTAAATAGTATAGAGTCACCACAAAGGATTTTCACCTTAGTTTGTGCAAATGCACTATGAAAGACTTATCAAATGTCTATCAATACCAGATTCATGCAAATCTTCCAAGATCTTCCCTTCTTCTACCCAAATTTAAAAATGATGATACAAAATTTAGTTTAATAACTGTATGAGCTAGAAATATTGCACTCAGAACTTACAACTTTGAATAATTCCTACAAATTTAAACAAATAATAGCTAAGATATTACTTCAACAACAAGGTGTGCTTCAATGGAGGCCCAGATCATCACATTTTAACACAATATCTAAGAATATAACATGAAGGATCGATATAAAGACTCAATAAAACATCAAAGACCCCTGGTTCCTCACGCCTAAGATACACTCAAAGGATTACAAACAATCTTTATCAACAAATGATAATGAAGTGATTAAATTATTTATCTCATCACAAGATGAAGGCTCTTCTTGAATTGAAATTACAAATGCCACTAAATTGTCATAGGGATGAGATCATGTGTGATTCGGGGGGTCTTTAACACAAGAATGCAATAAGAATAAGAAAAACTACTTACAAAAATTCTGAAACAAAGTAGACACAAATTTCTCCAAGACTGATACAAATTAACTCAAAATTTAATAGATTCATCAGCAGGGGAAAGCTACCAAAGAAATATCAGTACTCATCAATGGCTATACATTTGCAACAAACTTGACATTATAGAAAATCTAACATAGAAGAAATTAACCAGGTATCTCGGATTGGTCTCTCAAGAAGATGGCTTTCTAAAATTTTCTCTTAAGAATTCAACCCCTGACATTTTGCAAGAGTATTCTCATTGCATTTATACATTTCACTTGCTCATTCATCCCAAATTTTTCCCACAAAAAAGAATAATATTTGAGGGAACTTTGCTTGTTACCAATATTCCTTAGAAAGTGACGTTTAACAAATTCAAATCCAAAAGTTGCAAGGTGGACCAATTATGAAATAATCACGTTTCTCAGACCCTTGACTAATGACTAGGATGTCATACCACAACCTTTTTGAATTCCTTTTAATCATCCTAATTCTGTCATGTGAGTAATCCCCATTTTAATAATTTTTCAGATGCTCTGTGCAGATGGATCTGACAGGTAATCCTTTTCATTATCGAGGCAACACCTTTTTCATCTTTTGCGCCTGAAACCTTCATCATTTCATCCTTTTCCTTCTATTTTCTCTGTAACTTTATCCTACATCTAGCTTCTCTGGTAATTCATGTTTTTACAAGTTCCCGAGCAATTCCAACTTCAAAATATCAACCTTAAGAATCCTTGGACTCATAAACTAAGTTCTGAATCAATTCAATGGCACTTTACAGACAAATTTGACAAGGATATTCATCAAAAATGATGAAAAATAGTGCGTATTCACATCTTGAGGAGTCTTGGAGAAAAATTGGCTGAAAAACAGGTGAAATGCACTTAAAGCATTGATTATGCCCCTTCTCTAATTTATATTATAGCCATCTACATGTTTCCTTGGCACAACTACAAAGGAGAAGTATATGGGAAATTTTTCAAATAAGCGTGGGCCTTTCACGTGCCCTGGGCCCAAGAAAAATGAGCCCTAGGCCCATTCAAAAAGTCTTAGTAAAAAAGGAGCTAGCAGAAGCCTCCATGTGTCTCAATGGCACATTTTGAGATAGTCCCCAAAAGTGAAGACCCCAAGCAAGCACATGCACACCACGTGTCTTAGTCCAACAGAGTTGTAAAAAAATTTGAAGGATTAATGGAAGGTACCATGTGTCTAGGGTCTGAGACAGTTTTCCTTGGCCGTTGAAAAGTCCAAGCAAGGGCAGAGTGAGAGGAAGCCTCCAAGTGTCCTCCTGGAACTTATTCAAAATAAAATTTAGGGGCCGGTACCCAAACAAGTGTGGTCCCTCCACGTTTCTCAGGCCTTTCAAAATTGATTTGAAAAGTTTGTATAGAGCGGAGCTAGCGGAAGCCTCCACATATCTCCCTGTCACAATTGTTAAGGTGGGACCATGAGGTAGATCCTCAAATGAGTGCATGAAAAAAAATTCTAAGTCTGAGAAAGGTAGTGGAAACCTCCACATTTCTCGCCAGCACAACTACAAGGTCAAACCAAAATACAACTTTTCAGATGAGCGCCATCCCTCCATGTGGACAAGCTTTGAGTTGAATCAGGCTTTAGAGTTTCAAAATGCCTCGATTAGTTGCATCTAACCAGAAAGGGCCATGTTTCCATAGATGCTGAGATATAAATTTGATGGGGAAAAACACACCTGCCAAACTATAAAATGTAGGAAAATCACCGTTTGAGCCTGTAAATGAATCTTTCTTTCAGGACAGAGAATTTGGAAATGATTTAAGGCCCAAATATGACCTTCCGAACTGCATCCAATCATGTTTCCGCTGATATTTGGGACAACAAAATGTGACTGTGGAAAATGGAAGGAAGGGAAAAACCCAGTTTTATGCCCAAGTTACAAATCTTTCACATGGATAGAGGAACATAAAAGAAACTCTTGATTTAAAGTGACCCTTGAATAAGGAAGGGACTGATCTTGGAAAACAAATGGAGGAAAAAGTTTTCATGGATCAATAGGGGAGATAGAAAAGACGACAGAGCCCGCAAATTGAAGAATTTCAAGGAAAAACAGGGTGAGATCAAATTGAGCACCAACACAATCAATTAAGATCTTTCTTCGTTGCATCAATAATCCTCACTGAAATTCCAGTGATGACTATATCGTTGACATAGAAAATGATAATCACAATCTTCCCCCTTGCTTTTTGAGGAAAATATTGGGATCACATGGATTTCTAACAAATCCATGTTATACAAGATGCTCATCAATCTTGATGTACCATGCCCAGGGTGCTTGTTTAAGGACATAAAGAGATTTCCTAAGTCAGCATACCTTTGATTCTTGACCAGATACAACATATGCCTTAGGTTGAGTCATGTATATTTCTTCTTGTAAATATCCATTTAGGAAATCACTTTTTACGTCCATCTGATGGAGTTTCCATCCAAACTGTGCAGTTAGAGCAAAGATCATCCTAGTTGTTTTGATCTTAGCTATGGGAACAAATGTATCCTCGTAGTCAATGCATTCTTTTTTTGCATACCCATTTGCTACAAGCTTGATTTATAATTTCCCACCGTCCCATTTTCTTTCTACTTAGTTTTGAATATCCATCTACATCCAATGGGTTTCTTCCCTAGTGGAATATCAATAAGTTTCCAAGTGTTATTTTTTATCACTGAGTGATATTCAGAATTCATGGCATCTTTCCAAGGTTTTGAATGTAGGTCTTCCTTGACTGTTGAGGACTCATCAGACTCAATAACTCTACTCATCAAATAAAATTTAACTTATTATCTTCCTATACTGTGAGTCTGTGGTCCAGGTGTGGATGTATCTAGCGGAGCATCCATTCTTGCATCCTGTAATATGCTAGTACACCACTTGAGCATACATTGAACTATTCCCATGGGTCATGGTTCTATCTAATCAACACCATCATCCCAACATCACTTTCATCATATGAGGGAACATCAACTTCAATTTTTACAACTGGGGAAAAATCTACGTCTGGTGAAACTGGAGGAGGAGTCTCTAGTTCCTCCTCAAAAAAATAAACATCTTTGCTGGTGTAGAATTTTCATGTCTTAGGATCCATCAATTTCTACCCAAGAGTCTCTTCATTATACCTAATGAAGATGAGTTTTTGTGACTTCATGTCCAATTTATTTCTATTTTTATTGGGTATGTGCATACTTACATTGCACTCGAATACTCTGATGTGTGCAATAGATGCTTTTCATTTTGACCATGCTTCTTGTGGTGTTACTCCATCAAGAGCAACTGAAGGGCACTCTTTTCAAAAAATGCATTATTGTCTTTACTGCTTCTGCCTAGAATGTCTTTGCAAGTCCAGAATCAATGATCATACATTGCATCATTTCCATGATAGTATGATTTCTTCTCTTAACAACACCAATTTGATACGGTGTGTGTGGAGGAGGCATTTGTCGACGAATCTCATGAGTTTATAAGTAGTATTTGAACTCATCAATGGTGAATTCCCCCTTGGATCTGAGTGGAGAGTTCTTATGTGATGACCAGTTTCATTATCAACTGCTACTTTGAACTTCTTGAAAGTTTCAAAAGCTTCACTTTTCTTACGAAGACAAAAAATCCACATTTTCCTTGAATAGTTGTCAACACATAGCATGAAGTACTAAAATCCAGAATGACTTGGTTGCATCAGACCAAAAAGATTGATATGAACCAGATCAAGTTGACCATGAGCTTGATATGTACTCTTCTAGAATGAAGCTCTGTGTTGTTTTCCGATTAGGCAGTGAGGACACTTTTCTGTATCCTTCTGAAGAGATGGAAGCCCATGTACCATATTGTGCAGCAAAGTGTCTCAAGATACTTGAAACTTACATGACTAAGTCTCCGATGCCAAAACTATGCTGAGGTAGAGTTATTAGCCACAAGTGTCTGATCATCTCTGTGAACAAAATCAAGTTGGAACATGCATCCCACATTAGAGGCTTTCAAAACTATTTTCGAGCCTCATGATTTATCTTAAATTAAACATGTTTTCTTGCTAGAATGACTATCAAAGTCAATTTTTAGGTTGTGATCAAGGAGTTTATTGACAGGAAGAAGATTATTTTTCAACCCAGGGACATATAAGACATCTGATAGTCTGCAGTTGCGTGAACCAAGGGGTAGAGAAATGTTCCCAATCCCCTGAACTGTATATGAAGAATCATCACCCAATGAAACATGGTTTTTCGAAGGTGTGTCCCTCATTGAAGTAAATTAGTCTCTGTGGCTAGTCATGTGTTGAGTGGCTCCCCAATCAAAATACCATACATCACTAGATGATGTGAAAGGTTCACTTGATTGAGCAGTGTACAAGAATTCTTCATTATTTGAATGTTCTTGTTTCTCAACAATATTTCCTTGCTGATGGGGTCTTCTTTTCTAGTTCCTATTTTTCTACGCTTAATTGTTATTAGAATGTCCCTTGTAAGATTGTTGTTACAAAGGTCCAAATTTTCTTGATGAACCTTTCTCGTATGTATTATACTAACAATATTTTAAGTCATGCCCTCTTTTTCAAATAGGACATTACTTCTTATGTTGTTTTTCCCCGTGATAGTGATTCTGATGTTGGGAATTTTGATAGGAATTAAGTTTTCCTTTACCTTTTCCTTTCCATTTTTGATGTGAAGAAAGTTCCTACTCATCTTCATCATCCTTATTGTGCATGGCTTCCTCTTGTTGCAGTAGGTTTACCAGCTTGTCAAAACTAACTTTCATATCTGACAAGTTTAGTGTTGTGAAAAAAATACGGTATGAAGAAGGGATTGCTCTCAGAAAAATGGGAATGAGAGCATCATCTTTGAGTGCTTCTCCTAGGGCTAGAAGTGAAGCCCTCAACTTTGCAACTCGTCTTAAGAAATCTTCAATTTTCTCATTTTGTTTGAACTTCAATTATGTGTGTAATTGACTTTGAAAATTCAGTATGACATTCTTGTTTTTGGCCTTGTACACCATGCTCAACTTATCCCATGCTTTGTTGGCTATTGTGGCATCACGAATGTGGGGTTGCATATCATCAGACACTCCAAACAAGATGATGAGTTTGGATTTATGATATGTTCTATCAAACTGCAGTTGTTGTGTTGTATGAGTAGCTGATCTGGTCATAGTACCAGTCACAATAGGATAGACCTCTTCAAAATCAAGTTGTGTCTTAATTTTTTTCTTCCATGCAACATAGTTTATTCCTCTAAGTAGTTGTGAATCACGAAGAAAAAATTTGGGGGCATTGGTGCCCATTTTGTAGAAATCACTGATAGGTTTTGGCTCTTATCACTCCAGGTATAAGGTCTCCGAATCTATATACCGTCAGTCTGATATACCGAACCTTTCTATATATGCGCACCCTTTCGATATACCCGACAGGTATGTGGAAGAAGCTCACCCTTTCTATATACCCAATGGTACGTGAAAGAGGCTGTTAACGTACGTGAAAGAATTCAATACGTGGTACCAAGATAGTACTGAAAGGGGTCTGTGTGATTATTGACACCGGCTCAAAGAAATATCCTCATACATGCGTGTAACTTCGCTATATACTCAGATAATTTCTCATTCCAGATTTATGTCGTGCAATCATTCACAGATGGATGGGATGGTTCATAGTGTGTGCACTATGACCTTATTACTCCCCGTCGATTTAAAGGGATGATGCCCAGATGACGTTGTTGCAGCTATATTAGGCGTTAAGTGCAGTAGTAGTCATGATGACTTTACCCGTAAGTGCTTCCCAGAGGCACTATATATACCGAATGCTGCGAATGAGATCTAGGATCTTGTGAGTGTTACAGAACCAATTTTTTTTCTATTTTTTTATTACAATTTTATGCCAGTTTTTGAGTAGTTACAATGTTTTCAGTTGACTATGGCAACCTACAAATTAGTAAGATATATTGAAGCATACAATTACATTCAAAAATTTTGGAAAAATTGAATGGTAGGCAAAAGAAATTTTGTTTTGGGCCCTGGTGGCCTCCGAGCCCAAAATGACCCAACAATGCTAAAAATTGCAAAAAATAGCTGAAAATGCAATTTTTAGGATAGGTCTTCCTTTTGCAAAAAGTTTCCTGAAATGAAAAAGTAGGCCTAATAGGAAAAAAAAATTTACCCTAATTTAGGGTTTTTATCAGTAAAAATTTGGAGGCCTGTTTAGTTATAACTAGCAATTTAGAGGTGATTTTCAGCTAAAATTCTACCTCTAAATGTGGCGGTTTTTCAAAATTTTGCACGCCACTAAATTTCAAAACATATGTCAAAACTTGTGTTGATTTTGTGTGATTCGAAACCATTCACCTCCTACTCCTAAGCGCTCCATTCTATCCAAGGCGACCTATGTGCATTACATATGAAAAGAACAAATTTGTATTTAACTAAAGGAAAAATTGACTCACCTTTTGAAAATGGTGACTTGGCAGAGGAGTCCACATGGAGCTTGCATGAGTGGAATATGCATTTAGGATTTTCATTCCTAAGTAGAAAATGGATCTAAAACTATTTCCATTTCTTTATCTCCTTGTTATGTTCTATTAAATTCCACCATTTATTTTGGATTTTTCTTCCTTTTGGCCATTTTTTATTCACTGTCATTATTTATTGAATTTTGGTTTTTTGGATGCTTCTCACCATTTTTGATTTGTGTTGCAGGTTTGTGTAGGTTAACGCAGGAGATCGTGGAAGATATGGCTTTGGATATTGAGCACAACTTTTCCATTTCAAGATTTATCTGTGTTCTGAAATTTGTTAATTGCCTGCGTATGTTCTTGCAGGTCATATGCTATGGAATTTTTTCTAGTAGGTTTGTAGGTATTTCACCACGGAGGTTTAATTGATTCCACAAATTTTTTGTGGAGTCTGTTTGCAAAGTGTTCCCAAATGTTTGGATGACATGGAGGTGGAACGAATTATTGATAGGCTATTTCACTAATTTCTTCATGCTGGTTTGTTGGAGGTATCTCTTCACAATTTTTATTGTTCTTTGTGTAGCAGGAAAGGTCTGCAGGAGAAAATCGTGTTAGCAATTTTTGTCGGAATCTCAGATTCATGTAAGCATGTGGAATGCCTTTCAAATGCTGATCTAGATCACCTTCAACAGGGAATTATGTGATCAGATTCAATACTCAGGATTGGCTGGTCCATGTGTAGGATTCAGTCAGAGTTCAACCAGTTGAGTCAGCCCGATGATGTTGGCTATAAAAACTAGCTTGAATAACAGTGTGCAAAGAGCTTGGTTAGGACAGTCCTCCAAAATTTGCAATTAGCAATTAAATTACAGTAACTAAATGATTCTCCAATTTAAAGACAAAATCCCTGATGGGGGAATTTTTTTTTTATTCTTTATACTTGCAGCAAATGTTGCCTGGTGCTGAAGTGCACCAAGGTAAAAAAAAAATTGCGGTTCCAAACACCTTGGAAATTACACATAGGAGGTTGTGGAGGCAAGGGATATGGTTCTGGGAAGTTGTAGGAGGCAACACTAGCTCTCCGTTGTTGCAGATTTCTTCTCCAAGAATTCTCCTTCCTATGCAACCTTCTCCAACCTTTCCAGGAGCTGCAATTTTCTCTAGTACCAAATGTGTATTGAGCAAAAAGGGTGGAATCCTGATAAAATTATATTAATCTCAATCAATCAACCATTACATAGAGAAGTGAGCTGCAATACTTATAGGTATTGTACAACTGAATACAAACAAGAAATTAAGTTGCACAGGTGCAACCAATTCCAAATTACATAAGCTTCCAATATTACATCCGGGAAGAACATAAATTGTTATACAAATATATTGTTAAAACAATATACCACATGCGTAATGAAATAAAACAAATATGGTTAATAAAACCAAATAACAACATTATTTAATTAATAACATTAATTAAATAATTTATATATACTAATGCATAATTAATTAGGATAATAATAATATTATCCTAACATACCTACCACATGAAGAGGTGGACTTCAGTTTCAAACCTATCACCTCATGGTCAAAACTGTATAGGTTACCTACAAGGTTCACATGGTAAGGAATTTCATAAGGTTGATAAAGGAATTTATTTGATAACAAAGATCCTATAAGTTGAACTTCTAAGGGCCAAAATGTGTGGTGTAAAATGCTATGTTTACTGGCTAGGAGTCCAAATCAAGTTTACATTATCAAACATAGAGGATATGACTGTAATGTTGTAGCTGATAAGGATGCCTCCAATTTCCATGTTGACTTAGTATGTACTCCGAACCTCGAGGTTGGGAGCCTATGTACGATTATTAAAGGATGTGAGACTTGAATTTACCTCGATCAAACACATGGCTTACTTGGTTATATTTCTTTCAAACCTTTGGGAAAAGCAATACATGATTTTGCATATCCTATTAATATGTATATTTACATGAAGACACATTTCTCAGTGGCTTGACCTATGAGCATTCTAACAAGACATTAACGTGCCTTATTTCCAAGTTTCATTTATGATGAAGTTGACCATGAAGTTGCAACATTAAATATTCTGGAGCTAGTATAGCTTCTGCATAATTATTGGTTCTTAGTGACTAGAGGTTCAGATTAAGGAAGAAATTTAAAATAACCTGAAATCTTGTTGATTCACCCCAGCTCCAGTTAGGGGAAGGATGAGCATAAAACTCCATCAAAAGGGTTGAAAGGTCCTAATATCAGAGGGATTCTTACATCCAGAAGGGGATTCTCCTTGAGGATATACTCCATCTGGTCAAACAATATGAGCCCTTCTATTAGAAATGTTGATGTACCATCAAGAGATATCATATATATGGATTTATCATGGGAAAACACCTACTCATTAACAGGTAAGTGAATGATTAGTTATAATTGAGAATGGTCTATTTTTCTCGATGAGTTTCCCACAGGTACACAGTAAGCTACTCAATTTACATTTCCATATGATATTAATTTGTATCTATATGGATTGGTCCCAAGTAAGTGATGTCATAAATGGTAAATTATTGAAGATCATTCAAGAATTTAATAAAGTTGACTACCATGATATTTTCATATTTAACATCATGATAATTTTTTCTACATGTCATCTAATAATTGGTGATCTGAATGAAATAGTGTTTCCCAGGCCTGGATTAGTGTCAAAGTGGTGTGTCACTTATAAATTATGTAACTTATCAAGGTATCAAGACTTGGGCACAATTTCATGGGATAATATCTAATTCTATGAGTGCTTATGAGACCTGGGGGAGCTAGAACACCTGTGATTGGTCCATTATGTGAGCTAATCCCATGTCATTTAGGCTCTTAAAACTTTTCTCACTATAGGTTCACCTTAGACATCGTTATGTCCTCGAATGATATGAAGCCTACCTATATTAGCAAAAGCCTTGTTTCAGCCTTGATTTCAAGTCATGTAAAGACCACAATTTGGTAGGTTATTTTCATTACTTGAAGTACTCATTGTTAGACCAATCACAACATATTATGATCCCAGGTTTTCACCACTGCTAAGGCTTAGACCAACACAAGACTTCATTAATTTAATGAAATTTAGGGCCCATATTTATTCTTGTTGGCCATTATGTGTTTTTGTTGTAATTGATGTCAAGTCCATTAATGGAAAAGTGTGTTATAGTGTGGTATGAGTCTCCATATGGTTTTAGTCAATGGTTAAACATGAAGGTTTATTAGTAGCGTCAAGTTTGGTAAAGATTTACGAGGTCTTGGTGCATGGTCTAGTGAGTTAAGTCACGGTATGAGTCCTCCCAAGATGGTTTGAGTGTGTAATGAGGTCAAACATGGTTTGTATAATGTGTCATGGGTGTCTATGAGTCTGCATGGGGTCATCATGGTCAGTTCATGGTTGAGTCAAGCCATTCTGGGCTTGCTTCTATCCCTTAAGCATGCAGAATGAGATGGAGGTGTGAGGTTTTTGCCCAATTAATCATGGTTATATCATTATGGTAGTGTACCTAATGTGTATGTTGATTTTTATGTTATTACTCAGGGGTTTGATACATTTTTGAGGTCCTTGGGAAGAAATCACATGAGAAATAGGTAGGATAACACAAGTAAGGCTTAGTGGTTGGAATGTTTCATATTTATTTTTGATATTTTTTGATTTTCTATAGTTATAGTATGTTTTCATGATGTTTCATGACAAGTTTTATGTCAGAGTGAAGAAGAATTTGTGAGATATGCAAGTTATTGTTACACTGGGTAAGTTACAATGTGATTTTTAAGAAAAAGTGGACCTTTTGTTGATTTTTTTGAATTTTACGATATTCATGGGGACCTAAGATATTTGGAATATGTTATTAGTTTAGTTATGAATGTTTTAATCAAATAATGATTTTGCTTGATCATCATGTTTTTATGAAAGATCGTTAAGAAGGTAAGTCGGTGTGAAACCCTAGCTAGGAGCAACTTAGAGAAGATTACTTATACCTGCTCACTTTTTATTAGTTTAGCAAATTTTATGATTAGATATTGTAGATGAATCTTCAAGATTTATAGAAAGGTATATTAGAGCAAGTGACATTATGTGGGCCCTATCTGAAAAGGTTTGTTTTTGAAGAGTTGTAGTTTGAGGATAAATCCATCAAATAAGGTAAATAATAAATTTGAATTTATGTTATACCTATATTTTTAACAAATGTATATTAAGGTTTTAGGTCATGGTGATCTGATGAAGTTCAAAGTGTGCCCTATTTATGAAGACTAGTTTATGTGGTAGATTGGAGTAGTCTACACTACAATTGACATTGCAGTAGCTACATGATGAGTTAGGAGATGATTCAAGATGTGTGTGAATATTATTTAAATATATTCCCAATGGTTTATAAAACTTGACATTTATACATGGTATGAAAAAGTTATGATATATTTTTTTAGGGTCAATTTTTAAGGATGCTTGTTATAGTAGGGTTCCAAGTGGCTTGATGAGGTAAGTTGATGATTTTAACTTTTTTTTTAATGTTTCTGAGTGATTATGAATTATGTATAAGGTTATTCCATGATTTTTTTAAACTTGTAAGTGTTTTTTGAGGTGATGGATCTAGTTGGGCTCACACTAAGTTCTTGAGTCCAAGAATGCATAAAAAAATAGTTTGTAGAGATTGCATTTGCTTAAGGTATTACAATTTGAAAAATTTCCAATATGTTCTAGAAATATTATTTGGAGATATTTACATTTATGCATGTATTGTGTCTTTGTGAGTTTATATGATGTCTCTTTTAGGTCAATTTTTGAAGAATAAGGTAGTTGTATTTTCTGGATAGGTTTTCTCAGGCTGAAAGATTGAGTTGGTTGAGGCATGAAATGGGTTTTTTGATGCTTGATCAGTTGGAGATTTTGAAGGGTGTAAGAGGGATTATTTTTTGTAAATATTTATGGTAATTTACAGGTCTTGGAATTAGTTGGCAACACTCAAATGGTAACAAACTGATGTTGAGGGTTTAGGCTAAAAACCCTGGATTTTTTAGCAGTTAGTTTTAGTAGAAGGAGGAACGTTGTTGTGGTTTGAACCATAGTGGATAGTTTCCATGAGTTATAACATATCACAAATACATTGATTTAATATTTCCTGAGTATCACCTCTATGACATTTGTCCTGCATTCCATTTGTTTATTGTCATCTTTGATGCTTCTTGATGCCCAAAAATAAAGACTAGGGTTGGAAACGAACTGATTTGGTGATAGTTGTTTGAGCTCATTTACATTACTTTATGAAATTGATTGGTCCAAAGGTAAATTATGATGACATGGTTTATGTGCTTATGTTATATTACATAACATTTATGGTAAATTTTAGCGATATTGAAAAATCATGTTTCTTGTGTATTCAGTTGATTTTGGGATCATCCATAGTGATGGGGTTTTGAGGCTATTGTTAATTCACAGAAGTGAGTGAGTGTTTAGGAATGGACTTTTTAAAATCCTATATGGGTGCATATTTGAATGTTGATAATGATTTTACCTTTAATGTTGATTTAAGTTTTATTGGTCATGAAAAAGGTTAAGAACTGACCTATGTGATTTTTAAGGAAGAAGAAGCTTATAAAAGAAAAGTTTTTGGTTTCATTTTTGAACTAGTGCTCTTAGAGTGAAACATGTGACCCAAGGAGAAGTAAACTTTTAGGTTTGATTACATGGTTTGAGATATGATATAGTGTGTTACAGGTTAAATGTTATATAGCATGTTTGTATAGTTTTTAGAGCCAAGAAAATTCTAAGAAGACCAAGAAGAGCGAGTTACAGAAAGTTGTTTGAACAAGGGTTTAAAGGTGTTTGGAGCTGAATTTTGTGATCTCCATCAGCTGAGTTTTTTAAAAAATGATCAATGATCATCTTCATAAAAATATCTTATTTGTTTTAGTGCATATTCATGGGTATTTAGACTCTTTTTGTAAGTAATATCAAGAATTTAGGGGTTAGTTCTCCTTGTAGGGTTGGTGTCTCACTAAACTAGGGGTTGGTGCTCTTTGTGATGTGTAATATTCACTTAATTATTAGTTGTGGATAATATCAGAATTTTATGTTAGTGGGATTTTTTCCCTTGAGGGTTTCCCACTTACATCTTTGGTTTTATTTGTACTCTCTCATGTTCTCATCTTCATTTGAATGTATGATGCAAGTAAATACACATGATGGTGGAATTGTTTATTGAATGGATGTTATGAATGGAATGTTGTAACAATGGAAGATGAAATAAATAATTTAAGTAGGAATGATTCACCCCCCCTCTCAGTCTATTGTACTTCCAACAATTGTTATTAAGTAGGTACTTGAGAAGCAAGTTTCATCATTTTAAGGATATCCTACTGAAGCACCGGTATGGCTGATCCTCATATCTAGAAGCAAATTGAAGAAGAATCCTTTGGTTAGAATGAGATCATGTTTGAAAACCCTTGGGGTAAAATCAGTTGGCATAATGTCTTGGTATGTTCTCTTCCATTCCTAATCCAGGTGATGATGAGATTGATAAAGGTGGTAAAGTAGACCCTTATGATGATACATTTGAAGCTTGGATAGCTTAAATGAATTTGAGAAATGGATTTTGAAGGCGATTCTTAGATTATGCCCTTGAGGCAGAGCTTGAGAATATTTCTGAATTCTACAAAGGAAATATTGAAACTGAGTTGATAATTAAGTGTAAAAGATGTTGATAAATCCAAAGCCTAAATTCAATATTAAGGAGATGAAGTAATTGGTGGATTCCTTGAATGAACAATTAGGGTTTCTATGTAATAATATGATGTATCATCAAAGATTGTATTAAAGCACTAGGTGGTTATAGCTAGTTACCTTTAAGGATGAGCATGAGATGTCTATTTTCATGGTTAGACTTGCAAGTTTGAGGAAGGGTTTGGGAGATCTAATCCTATTGAAGGACTCAAATGTTTTTCATATTGTAAAACTCAATAGTTGTCATTGGATCTCAAGGAAAATACCATACAAGTAGTCTTATTGCTCTGAATTACTATTCATAGTGTATGAACTATGTCATGAATGTTGTCAAGTATAGGCATCAAATGGTAATAATAATGATATCTTATCTCATGTTATCATTCAAAATATAGTGAAGGGTTTATACCTGAGAAAAGGCTATCTATGATGAGTTTCATGATTCAATGATGGCTAGTATGTTTGAATTAATTCATTTCAACACTTGTCATGTCTTCTACAGCTTGAGGAATATGAACATAGGATCTGAAGATAAGTGGAGAAAGGAATGATGAAAGAAACATCAAGAGAGTATGTATACAAAGATCAAGTGAATCTATTGTGATTGGTATCTCAAGAGTTGTTGAGGATGTGAAGATGTTCTATCAGGAAGTTTGAAGGATCAAAGAGTCTAATTATGGTAAATGATACTTGGTCATGAAAGTCATTTTTTTTTTTCCTTTTATATATGGTTGTGTTACCATGTCCTAAGTTTGATATGGTCTTCTAGAAGGTTAGAAATCAGGTTTTCCAATCCTTGCAAGATTAAAGGTGTTAACTATAAGTCAGTTTTTAAGTCATTTCATTGAGGTTGGTAAAGCTATGTATGACTAACCATAGTTCCTTGGTATGTCTCAATCCTTAACTAAATTGTAATTAGTATGAAGGATTTGAGTATGAAATTCTTGAGGTCCACATTTCTGTGATGGCTTCTTCAAAGACTTGTAAGAGAAAGGGGTATCTTAAAAACTTTAAAATGTGAATGAATTTATGGTATATCTTGTATGTATCTCAAGTTGAAAATAGGACTATGAGTCATTCTGTAAATTCCTATAAGAAAATAAAGGTATGTGTTTGAGCATCATGTTTTTCCTTGAAAAAGTTTCATAGATTTCACCAAGTAATCATATGATCTCATTAGTATCCTGTATAGTTGAGTTATGGTATGATTTATGACTATGTGTGTGTCAAAAGTAAGTGAAGGTGACACTATTATTCTCTAAAAAACTTCCCTTATCTCATGTTATTAATTATGTCCTTGAGGAAGTTTATTGGGTCTAGTTAGTCTATGTATCAATATGTTGGAACTAGAAGGATGTTCTACATCTGAAGGTATGATCTCATAACAGTTACTAGATTTGTGTCTTGAGAAGTAGGGTACTTGAAATGTCATGTAGTCTAGTGTATGAAGTACTGTTGTATGTATTAAGAGGTTGAAATCATGGTAGCTATTTGAATTGAAGACTCGTTTAGATGTCTGTAAATGCATGATTCATACTACGTGAAGGTTATATAGAGAAAAAATAGAGTGTCATCAAGACTGTGAAATGTCAAAAAGTATGTTTTCTAGTTGAATAGGCTTGTGTAAAATGAGTAATGCCAAAAATGTCTATGAGTATAACTACATTTAATCTATTGAAAGGATCAGGTTTATCTAAAATGTTATAGATCCTATGGAAAATCTCAAGGTATGATGTTCAAAGCTAGTTACCCAAAGAAATGGAAGAGTTTGTTAGAATTGTTCAAATATCTATATATATATATATATATATGATATATAAAGTTAGCATGTAGGTGTCAAGAAAAAGGATTTTTTTAGTGAAATGTGTCTCAGCATGTCCAGGTTAAATGATGGACACCAAGGTAATGAAAGAGTTCAATGTAACAAGGTGTTTTATTTAAGTTCAAAGATGATATCTCAAAAGATTCTTATGATGAGTATTTCATTATAGAATGATTCCAGGTTAACTTTCTCCAAAAGGTCTTATCATGAGTTCAACTCAATAAGATAGGTGACCTAATTTATTTTTAAAACACTTATGTACCTAAAGTCTAAAAGAGTTATAAGGTATCTTGTGTTATGCTTATGTGAAGGGGTCTAGAAAGAGTTTTCGAATGAATGATTAAAACTTCAAGGGCTATTGAACTATTCAGCGCATCTTCAAGATAGGTGAGCATATGTTTTTCCATTAAGATTCAATCTAAGAGATGCCTATAAGGTAAAGCTAAGACTGATTATGTTCAATACATGTGAAGGGGTAAGATATCTGAGCTCTTGAAGTGGTCAAAATCTGAGGTGAATGGGTTATACTAGTTAAATTGTAGTTGATGAAGTTTAAGGTCACATGCATCATAGGGTCAATTTTAAAGACCTAAATGGCTTCAAGTATTGAACTATGTCCAATGGTCATTCTAAGATTGATTCTTGTAGGTATTGTATCAAGTAGACATTGAAGGTAAAGAATGGTATGAAAAGCATGTAATTGTCCACAAAAATAAGAATAAAGGTTGTGAAGAACTGAAATGTTATGTCTATTGAAGGACTACAGGTGATTGTATTCTATGGAGAGTATGAAAGACTATAGGTCTAGGACTGCATGAGTAAAATTAAGGGTATGAGATTGTTTGTAAGGTCTCAAGATGTGATCATATTCATGAAGATAAATGAGAGAGTCAGATCTGTGAAGTTTATAAAATTGACTAGGTTATGAATGGTGATTGTAAGACTAAGTTATAATTCATGTCTAAGATTAAGGGTAATAGGTATTTTGGTATTGTAAGCGTCAATAAATATATATTATGAAGTGTATTGATCTGAAGCTTTCAAAGTGATTACTAGTCTAGAGTGGGAAGAATATGTTTGGTGAAATTAAGACCTTGTGCATCCAGATCCTCAAGATGATTCATGGTATAAAGCTACTGAAGTAAGTCATTATTTAGAATTGAAAATCATAAGTGTTTAATGAGTATAATTGACATCTGATCCTATTTAAAAAGACCTACATCCACAGGGATAAAGTATAGGTTCTCTGTATGAAGATAAGTTTGTCTAGCCTTTGTCCTTGAAGAATAGGTGTTAAGTATGTAGTATGTGAGTATAAAAAATCCTAGTTACATCTAAAGTTCTTTGAAGATTCAAAGCTTTGATAATAGTTATTGAGGTCCAATGCTAATCAAAGTAATAAAGTGAGATAAAGCATCAGGTTATGAATGTGCTTAATTATTTTTGCCTAAGGATAAGTATCTTGGTTCATGTGATGTGTATGAGTCTATAATGGTTATGACATTGTAAAATATATTGTGATCAGTGAGTGTTAAGCTTAACTATGTTTTCTAAAATGGGGCATAAGGACTATATAGTGTATCTAGTTAGAAGAGGAGATATTATGTTGACCTTCAATGTGTGTTTGAAATGTATTGACTGCACTCAAATGTGTATGGGATACATGAGCTTGAATGTATATTATAGGTGATTCTTTCAAGGAAAAATAGTGATAACCAAGAAAATGTTAATACTACAAGTGACTTAGTGATGAGGTACAATGAATGATTCAAGTGATAATATGGTCATAAATTCATGTAAGGAATTTAGAAAAGGAATAAGTTAATTCTCGTGAAATTTGAAAAAAGTTTGAAGGATGTGTAGCAAGTAAAATAAGGTCATATTGAACTACCAAGATAAGTCTTGAGGTAACATTTAAGTATGAATAAGTGTGAATTTCTAACATGAAGTTTCATGTACTCATAGTTAGAAGGACTCATATTGAAGAAATGAAAAGGAAGTCTAATTAAAGGTTTGAATCACATAGAGCTTGATAATATCATGCTTCTGACCTATAGTTAGTCATTTAGGGATAAATGATGTTATCAATAGGAGTACAAGGTGGTAGGAATACCTACAAAACTATCATCACTTAGGAAGTTGGTCAAAGAATGAAAAATATTTTTTGAGATAACCAAAAGATGATAGAAGGTACTATAGACTATGAAACTATGAAAGATGGGACAATTTTATATAGGTTTGGGAATGCTCATTAAGTTAGGGGAGCAATATTTGGATCTCTAAGAAGACATGATTATGTAGGGGGAAGAAGGTTAAGGAAAATAGTGAAGATGATGGTTTACAATAAGGTATTTAGTAAAGGTAAGAAAATATTTGATTTAACAAGGTTTAAATAAGCATGAAAGTAAGACAATAAGAAAGTGTTTCATGACTGATGTGATCATGATGGAGTGCTATTTGTATGGCATTCAATCAAGGTAAGAAGTTCTAAAATTTTGAGTTTTTTCCAGTATGATATTGATGGTATATTTGCAGGGGGAGTCCTAAGGATGATGATTCATGATGTGTGTTAGATTATAGAGCATGGTAAAGGTTTTTAAAAGTGCACTGAAGTTGGTGTTTACAGACATAGTTATCCTTAAATCAGTCATGCATTTTGGAGGAAAAATGGTGGTTTTGAGATGAAACAAGACCTAGAGAGTGATGGATGATCAAGGATGGAGACAATATTATAAGAGCACATTTTTAGGGGCAGATTTTTTAAGGCTCATTATAAGTCCATAGGATCTTCACATGTTGCTGAAGGAGTAAAGAACGAAGCTAATGCAATCCCAAGGGGGGAGTTATTGAGTCAAGTAAGTGTGTTTTATGAATTGTTTCCATATGTTATCATTGTGTTTTGTCATTTTCCATGTTGGGTAATCATAGTAGCCTTTATCATAGATTTTGAAGGGGGAGAGAAGCATCAGAAAAATGGGAATAAGGTCATGTATGTGTGTTTTTCTTGTTGATTACCATCAATGTTTCTAAAGGTGGTTTCCATAAATGAAAAAGGGGGAGATTTTGTTGACCATTGTATGTCTTTGTTTGTCATTGATGTCAACTCTATTGATGTAAAAGGGTGTCATGGTGTGGTATGAGTCTTAATGTGGTTTGTTAGTCAATGTTCAAACATGAAGGTTGAATTGGTAGTGTCAAGTTTGGTGAAGTCTATAGGAGGTCCTGGAGCTTGGTTTGCTAGGAATGAGTCACTGATTTAAGGTCTCCCAAGTGAGTTAAAGGTTTTCATGATGTCATTCATGGTCCATGATATGTGTTTCATATGTTTATGGGTATGTATGAGGTCAGCATGTTCAAGTCATGAGGTTACATGGTTGAATCAGGTCATTCCAGGATTATTTCTAGTCCCTGGAGCATGCAGAATGAGTTAGAGGTATGAGTTTTTATTGTTGATCTAATTAGTCATGGTGGAGCATGGTTGTAGTATGGTGATAGTGTACCTGAGGTTTATGATGAGTTTGAGGTCAGTAGTTATCAGAGTTTTGGTGGTGTTTCATGAGGTCCTTGGGAAGCATGTCAGGTGATAGACAAGGCATGATTACATAGGTTAGTCCTTAATAGTCTAGAGAGTTCTACGATGTATTTCAGATATATGCTAACCATGTTAAAGTTAAATTATGTTTTAATGATGCTTCAAGAACAATTTTTATGTCATTAGTAAAGAATACTTTTCAATATATGAATTTTTTGGTGACAAACCTAGGTGTAAAGTAGAGTGTGTTTTTGAAGCTAAAAGTTGACATTTTGATGTCTCATTTATGAATTGTATGCTTTTTCATAGGGACCCAAATATTTTTCAACTGATATTTTTATATGGAACTAAGAATGTTTATAAAAAAATAATGAGGTGTTTTGATCTTCACATTTTTAATGATTGATCGTTAAGAAGATAAGTTGCTTTGAAGCCCTAGACTAAACCCTAGCTAAGATGTGATTTGGAGAAAAAGGAGTTGTAATATGCTTATTTTGATTTATTTTCTTAAAAATTTAATGATTTAAAGTTATAGAGGACTCCTCCATAGCTTTCCATAAAGTTATATTAGAGTAGGTGATAGTATGTGAGCCCTACTTGAAAAGGATTATTTATGAAGAGTTCCAGTTTGAGGATAAATTATCTCAAAGAAGGTATGAATACTAATTTGACAATTTTTTTATTTAGGTGCGAGTTACTCTATAGATGTATCCATGATAGGTTTCAGATCATGGTTGAGGTCCTGAAAGGGAAAAATTTTCCCTATTTATGAAGGAATGGTTATTGGTGGAAGTCTAGAGCAAATCTGTGCTAAAAGTAAAATTACATTAGCTACACGAAGGAGTTATGAGACTTGGTTAAAGTTTTGTTGTGATTATAGTTTAGATATATTTCTAATGATATATAAAACTCTACAGTCTTGGATAATTGTATGCAAGAAGTTATGGCATGATATCCTTGAGGGTCAATGTCTGGAGTAAGCTTTAGTCTAAGAAAAGGTACCGTGATTTGCTTCATGAGGTAAGGTCATGAGTTCTGAAGTTCTTCATACTTGTTTAAATATTTATGAGTTCTTATACAAATTATGTATAAGGGTTTTCCATAAATTGGTTAATCTTGGAAGTGATGTTTTGAGGTGATGGAGCATAGTGGGACCTTAAGACTAAGTTCTTAAGTCCTAAGAAGGCATAAAATGTATTTTATAGTGATTGTCTTTGTTTAAGGCCTTCCACTTAAATTTGAAATTATTTAAAATATGTTATAGAAAGGATATTATGATATATTTCTAGTGATGTATGGATTATGGCTTGGTGAGTGAATATGATGTCTCTTTTGGTAAATTTATGACAAAGAAGGTAGTTGCATTTTCAGAACATGTCTGCTCAGGTTGAAATATTGTGTTGGTTGAGGCATGTAATGGATTTTTAATGCCTTATATCACCTAGATAGTGTATAGGGATAATTGTTTTTCCTATTAATGACCTTTTTATGTCTTGAAAGTGGCATAAAGGGTGCAATGTAATTGAGTTTTCAAAACTTCTTTTTGGCCGGCTAATTTTGGTGAAGAGGAAAGTAGATATGGTTTGAACTTGAGGAACTTAATGAGATATAAATTTCACATATGTGATGTATAGGTCATAGGAATTATGTAGAGTGGTCACATACCATATTTTAGTTAATATTGAGGTGTATTGAGGCCCAAATGTTAAATTAGGATTTTGGAAACACGTGTTTTGAGAAGGATATAAGCCATCAAGCCAATTTAATGATTTATTTTATTATTTCAGGTAAAATTTTGACCTTGGTTGCTGCTTATATGTTATATTACTCATGCATGTTGAATTTTGGAGCTTGAAAAAGTATTGTTTTGGTATGAGTCGATTTTTCTCATCCTGGTGATCGAGTTTTGAGGCATTTTTGTGTAAGATGAGTGGTTTTGGGCATGGCTGGCCTATATGGGTTATATGTGACTGCTATAATATTTTATTTGAATTTAATTAATATTTATTGGTCATTAAAACGGTTTATAACTAACCTATGGTGATTTTTAAAGAAGAAATGCATATTAAAGTGCTTGTTTAGATCAGTTTGAAAGTAATGCTCTAAGAGAAAAAAATGTGACCGAAGGAGAAGTGTTTTTTAGGTTTGATTGCATGGTTTGAGAGATGAAACATTTTTTTACAAATTGTGTAATTTTAGAGAGCATGTGTTGAATGGTTTAGAGCCAAGACAATTCAAAGAAGAAGAAGATATAGCAAGTTGTGTGAAAGAGGGTTTGAAGAAGACTGTATGAGTTGAATTAGTGATCTCCATAAGTTGTGGAAGTAATAAAAATCATATATAGTGTTCATCATGTGGATGAGTTAGTTCTTAGTCATATTAGGGGGTTTTAGCCTCCTTGTGGAGTCAGTGATTCATAAAAATAGGGGTTGGTGCTCTTTGTAGTATTGGTGTTGTACTAAACTAGAAGTTGATGCTCGTTGTGAGGTTGGTAGATCTCTAAATTTGAAGCATGTATAACTTTAAAAAAATAGTGTTTTTTCTTCCCCTTAAGGGTTTACCACTTAATTTTGGTGTTCATGTGTCTTTTCTTGGTCTTACTCATGTATACAATGGATATAATGCTTAAGTAAACACACATATAGTTGATTGTTTATTTGAATGGTGGTATAAATGTTAATGTCTGATAACTGGAAATAAAAAAATATTTTAATGGAATGATTCACCTCCCGCTCTTAGGCCATTGTGCTTTCAGAAATTATTTTAGGATCTGGGTCTGAGTTGGGGTTTATTTGATCACCCTCAGGTCTTTGGGGTGTGAGTTGGGGTCATTTTTATCACCCTCATGATATCATGTGCTCTTCAGGTCTTAAGATCTCAAGATACCTCTAACCTTATTCACTTCCATAGACTACAAAATTTTGGGGTAAAATAATTTTATGATTGGGCTCAATCTTGGGAAACTCATATTTCATATCTTAAAACTCACTTTAGCCAGCTCGTACAACTAAGCCTGGTCTTATTCAAATTCAACTCACCTTCTCAACCTCGTGAAAAATCATCTCGACCACCTTGAAAACTAGCTCTACTCGAAGAATAAACTTGAATAAGTGCAAAAGAGTTAAGCATGGATCCTTCACTCCAAATGAAATTAATGATCACCATTATTATATATGTGACCCGATCCTTTCTTCTAGTACATATGGGATTAATCCCAAGTGAAAAAATGTGAGCTTAGTGACCATTTACCTTTGAGTGTATCTTCAATCTACTAGATTAATCTTAAATGTCTGGAGAACAAAAGGAGATGAGGATTTGAACATAACCAGCCAATCCTAGGGCCAAAAAACATGATTTTGATCAACATTTCTAAGTTTTCAAAGTGTGTGAACCATGAGATATTTTGAGGAAGCTAATTTGACAAGTTTTGAACATATAAATCTCTTGAAATGTAAAACCTAGCCTATTATAAGCCTCAAAGTCTATTAATTAAAATGATTTATCAAAAATTAAATTAGTGTACCAATTTTGACAACATTTCTAGAGACTCGTAGTGTCATCTTATATTTAGATAGAATTAGTAATGACCTTTTGTTTTCATTGGGCATGGATTTAGGTATAAATACTTAGAACTCTACATTCAATAATTAAAACCCATCTAAAAAAATTCTACCTAATGCATTGTATGAAATTGAAAACTTTTGATCGTGGAAATACCCCAACTAAATATTTCTCCAAGACTAGATTCTAAATGAAGATCTAAATGCACATGATCAAAAGAGTAGCTCCAAAATACTATGTACAAAAGATAAAATTATACATGTTTTAAGTAAAACATACAGTGTGTGCACAAGCACTTATTATGCCCCCAACAAAACTAACTACAATACTCTAACCAAGGGAAAAAAAAACTAAACAAAAGAAAAGAAAAACTAAGAAAATAATTATTATTGCAACAAGGAGATGTTAAGGAAGTGAAAACATAGTTATAACTTCTTTTTCCTTCAAAATATTAGTCTCAAGGGAAAAAACCCCTCTTTTTGATCTGAAATTTGTTTCTAAAGGTCTAATGTGATCAGTTTTGATGCTCTAAAGACCTCTTAATGATTTGGAGTGAACATGACAAGTGGAAAATCTTATTAAGGCTCTAATTTGGATAGATTCCAAAAATTAATACCAAATTTTAAATATATTGAATCATTCATTTGGTTTTATTATTTTCATATTTAATTACAAACACTTCATCCTTTTCACCTTCTATGTTATATAATGTGGTGGTCTCTACAACACAACTTACCAATGCTTCTCCTCCTCTAGCCTTGAAGAATTTTAAATCCATAACCTAATCCATAATATCCTCAAATGTAGGTTCTACCATTAGGGATAAAAATTTCCCATCACACTCATGCTCAATAGATACCACAAAAGATTCAAAATCCTCAAGTGGAGACAAAGTTTTATCGTTATCTATTCTGTAAACTAATTTTGCAAATTTATTACATTTTTCATCCCTTTGTAACTTTGTTTGAACATTTTTTTGTGTTTATATATAATTATTTATTAGTTACAAGATTATGATCAATAATTTTATTAACATAAGATTAATGTTTGATTTAGAATATGGATCAGTGAGCTCATTTTATTCTTCCTCTTTCTATTCAACTTCAAGGTCAGAAAAAAAAATCTCCTTATAACATTTTAGATTACATGGAACCTCTAACTTATAAGACTTTTTGAGTGGAAAAAATGGATAAGTTTTAAGCTATGCATGGAGGTGAGAAACCACACACAAAAGGGGGTGCAAAGGGGTGTGCAACATGTAGGAGGGTTAGCAGGTCAAGGTCCACACACGGGCACATAGGGTCTACGACTTAGCCAATTTTCTAGAACATCACTAAAAATAGAAAATAAGAATATGGAGTGAAGCTCAAGCAAGATCTAGAAATAGAAAATATTAGGATAACTTGGCGCACACATAAAGGGACTATAATTAGGAAAAGCACATGTAGGATAAAGATGATGCATGAAGTAGGATAAAAATAAGATCAAAGAAGGATGAAACCATGTAAGGTCTGATCTAATTATAACTTAATATATTATTAATAAAATTTGTAAAAATTATGCAATCGATTATTGAAGAACATGTCCTATTATTAGGAAGGTACATGTAGGCGGTAAAGGGAAACTCCACCAATTGTGTATATATAGGCTATGTGCACTCTTGTATTAGACTAGTTCTTATTCTAGAGAGATAGTGGTATCAAGTGATCTTTTGATGCATGTAGTTCTTGGAGTGTGTAGCCAAGTTTTGTACAAACACATGGTCAATTATTGATTGTAATAAATATATGATGTAATCAGACAACTTATTATGTTATCTAAGGAATTCTAGTTGTATAATGGATAATTGTTTATAATTTGCTAAGGTGACCATAATCTGAACATGAACTGATGGGTATTTCAAATCTTGTTGATCAGTCATTTATCTATGAATGATATTCCTTATTATATGTGTAGCCATAATTTCTAAGCTAAGATGTATCATTGTGGTGCATGAATGGTTATGATCTATGAATATGCATATCTAACATCTTGATAAATAAACATAAAGAAGGAACCTAGAGGTTACATGTGCTTCAGGTGAGCTTCCATAACTTTTATGGATGAAGTTCCAGTGCCCCTAACTAGGTATTGGGTAAATAAAGACTACATTTCAAGGTTTCATTTCTAGGAAATCTTTTCAATCATCATTTTGCATGAATGTTACATGCACATGGCAATTCGATAATTTGCCTTCAAAGAACATTGAGATCTGGGTCTATGATGGTCAAGACCTGTGTTGTCTCAGATGGTATAGCACTAGACCTTATTTTAATGTTCAGCGTAAGTGGGTGGAAGAAAACCTATATGATTTTCTACGTATGAGAAATTATTCATCTTCTTTCGAGCATAATTATATGAGTGGTTAGTAAGCGTACGTGTAAAACAGAGGGTGTCTGGATCTTAGAAGGAAGAAATTTTAGAGCCAGGAAAATTACTATCAAGTGCTCGCTGATTTGGATGAACCTGTGGATGTATAGTTATACATCATTGAGGGGGAAGGTGTGATACATAATTATAATTTAGAGTACATGATTTTGACATATTATGTGCCACTGAGGAATCAAAGTTTTAGTTTTTGTACTAAGCCTAGAGGATCATACATACACTCGTTACCTTTCAAAATGAATATATTGATGATTGAGCTTGGAATGGAGAACTTACCATGAAGGCAAGATAAAACTGCATCGTGTGGAGGGTTAGGAGATATATTTTCCCAAAGGATAATTGGTACAAGTGGAAGAAAGAGAGGGAAGAGAGATATATTCAGGTATAATGAATGTGCGATAAAGGGTAAGTTGAGGAGGTACAGAGATCGAGAATAATGATGATTGGAGGAAGTGGTGAGATCCCTACAAAAGGCAAGGGACCACAAGATCATGTCCTCTTTACCTTGGGAAAGTACAGTAGGAGATCCCCTATCAGCATTTGGAGAGAGTGAAATCTGAGGGGTGAATGAGAACCATTGGCACACATCTAACCTTACCTTAAACCCCTAGCCCTTACGCAAGGTGCTTAGTATCCATAATTTGTTGTAGAACATCATCATAGTGAAGGTGAGAAGAAATGTAATTAGGTATCACCAAATTTTGAAGGAGACACAGGTAGGAACACATTGATATCAACTACTGAGGTACAACAAATTAAGGATGTACATATGGATGTGTAACATGTTCTTGTGCTTGGAAAAAAATAATAAATTTGGATGGCACATCAATATGAAAAATTAGTGAAATGCTACAAGTTTGAAGTATTACGCTTGGAAACATTATAGGAAAATATATTGGTGTACAATTTAGCATGACCACAGGGACACAAAGTTGTTCTTCAATATGCCCCCCAAGTCGCTACGGGAGGCTTAAGAGGTTCAAGATAACCACTGCATGGAGGTAATCCTAGTGAACGATCAAGTTCAAGATATATCTCCCCTCAAGGTCTTAACAACCACAACAACCTCAATAACCACAACAAAAGACACCTCAAATCTTATTTGATATATCTCTTCATTTTCCAAAGTATAGGGGTGTGGAAGATGTAGCTAAACATGTGCATAAGTGTGAGTTATTATGGAGAGATGAGGGAATAAAATCTAATGAAAGGAAGGAAAGTCAGTTTACGACCACACTTTAAGGTAATGTATACAGTTGGTATAGAAAATATGATCCACATTAGACTACAATATATTATTATGCATTACGTATTACATTTTTGGCTAAGTTTCATATACCTTAGTTTGAGAAACAAAGTATTAGTGAAATTAAGGATATTAAGAAAGTACTATTTGAGAGTGTTCAAGACTATGATGTGTGTTTTAAAACTTTGTTATCAAATATTTCATATGATATACATCAAATACAACATATACAGTTGTTTGTTGGATGTTTGTTGAATCCTTTTTGGAGAGAAATTTTTTAGAAGACATTTAATTATCCAAATGAGGCCTTAAAAGAAATGTTTCATATAGAAGTCATAATAAGTGTTGATATAGGGATGAGTCCTTTTCTTAAGGAAAAAATTACGGCCCTGACCTCTCTGCCAGATAGCTCTCTACTAATTCAACCAATAAGACACATAGTGAAATATTGTGTACCAATTGTGAGGTTGAAGGACATACGAAGGATAGATGGATATAAAGGAGTGTGTGGAAATTGTTAACATCTTGTGAAACTTTCCACACAAATCATGATGCTAGGAATTTTCCACTTTTGCAGCACATGACACAGAAGACTATCTCCATGTATTGTAAGATTTTTTACGTGCATACACATGAAAATTCTAACTACCATTTTATCAAATCATATTCATGTGGCATGTGATACTGGGTTGCACCAGATAAATATGACAAGTAGTTCCCAAATGTAAGAAGGACAGGCTAGTGAAAAGTGCAATGAGGATAATGGATGTTTTCGAGGGGGATTCATTAGTAGAGGTGATGGAGGTAGAGGAAGGTTTACGTGTGGGAGGTGTTATATGTGTGGATCATCTAATCATTATCAAACCAAGTGTCTAAAGAACCTAGTATATTCATATTATGAAAAGGCTCAAAAAGTTGAGGATTGTCTAGATATGTACAGTCATATGTGTAAGAAAAAAAGAAAGAAAAGTTGAGGGTGTGACTATGATTAAAGTGGAGCATGCGAGGAATGAAAAGTAGAAACCTAAGAAGGTTGAGCTAAATATTCAACCCGTACTCATTACTATGTATGTAGAAGTGGTCAATGCTAGTGAGCATATCAAAGCAAAGCCCCTTATCAAATGGGAAGAAGTGGTACATGAAAAGAACCCAAAAGTAACCCAACAGAAGGAATTTTACTATGAAACTATGGGTTTTATTGGGGAATTACAAGGGGAGATCCAACACTTGAAAGAGGAAGCACATAAAAGGGAATTCTTAAGGGGTATTGATCTTCCACAGAAAGATATTGATGATTAGAAGGAAGCATAGAGGATGTTGAGGAAAGAATAAAATATTCCTTTGTTAAGAGAATTGCTATGCCAGAAGGTACCACGTGCAGGGATCAAATGAGAGCACTAGATTGTTGATATAAATTTTCCACAATAGGACCATGAGTATGACAAGGAGATAACACTGGATACAATGATAATTGTTGGTTGGTGAGTAATATCCTAATTAACATAGGAACAAAAGTGAATGTCCTAACATTGGATGTAAAGAAATAGACGGGAAGGCTAATTGCAACCTTTTTTTTATGTGTTGTACATGGAAAATAAAACAAGGGCCACGACCATTGGGGAGCTAAAAGATGCCTCAATCACTATTCAGGGTGTAAAAATTATAGGTGATTTTAAGGCAGTGGAAATTTTAGAGGCATAAAACTTCCCAAAGCTTTTAGGCTATGTATGGTGTTATGTAAATAGTATCGATATGTGCTTCAATAAAATATATATCAATTTTGATAAGAAATATGTGGTGATTGTTTTACATGATATAAAAGTTACACCTTATACATATCTTATAAATGAGGAGAAGCCTAATAGAATATATGGACATACATTGCATGACCCTGAGAACATGGAGATAACAAAGTAAGGCATACTAAAATGGGAAGATGTGCAATCTATTAGTGATACTACCAATGTGGCATGTGAAAAATATGCTCATGGAACCTATGAGATGATGGGTCACGAGTACCAAGACATGTTACTAGGATGATTCAAATGTGCACAGGTAGGTGACTAGGTAAAACCAACTTGCCAAAGTAAACTCAAGAAGAGAAAATTTATTCTTTACTATGTGCAATGGAGGAACATTGGAGAAAAAAAGGTGATAGAAGTAAACTCAAGAAGATAAACTTGATTCTTTATTATGTGCAATGGAGGAACCATGGAAAAATGAAGGTGATAAAAGGAATATAATGGTATAAAATTTACAGAGGTAAACATCATGCTGGTGGGCCACACATAGAGACAATTTATTAGGATGAGACGAGATCATAATAGCCCTTTTGATAAGGTTTGCAAGAAATAGTCTCCCCTCTTTGGTACACAATTATGATGGGAAGACCCCTGATTTGGTTCATATTCACAATTATGAGAGACATTGGGCATAAGGAAAAGATGCATTACCCTTATCCATATGGGTACACAAATGTTATTCTAATCTATGGAGATGCATACAATATTGGTATGTTCTTGTTGAGTTAAAGAAAGTGACAACAAGCAAACATGACTTAACTAAAGGTATTGTTCACATCTTTTATTTTATTCTACTAATTCTCTAGTTCATGAAGCCTTGTATATCATTAGGTACATCACGTTGGGAGATAATGTGAAGGATGAGGAGATCATGATATATTCATTTGGATAATTTGATGATGAGGTACATGATGACTTGGAATAATTATAAGAGACACATTTAGGACACACGTGGAAAGAGAAGGAAAAAGGAAAGAAGGTACACCTCTTAGATGATGAAGAATTTAAAGACCTAGACACTAAGCATATAGAGGGTGTATGTGAGGTGATGGAATCTAAAGATGAAAAGTTTCACATATATCATGTTCCTATGAGGACTAAGAAGGTGAATATTGTAACTGAGGATGCACCTCAAGACGCAATTAGTTGATATTATTGTTGTTAATCTGAATTTACCAAGATTCTTGAGTTGTGTGAATTTAATGATATATTCCCTAGGGGTTATCATGAATTAAGGGGTTAGTGATATTTTGCATGAAATTTCTTTGGGAAATAATAAAATTAAGATAAAAGATAGTGAACACATGGTTTGGAAGAGGCATTATAGGGTGAATCCAAACATGTGTATGAAGGTAAAAAAGGAGATTGAAAAGATGCTCAAGTAAGGCATAATTGAACCTATTGAGGAGTCTAAATAAATTAGACCCATGGTTATTAGTATAAAATAGGATGAAAATATTAGGATTTGTGTTAACTATAGGGTTATCAATGCATAATGTGTGATAGATCCTTTTCCTACACCATTCACAGAGGATATCCTTGAAAGTGTAGCAGGGCATGGAATCTATTCTTTCATAGATGGATTATATGAATACTATCAAGTGCACATTACACTAGAAGATCAGGAGAATACCAATTTCACAACTGAGGGGGGAATTTTTTCATATACCACCATGCCATTTGAATTGAAGAATACACTAGATATATTCACATAAATACTTGTTCAAGCATTCAAGGACTTCATTCATAAGTTTTTGTAGGTTTAATTAGATGATTAGAATGTTTATGGGCTAGTGAAAGATCATCGTGATAACCTTAGATTAATGTTTACGAGATGCAAGAAGCTTAACATCTCTTTAAACATCAAGAAGTGTTTATTCTACACCCCTTTGGCACTATTTTTGGGCACATGATATGTAAGGAAGGATTTTTTGTAGACCCAACTTAGATTGTAGTATATTTGGGACTAGAAGAACTAACAAATTAGAGCAAGGTAAGAGGGTTTTTGGGGCATAATGGTTAATACATGAAGCTTATTAAGGGATATGCAAAGATTTCCACATTGCATGAAGAGTTTTTAAAGGATAAAGGAAACTTTTATTGGGGAGATGCACAACAACAAGATTTTGAGACACTGGAGTAAAATCTAACCATTACACCCATCTTACAATTTGCTTCTTGAAATAAGCCACTTCATGTGTATGTGGATGCTTCAAGTATAAAAAATGGTGTAATCTTAGCACAACCAGGTGAAGTAAATGTGGATCATCCCATATGATTTGCAAGCTACACAACTATAGAGCGCAAGCAATTTTTAATGATATACACTCTTCACAAGCTTAAGCAGTACTTATTACCCACCCCGTTCATATTTTACACATATATCATGACATTGAAGTATAAGGTCAATAAAATTGTGCTATATGGGCACATATGTCACTGGATTCTCTCATTTCATGATTTTGATTTCATGCTTATAATAAATCCTATTAAGAGAAATTTGAGGCCTGATAATTTTTCAAGAATTAACTCAGGAGAATACATGCAGAGCATAGAGGACACTATGTCAGATGTCATACTATTTAAATTGAACCATATGTAAATAGATTTAGAAGACGTTATAGTATTACTGTGTATTGGAATAGCACCTGAACGTATGAATAATTTGGAAAAGAATCAAATTTCTATTCAATCCATGCCTTATCAACTCATTAGAGGAGACTTGTACAGGATGGGCCACAATGAGGTCTTGCACATATGCATTTTGAAAAATGAGTCTGAAGCTATTATGGATGAATCACATGGAGGAAAATATGGAGGTCACTATGCATGAGAATGTATTATGCATACGATTTTTTTGGCTATCTTATGGTGGGAGACACTATATAAAGATAAAAATTATTTGTCAAACCATGTGATCATTATCAGAGGATACGAAATCCTGGGAACCAAGATGAGATGCCACTGTGCCCTATAACAAGTACAGTGTCATTTGAGAAGTGGTCGATGGTCTTCATAGAACCTATTACACAACTTACGCGTAGGATAGGGGTACACTACATCATCACATGTATATATTATTTGACATGGTGTGTAAAATTTACACCTACAAAATAATTCATTGTAGCAACAACAATGAGGTTTCTTTTGGAAAAAATATTAAGTAGGTATGGATCTCCACTAATTCTTACAAGTGATAGAGGGATTCATTTCTTAAATGAAACTATTAGAATCCTAATAGAATATTTTATGGTGGGGCACCATAAGACTACCCCCTACACCCACAAGATAATGGGACTACTAAATATTTCAACAAGACCTTGGGTTAGACACTAGTGAATAGATGTGATGTTGGAAGGATAGATTGGGATGATTAGGTATTAGTCATTCTATATGGATATAGAAAAACTTACAAATGTTTGAAAAAATCCACACCCTTTCAGTTGGTGTTTTGCATATAACTTTTTTTACTTATTGAATTAATGTTATCCTCCCTAGATATTAGACACGCGAGAGGATTGGATGATGAATATGAAGTTGATGAGAACATTGAAAAATTTATGCAACTGGATGAGATCTGTGCCATCGTACATTGGATTCAGAAGACAAAGAAAGCATGACAGAGACTTGATATGATAGGAATATTAAGAAAACATATTTTATAGTCAGAAACATGGTACTTATTTATGACTCTAAGTTACGTGTAATATAGGAAAGTTAAAAGTTAATTGGTTGGCACCCTTTGCAGTTACTAATATACTTGAATTAGGAACGTTTCAATTATAGGTGTTAGATGAAAGTATTTTTCTCGGTTACTCTATTGTGAGTAGGCTAAAGCCCTACTATAAATAATCTTTTTTTATGTTTATAATAAGGCAAAATTTCAATATTAAATTAGATTTCCCTTTCTATTGTACTTTTTTTGTGTTAATAAGTACATTCATGCATAATAGATGAGTAGTATTTTTTAATTTGATGCGTATAGGACCACACATACTTCTAGTGTGGGGTGTGCATTGGTATGAAATAGGTACACACCAAAGGAATGTAATGGTGTGCACGATGATGGTGCTTGATGGACATGTATTGGGGATGCATGAAATAAAAGGGACGTGTCAAAGGTGTTTAATAATGATGGTGCTTGAAGGTATATAAAATTTCTGAGATTTGGTAAACACGTGAATGGATGACCATGCAGTGTAATGTGAGGGAGGTAGTAGCTAGAAGAATACTTAGTAAGATGGCGTAGAGGAAGATTATGTGTAGGTGTGGCGAGATTCATGCAAATATGACTGTATTCTGGGAAGTAGTTGTGTGAAAAAATGTTATGACAGAAGTGTGCGGAAGATAAATTAATAAGGAAAGGAAAAAGTGCCTTTAAAATGAAAAATTACTTTACAAATATAAAGTGTGGGAAATGGTGAACAAGTGTTTTGAAGATAAAAAGTGTTTTTGATAGATAGGTGCAGAAAAGATATAAATATGGGGACAAACAAGTTTATGATTACCTTTCCAAAAGATATTTGTGTGATTATGATCTTAGTGACTAAGTATAAAGAGTGAAACAAAGATGAACCAGAGCAGAGAAAAGTGCACAAGACCACTAGTTTGAGAGATTCTTTAGGAAGAGGAAGTGGTATCTTGGAGAGGTGTGAGGGCATGAGTGATTAAAGATTAAGGTTCATAGAATCTACGGTCTATAGTTGTTTAAATATGAACAACTATGACATAAATGTTTGGGCAGCAAGAGAAAAAGAGTTGGAAAGAGTGCGGATTGAACAAAAAGGTTGGATGCATGGCACCGAGGAGTAAAGAAGTAAGTAAACTTTAACACCTAGAGCAATGTTAGTGCAGAATCACAACACTCCTTAATGGCCCAGTATCTGAGTGGGGCATTCGGTGTGATTGCATAAATTGGACCATCTCTCAAGCTACGGGACTTGGAAAACTTGAGATGGACCTCCAGAAAAGGGTAGTTCCTTCTTCATTAATCTACCTACCAGAAGCTACTCCAGTGTAGGAAAAATTAACCTATCCTAATCAAACCACTCCAAGGGGATAGGGAGAGAGAGAGAGAGAGAGAGAGAGAGAGAGAGAGAGAGAGAGAGAGAGAGAGAGAGAGATAGTGAAAGAGAGCCTACACTAAGCGATGATACACCAAAAAAATAAGTGGCTGATCACAGACCCAAACTTCCTGAAGTGGAGAGAGGAGAATAGAGGAGAGGTTGGCCAAGATGCACCACAAACAAAAGATGAATTTCACGTGGAACACCACTTCAAGACCCATTAAGCATAGCTCCTATAACCTATAACAAACATTAGAAGTATGCCCAATATACTCTACAATGACGAGAGGCAAGAAGAGAGTAAAATAAGCAAAGGATGGGTAGATGCATCACAAAACATATTTATTGCTCCAAATGTTCACACAGTACATGATTAGTGGGCAAGAGGAAAGATAATGCCATTACAGAGCCATAAAAGGAGGCTTAGTATCCACATTCTACCATAATGAAGAAAGAGAGGGGGAAAGAAGGAAAATAGTGACCAACCCTTTGAGTATGCCCCTTCTTTAAAATATATAGGAAGAATAGGAGAGAGAGGAGGGAAGAATCAAACCCTACTCCAACTACCCCTTGAAGAGGATTAAATCTTGCTCTGAAATCTCAACCACCGACCCTCAATGCCCCCTGTAAATTCACCTACAATTTTTCAAGTCTACCTCGATTGTTTGTTTGGCATGTTAAAGGAAGAAAAATGCCAGATCAAATCAAATCCAATTGGTTGAAGTGATTGGATCTTGTATTAATGGCCTGAAATAATTTTTCCTAATTTTCACCCACCAAACCTACTAAAAATAATATTTTATGCTTCCATGTTGTAGGGGATGTTGAGACCTTTCCAAAAAGTCCTCTCTTGCCCAAATCTAAGTTTCCAGTCGAAAGATATGGTTGTCTAAAGATCCGGGTCGCAATTGCACAATATTTAAAAGAATCTATCCAAACAAGGTAAGCATGGCAGCCTCATGCATCTTGAAGATTTGGCTCCTTCCTTTCACTCTTGAAATCATTCTAGACTGACACATGGTGGATTACATAGGTTCCCCTGTTTCCTTTGTATTCTGCCTGAGACACTATGCCTGACTCGAGAAACATGGAGGCTTTGCACTTGTTTAGAAGTTACCCCCAGTTTTTACCTTTGAAGTTGTGCGGTCAAGACACGTGGTGGCCTCTGTAGGATTTTGAAATTTTCAATGATCGACCTTACCTCTTCGAACTCTGGGACACGTGGTGGGATGGCACTCATTTGGGAACTGCCTTTTGGGCCACGACTTTGAAATTGTGACAAAGAGACACGTGGATCTTTCCGTGGCTCTTCCCTATTTATTTTTATTTTGGCTAAGTAATTTTTTCTTGGTGGGGCCATACAACCTACCTTGAACATATGGAGGCTCGGTGCATATTTGGGGAAGCCACTCTGAATTTTACTTTTGAAGTTGCACTGTGATGACATGTGGCTTCTTCCACTTACCTTTTGTAATTAGCTGATTTGGGCCCAGTTTGTCCCTTCTTTTGACCTGGGACATGTGGAGGCCTGGTGCTTTTTTGAGTCTCTAGCTTTAGCTTCAACCCTTGAAGGTACGTCATTTGAACGTGTGGCAGCTTCTGCTAGCTTGTGACTTTTCAACTTCCGATAAGACTCTGCAGGCTCGCGAGCTCGCACTTGAGAATCACTCCATTTACAAAAGGTGAAAAAGTTTTAAAATCCCCCATAGACCCACTGGCATGCCTTCACACTTAGTCAAAAATTCCTTCACAGCCCTGCATACCCGTTTTTGGAAAAAAGTCATCCTCAGGCCCACTCTGTCTACATTTTCCACTTGGACAAAAATAAATCCTTCCCAGACCTACAGACTTGAAATTATACTTGTACCCCTTTGTGAAAAGTGGAAAAATGTCAAAATATCTCCCACCACCACGCCAATTCACAATTTTCATGATAAAAAATCTTCCTTAGGCCTGTTGGCCCACTTTTGGCAAAAAATCCTTTCGAGGCCCGCATGCCCATAACTTAAAAAATATGAAGAGTTAGAAGGACTTATTTATATCTCTTGAAAGGGGAAGAAATTTCCTATCTGATGGAATTAATTTTAGGGGGCCTTAAGTGCTTGGAATATGTTAAAATTTAGATTGAAGCAAAAAAGGGGAAAATGTTTTTAGTTGACCCAAAATAAGTGTGAGCTTATTTTGGTCAACAATTTGGCGACTCATGGGGATCACCTTCCTACTAGGTGAAAAGATCAATGGCCTTGAAGCATCCATTGGGCATGGAGTTTGCCTGGTAAACAAAAATCTGATCTGAACTTTGAAAATATGATCCCTGAGCCACTTGGAAACTGTTGGAACTAGAGCTGACCCTGAACTCACCCCACTTCTTCCAATGTCCTGTGCATGAGCAACAAAACACCACAAGACACTATGTACAAAATTGTAAATCATACATGCTCAAAGTGGAACATATAGAGTGTGCAAAAGCATTTCTTCTACTAAAAATAAACCTAAACTACTCCTACACTAACCAAAGAGAAAAGGGATTCAAACAAATGCTGCAACTAGCAGGGAGAAGTAGCTTCCCTTTCTCAAAAGGGGTAGCCATAATAATGATTTGACACTGAATATGGATGCTTGTATGAGTGAAAAACTGTACTATAAGCCAGTCCTCCACCCAAATCATCAAGGTGTCAACTGGAAACAAGACAAATGCCTCTTTTAGTTGCTCTTCATTTGGGTTGAAGAGGCATTGCAGTTGATCCTTGGTACTTCAGAGCTCATCCTCATGCCCTAAAGTGGGCATGGTTGGTTTTGGCTTCTCCCTTGGCTCCAATGAAGCCAAGTACCTAATTGGGCAAGGTCTGGTCCTTTGAATTCACCCCTTGCTTTGAATTTCAACTCAAAGAATGGATTCTTCCTGCTGACCTTCTTGGGTGGATGGTGTGAGAGGGATGATGACATCCTCTTACCTTTTTCCTTACTCCTATGAAGAACATGGAAGATTCATATCTTACAACCTTGTTTCTAAAGGGATGCTATGAAGTTTAGGTTGTTGTTCTTGAATGATCTCCTTCATGGCAGCAGGCTCATGTGCTTGGAAGGTGGATGATGGAGGAGAAAATGATGTGATCTCCATGGGCTCCTCTCCATCAAAGAAATCTTCCAAGTCTGACAGACATCATATCTCCTTGTTGTCTTGCTACATGTGCTCTACCTCATCCATGGTGTCCTCTGGATCTGTAACTTACTCACCATGGTTCCCTTCATCCTCAAACATGAAGTTTGAAAGATCAAACTCTTCTTCAACATTAGAGATTGAAGGGGATGAAGTGGGAGGAAGAACTTGAAGTTTCTTCTGTGGCCTGCTCTGTACAATTGGAGCCTCTAAAACTATATGGTCCTCCTCCATGGGTTCATCAATCAAATCAGGCCCTTGGAATGAAAGTAAAAAATCTTCAATGATGCTTTCTTCATTAAGTGGCCTCAACTTTGATTTGATCTCTCTCAGCTTCTCCTTTTCAATGGGACTTGGAGCTAGTTGTTCTTCCTCCTTCACTGGTTGTGTAGATTGGATCAGATCAACATCCTCTTCAGATAAAGTGTCATTATGGACACTGCATTAAGAGAAAACAGATTGTTGATCTTCTCCTTCTTGTTCTTGTTCTTCTTCTGCTGCAAACTCAGCCTCAACCACCATTGGCTCTTTAACTCTAACCTCCTCAGTAGGCTTAATTATCAAGGGGATCTTTGTAAACCCAAATCTGGTAGCCCAACTCTTCATATTTTCTGTCATTTCTTCTCTATTGGGTTCCTCTTCTTGTTGTTCTCCTTGACTGGATTCTTGAGTTTCTTCCCAACATGGACTTGGGAAAGAAGAGGAGTGGTAGGTTGGGTTCAACCATTTTTACTATTGTTTTTGGTGGAGAGGGGAGTGGAAATTCTTGTTGTGGAGGGGACTTGGATTGGAGGAAAAGGGAGAGCGAATTGAGATGAGGTGAAAGATTAGGAGATGGAGAAGGGAAATCAACACTTAGAGCAGTAAGTGAGGGGCTTGACTCTTGATCATGCTGAAATAATAAAGCTTGAGAAAGAGAAAATGAAAGTCAAGGAGCTAGTGACTGACTTACCCATTGACAAGGTTGTCTTATGTCCAACTCATATGCCTTAATATCCTCAATCCACTATTCAAGTTGAGGCAGTGCTTCAACCATGAAGTCAAGATTCTCTTGAGGGCTATAATGTCTTGGCATAGGGCCATCCCATGGACAAGGTTCCCTATAGCCAATTCTGAATGCTTTCATTTGTGTTGTGGCTCTGGACAGCACCATTCTAGCCTCCATCCCTTGAATCTTCTCCAACATATCAACATTTCCATGTAGCTATCACCATTGTATGCATCCCCTTGATCTTGATAAGCTCCATGGTCAAAATGGCTATGACACTTCTCATATGGGTAAGCATAATGGTTCTGGATCTGATCATAATGTTGATCTAGAGGAGTTGGGAAATACATTGGAGGTGGACTGCATTGTTGTTGTTGCAAGTGTGAGTTCCAAGAAGGAAATGAAGTCATGATTGCATAACTTCATGGAATGGAAGAAAATGAAAGATGTGGAAATAAAGATGAATGAAAATGGGTGGGGAAAGGTCTGAAACTTTAGAGATGGGTTGTTGACTAGATGGAGTTGCCAAATGTGTTTTGCATGTGCCTAAAAAGATGAATCTTAATAGGAACACACCAAACTACTAAGATGAAGTGGTAAGGTGCTTTATACCCGTCCCACTGGGCATGCCAAAACTATGTGTAGTGGCTTAAAATCACAGACACCTCCTAATGGTGCCAAAATGTTAGTAGAATCTAAGTGGGGGCATTCGGTGTGATTTCACAACATTGGACCATCTCTCAAGTTTGGGACTTGCAAAACTTGAGATGGACCTCCAGAGAAGGTTGGTTCCTTCTTCCTAATCTATCTGCCACAAGCTACTCCAGCGTAGGAAGAGCTAACCTATCCTAATCTAACCATTCCAAGGGGACAAGGAGAGAGAGAGAGTGAAAGAGAACCTACACTAAGTGGTGATACACTAGAAAAGGAAGTGGATGATCATAGATCCAAACTTCCTGAAGTGGAGAGAGGTGAGTAGTGGAGGGGGTGGAAAAAATGCACCACAAACCAAATATGAATGTCACAAGGAACACCACTTCAAGACACATTAAGCACAACTCTAAGAACCAACAATAGACATTAGAGTATGCACATTATACCCTGTAATGATGAGAGGCGAGAAGAGATAATAAAATAAGTAAAGGATGGATAGATGCATCACAAAACATATTTTATTTCTCTAAAAGTTCACACAGTACATTGTTAGTGGGAAAGAGGAAAGAAAATGCCATTACAAATCCGTGAGAAGGAGGCTTAGAATCCACATTCTACCCTAAGGAAGAAAGAGAGAGGGGGTAGAAGAGAAAATATGACCAACCCTTTGAAAATGCCCCTCTTTATAATATATAGGAAGAATAGAGAGAGAGAGGAGGGAAGAATTGAACCATGCTCCCACCACCCCTGGAAGAGCATTGAATCTTGCTCTTAAACTCAACCACCAACCCTCAATGCCCCTACAAATATGCCTATAATATGTTAAGTCTACCTCATGTTCTGTTTGCAATGTTAAAGGAAGGAAGAACGATAGATCAAATCAAATCCAAGTTGTTGAAATGATTAGATCCTATATTAATGGAATGAAAGCCTTTTTCCTAATTTTCACCCACCTAACCTACTAACAATTATTTTTTGCTTCCATGGTGTAGAGGATGTCGATACCTTTCCAAAAATTCTTCTATTGCCCAAATCTGAGTTTCCAGTTGAAATATATGGCTTTCTGAAGATCAGGGTCACGGGTGTAGAATATTTAAAATATTCTATCCATATAGGGTCCATGTGGCAGCCTCGCACATCTTGAAGATTTGGTTCCTTCCTTTCACTCTTGAAATCATGCCAGACTGACACATGGTGGCTTTCATGGGCTCCTCTATTTCCTTTGTATTCTACCTGAGTCTCTCCTGTTGGCGGAGACACTGTGTATGACCCGAGACATGTGGAGGCTTCATGCTTGTTTGGAAACTACCCCCGATTTTTAGCTTTGAAGTTGCATGGTTGAGACCAACATGTGGAGACTCCACAATATTTTGGACTTTTCAACGGTTGACCTTAGCTCTTCAGACTCTGGGACACGTGGCGGCCTGACACTCATTTGGGAACTACCTTTTGGGCCGCACCTTTGAAATTGTGAAAAAGATACATGTGGCTCTTTTCGTGGCTCTGCCTTATTTATTTTTGGCCGATTGGATAAGTCCCTTTTGCTTGGCAGGGCCACACAACTAACTTTGGACAATTTGAGGCTCGGTGCACATTTGGAGAAGCCACTCCAAAATTTACTTTTGAAGTTGCATCACACTGACACGTGGATTATTTTGGTTACCTTTTGTACTTAGCCGATTTGGGCCTTCTCTATCCCCCTTTTAACCTAGGACACGTGGAGGCCTGATGCTTGTTTGAGTTTCTAGCTTTGGCTTCGACTCTTGGAGGTGTGTCGTTTGGACATGTGCTAGCTTCCACTGGCCTGTGACTTTTCAACTACTAATAAGATCCCGCGGGCTCGTGGGCCCACACTTGAGAATCACTTCATTTGCAAAAGGAGAAAATTTTTCAAAGTCTCCCATAAAGCCATTGGCCTGCATTCACAATTGGGAAAATTTTCCTCCATAGCCCCGCAGACCTACTTTTGGAAAAAATTCATACTCAAGCCCGTTCTATCTGCATTTTCCAATTGGACAAAAATAAATCCTTCCCATACCCACGGGCCTGAAATTATACTTTTTCCCCTTTGCAAAAAGTGAAAAAATGTCAAAATTTCTCTCGCCGCCCCACTGGTCCACAATTTCCATGGAAAAAAAAGCTTCCCTAGGCCCACCACTCTGCGTTTGCCAAAAAAACCTTCCTAAGTCCACAGGCCCGTAACTTGCGAAATATGAGGAGTTAAAAGGACTTATTTATATCTTTGGAAAGGAGAAGAAATTTCCTATCTGATGGAAATGATATTAGGGGGCCCTAAGTTCTTATAATTTCTAATAATTCATACTGAAGCACAAAAGGGGAAAATGTTGTTAGTTGACCAAAAATAAGGGTGAGCTTATTTTGGTCAACAGGCACATTTTAGTGGGTTTTATGGTCTTGAGTTGAATTAGGGAGAAAAATGACACCATTATGGGAACCTAAGAACAACTAAGGAGGACTCTTTTTTAGAAATTCAATACCCTCTCAAGGTAATAATGAGTCATGGATAAACATCACAACTCAAGAAGCATAAGATTATTGAATACAATCATTGAGCACTAGGAAATGAGACTGAAATAAACAAGGATATATTGTGGAACTTACCCATTAGGATAGATGAAGGTTGGGTTGTCATGGATGATTTAGTACAAAAGGATCTGGACAAGGTGGGGGTTCTCCAATTATTCTAATTACCTTTCTTTGGAAGGCCTACACACCTCTTCTAGTGTTTGATGTCACGAGTGCAAAAAGATTATTTTTACTTTGTTGAGAGGAGGATGAGATTGACAACTATGATGATTGGAAGTGTGATGGGGATATGAGATACCGATGAGGACATAAACCTTGATGTGAGTGATCAAACCAAGATTGATGAAATATCAACAAAACCACACTATGAGAGGTTAAATAGAGTTATGGGTGTTGATAAGGTTTCTAAGTTTACCACGAGAGTAGTAGTAGACTTGGTCAATTGCAAGATAGTGGCCTTTGAGTGGTGGAATTTGGTAAATTGAAAATTATTTACATCATGCATAGGATGCCACATAAAATTCAATACAACATTGCGTAAATCATTGATGAGGGGATTGCAGAAGAGGAAAGGATCCATATAGAAAAGGGGAGAAAATAATTTGGGGATACATCCTATTGCTGATTTTTTTCTGGGATATTAGTGTAACAGATGGACCAAAGAATGATATTTGGATACACCCCGTTGTAGAAAATTCCCCTACAAAAAAATTTACCCAATTTAATTATAAGGGAACAATTTCAAATCCTTAAAAGGTGTACTTAGGAAAGTGGTATAGGAGGATACACAGGGAATTTGAGAATGTGTGGCACATGCCTAGGGAATTTCCTAGAGTGGTAGGCCATTAAGAAAATTTTGCATTCATGCAACAATTTAGCCTTTTAAGATTTGAAATGAAGAATGATGACATGGGGCTGTGGTGAAAATTACCATTTGCATTCATCGTCGAGTACTTTAAATGCATAGTAAATAAGATTAAGTATGTGAAACCTTTAATTTTTTATGTAAAAAATATGGATTTGGATTGGAATACCTTACACCAAGCATATAAATAGGACTCCACGCTGACATACGTAAAAATGACTAAGTCAGATAATTTGGATCTTAATCCAATTATGGCATTGATGATTGATAGTATTATATGTAGGGTTTTTACCAACATACAACTGAAGACAAATGATGGTAAGGATATTGAAGTGTTTGAATCCTATATAACTCAGCAGCCAAAGAATAACACAATGAAAATTCCCAAAAGTGTTAGGAAATATTATTTATTGTTGAACATTAATACTATGTTTGGAATTATATTATCTAAATGACAATATAATATTGTAATAGTTAGATTATTTTGTGAGAGTGAGTTGTGAGAACAAATCACGTAGATAGATTTGTGGAGAGAGAATAATGAAGATTGAGTGAGAGACATGTGGATAATATTGTGAGATAGTGGATTGACGTTGACTCCTTTATGGAAGCATTATCACACTATTTATATGTACTAGCAATCACATGTATACATTGCAATGTGAACGCCGAATGGTATATGTTATTTGATTTAGAGGGATAGTTATTACTTTTGTAGTTGATGTTTATAAAGGGTGTGTGTGTTCTTCCCTTGAGTCTATAGAAATGCAGTCCATTAGGGCGAGCTAACCTTGGCCTCAGTTTGGAAAGGCTAATGAATTTATTACATATTATGTCCCGTATTGTTGTGTTTCCACTACTTTTTTTAATTGTATGCTATGGATGTTTTGATCTCTTTTTCAGCACATATATGTATGCTTGTGTATGTATCATATTAGGTTTCCCCTATTCATGTATGTAATGTCATTATACTACGAGTCATTAGTAGTGAAATTGATCAATGGGACCTTGAGGTCACTGGTTAAAACTTTCCTTTGTGTTCTATGTCACTTTTTACAAAGGATATTTTGAGTATGAAAAAACATACATTGTAAGGGATTTTTTCTCCTAAATATATTTTAGGTTTATCATGAAATTTTTTTAAGCAAGAGAATAAAAATACCAATCAAATGAACTTTAAGGCCCAACACCTTCTAACATGTACTTGTAGAGACTTATTAATTAGTTTCATGAATATTATAAAAGCTAAAACCCAAACATGATAGCCTGATAGGTATAGCCCTTCAAATGATATCATTTCCTAATCCCACAACATCAACAATGATCAAAGTGGACCACACAACACATTAGGGTCTTATGGTATATACTTTTTCTATAGGAGTTGTATTTTGTCTCAAAATCTTTCCATCATCAATATACATTACGCATGCATTTCCACTCGACCAATTCAATAGATTGTGTTACTGTTGAAGCCTTCTCACCATCACAAGATCCTGATCATGCCTTCAATTGCAAAAATGGTAAAAAGGATATTGTTGTAAAACCCCATATGGTATGTGTAGTCTTTGTTCGTAGAAACAATTACGATGATCACCTATTCTGAACATCAAACCTGGTAAAGCATTGTCATTGTTGAACAAGAATCCAAACAATTGATGCAAAGAGTCACAAAGTTGCTAAGCCAAACAAGGAAGCTCAGATTCCATGCAACAATTCTCTATGAGGACCTCTAGTTCATCTCGTCCCAAAAGGGAGTTTTTATGTCCAAAACTTGTAAAGTCATTTGTGATTCATAACAACCTCTAAAGGTTGCAATAGGTGTCATTCTGAAACAAGGACTCAAGACGCTCATTATTCCTCTAACAAAGGGAAATATAGAGTTTTGAAGGCCAAACATCTCCACAGTTACCTAACTTCCAAAAAATGTGAGCCAACCTTTTTAAAGGATAAAATACATTTTTGACTATAGTGGAAGAGAATCCAATATAATGTGCAGTAAAATGGAAGAATGCAAGGAAATAACCCAATGCACACCATGCAATGTGATGTAACAATATAATGGAAGAGAGAGAAAATAATGGGTCACAGACTCACAACGATGCAATCTGAGATAAAAAGACACCATGGAATGCAAGAATACAGTAGAAGGGGAAACTGTTGATACAGAAGTTGCAGCAACCTGTAGGATCTTGGGATTGTAAGAAAAATCTTCTAGTTGGCCTTTTACTTTACACCAAGAAACAACCCTCTGATCGACCAACCATGCATGATGTTACCAAAGTTCTAAAGTTGATGTTACCAATGCCTACTCCTAAGCAAGTTCCTAGTATCGGATCGAACCAATTGACCCCATACAAATGTCATATTATAAGAAGAAAGCCAATAAATTGATAGAATGAAGAAAACCAACAAAAGATTATTTCATAAAAGAAAATCCTATACATTTTCTCCTCAAAAGCAATATTAAAAAATTGTTCTCAATGGCAATGTTGTACTATCTTTAAACAATAGAATTCATTAGATAGATTGAGAAGCCATGTCACCTATCCTTAACATTGAACATGTGATGACTACTTCTGCACACCATAGTATGACGATAGATCTGCCCTGGTTTGTAAACTGTATTGGGAAAGTTTGGGTGGTGGACACCATCAGGGAAGGTTTGGGTCTCCAAGGCCAAGGCTGAATATTTCCCATAGATTGCACCTCCTTTTCCCACATTCATCTTCAGCATATTGGAACTGTAAAATTGCAAGCCCGGAGCAGTTGTCCACAAATTCAGAATCCTACCACTGAAATCATCCTTCACTCTAACTGCATGTCTCAGACCAAGGTTCTTCTTTGGAGGGTCCAGAGCCATATTTATATCATACCCTCCAGGCACATTATTTATTCTGCTCCCAACAGTGGTCTCTTTATTAAAATCATAGGGTGTTCCTTTTACAGGCACAACAACCCCTGTTGGAATAAGATGTTGATCCACCAGAGTATAAGAGGAAGCCCATATTTTCACTTTGTTATCAAGTATGGTTCTGCTACTGGTCCAACAATGTTCTTTGCATATTGGACTCTCAAGACTTGCCCATTCTTTTCAAGAACCGTTCCATTGGTAGCCTCCAAAGCCTTGGTCTTCTACCTAAAAGACATATTTCCAATTATTAAAACCCAACACTGAGATCATGATGATAAAATATAGCTAAACAAGAAACTAAACAGGTCATTTTCTATAGATAAAAATGTATAAGAATTTAATGTACCGAATGGAAGTGTATAAATGCAAAACCCCACAAACATGAGTGAATTTATCATGAACAAGGAAAAGGTCCTGCATAAGTAAGCACATGCATTGTTACCATGTAATAATTTTATGTTAGCAAGAGTGAACGAGGTACCATGTAATAAGATAAAATTACTTCATTTTGGACAGACTTTGACAGAGCAAAATAATCAGGTTGTACTTGGCACACATTCAAATGGCTAGGATTATTACCAGCCATACAATGTGCAGATTATGGATAATTTCTTCAATAAATACCACCTTTTACCTTGATTGGAGCATGTTTAGAAAACTCATAGTGTAACATTTCTTCATCAATGTGTTCATCTAGTATTTGAACAACTAATACATGAGTTGGTGCTGTAAAATAACCCCCTTTCATCAGATTTATGAACCCAAAATCCACAATCATACCACTATATCACAAGTTATATCCATAAAAATAATATAATGCAAATACCAGGCTCATATGCTTTCTTTGTTGTTGGTGTGTTGGAAGCAACTGCATCTGCAGGGGTAGCATCTTCACTTCAACCTTCATTGCATTGTCAGTCATGGAAAGAGCATATAAGAGACAATTATGAAACAAAGTTATAATGACAAGATGTTTAATAGAATCAATCTAAAGGTTTTGTGCATGAGAAAAAATGGATGTATTACTTGTATTTACAATGTACATAACATATTGTGTTAGTATAAACCATTCTACAAGGCCCGCCATAGGCCCACATCAGATCATGCACAAGGTAGCTAATGCATATATCTAAATTAGTAAGCAAGCTGCTCAAGCTTAAATGGCTCAAGACCGAACAAACTTTGCGAGAAGCAAAGAACAAGAAGATGGTGCTTACATGTCAAGGACCTTAAACCATGATGAAAAGAAAGGTAAAGTATAGAAGTGATGAGCAACAGATATTAGACCTTGTTGCTTTAACATTGTTATTACCATCTTTAAGTTTATATCAATTAAAATGAAAGCAAATTCTTTATGGCTTGTAATTACTTCAATTAACATTGGAAGCTTATTAAGTAGACCTATAACAAATTTAAAACAAACATGTTGCTATTCAATCGATTATCTCAACCAAATAGTGAGGTCTAAAATTTTACATTACCAACATAAAAAAATGCACTTACATTGCTCATACGAAACAAGCTAACAATCCAACTGCAATGATTTTAGAAATTGAAAAAACACAGAAATTTGGAAGTCGAGATTGTAAAGCAAAATTACACAATCACAGTCAAGATAATCACGAATATATAAAAGCACTTGCAAAGCACATGCATAGACCATAACTTCAATCTCAGGCTAACCTGAAAACATGACATCCGGCGAGCAAAGTTGACACATCCACATACAATACACATCCAATCAACTTTATTATTTTCATCTCTTGAGTTTCCTTGAGTTGATTCATTTGCAAAATTTATTTGTCCTGCTTGAGGTGCACCTAAACCTCCAGTTGGCTTGCTACTGTGATCCATAAAAAGTGAATCTGGTCAGCACAAACTCCAGACTAACATTGTAATGTCCTTAATTTTATAACTTCTCAGGAAGTTGAAACCATCATCTCAGCTATCACAAGGCTGCAAAAGTAGACAAGTGATGCAAATCACTTGAAAACATTAACATTTTACTCATACGAATCATTCTACATAAACTCCATGGTCAGTTGGAGCGGATATAGAAGCAATGTCTGCAAACTTGAATCTCTTTACCAATAGTTATCTTGCCCACATGGTTACTCTCCTTCTAATGGGCTACCTCCTTTCAGATTGAAACAAATATAACTTAGCATTTGCACTATGTAAAAGAATGTACCTTTCAGCTAAGGACATAAAACAACACAAAAAGTAACTTACAATAGTAGGAAAATCTACAAAGGCAAATCCATGAGATAAGCCTGAATTCCTCTCTTTGATAACCTATTCCCATCATTGGCAGTCAAATGGTTAGCTACTCTGATCACCTATTCTGAACATCAAACCTGGTAAAGCATCATTGTTGTTGAACAAGAATCCAAACAATTGATGCAAAGAGTCACAAAATTGCTCAGCCAAACAAGGAACCTCAGATTCCATGCAACAATTATCTATGAGGACCTCTAGTTCATCTCATCCCAAAAGGGAGTTTTTCAATATCTTACTCCCTTCCAAGTAGTTGCAGTTCTTGTAGGCCTGTATCAAATGTGCCATCCCAAATTTTGGTATTGATTTCCTTCGGTTCTTGTAAGCTACTATAGGAGGTTGCCTGCCCGAACTAATAGTATGCTATTACCAGCTATATGAGAATATGCAATTTTGATGTTAGTGTTTCCACTTATTGCTTTAGAAACAAACCAATTCTTTCATCAATCTTCACTATGATTTAAGTCATTCCTGAAAGGAATAGCCATGTGAGCAGTTTTACTTAAGAAGGTCTCCAATCCAATGAGTTACATCTAGCCTGGACTGAAAACGTAACATTGCAAGAGTTTTAACAGTGTAATTGCAGGAGGGATTGTTCTTAATGGTTGGACTCGATGTTTTGTGTTTATTGTATGTTATTAGATGTTGTGCATTATGTAGTCTCTTCTGAACTCCTATGGCTGTAATGTATAGTAAGGTGGGTTCTCTTTGTTGATATAATGTATTTTGACATACTCCAATTATGTAATAAAGTGGAGATGTAGTTCAGAGATGATCCCTTGCCTTTTCAAGATTTGGTCTTTCTCAATAAAGTTTTCTTGTGATTCCTTGTATGTTGTAATTGTGTTCAAGATTTCCCACACTACTCCTATTGATCTAATAAAATTAACATCATTCTTCCCAAAAGAAAAGAAAAATCATTGTTCCTAGAAGGAAAATAGGCAGAGGTTTCTAAATTCTATATGGGAACTGTTGCAAAGTAGTAGGGGATAGAAGTGTAGCAGTTGGATGTGGAATGCCATTGTTTTGGGGTTGCCTTCAGCAATTGGACCTTGACACTTGTTTTTTATTTTTTTATGGATACTACCAAGGAAAATACAAGCTCAAATATTTTTGTGCTCCAATTTTGTAGTTGTGAAATTATAATAAAATATTTATATATCACATAGCATCCATATTTTCCATAACAGTAAAGGGAAGAGTAATTTATATATGGCCAAGACAAAAAAGATGACCTTAGTTTGAGCCCCAAATTAGCAATGCATTTTTAGTCATAGTTTTATGATGATCATCCTCTATCCTCAGCATGTTGGATTGACTTGGCCTGATTTGTATATGGGAAGGACATAAAAGATGAAGTCAACTTGAGCCCTGAATGAGCAATGCCTTTTTAGTCATAGTTTTATGAAGTTACTCTTCCCCCATCCTATTGGATTTGATTATTGACTTGGACTGATTTATATATGGGCAAGACAGAAAAGATGAAGTTGCTTTGAGACCAAATTAGCAATGCCTTTAATTTTATGATGATCTTCCTCTGATCTTGACCTATTGGATTTGATTACTGATTTGGACTGATTAATATTGAACCCAAGAGTCATTATCTTGTCTTGTTATATGTAGGTATCCCAATGAAACCCTCTATACCATAAAACATGATTAAAATATCAGAATATATCATATCATCTCAAAATATCTACAATGAACTTGGAGACCATTAGCATTTGCAAAAGTATAATAGTTGGTTTGGGGTGTATGAGATTGTTTCTCTTGAATGCTTCTTCTAGTTCCATCCAATCAAATTTTTTGACATGTCTTATACAAGAATTGACATGTATGGATGCCATATATTATATTACATTACCAAAGTTAAAAGAAGCCACTAAAAATAATAGTAATTGTAGAAGTAACAATTTTGACAGAGTGGTTTGGAACACTGATTTTGCCATGAAAATAAATATTGTTTGGATAATGAATGAAAAATAAATAACAATGAATGTTTAGAAATCCCATTAATTTTAACGAACAATAAGAACATACCCATCTTCGATGCTTTCCAATTCTATGTCATCCAGAATCTTTAACAATTGTGTTTCGCAATGAAGGCTTCTTTAAATTACCTGTTTATGTTCTTCATTCAAATCAGTCCCTTCCGGAAAATTTCTTGTAAACATGATTCCATTAAGTGGACGTTTGATTTCCATTCAAAGGTATGCCAATGCCTTGAGTCATTTCACAGTTGTCTATTCTAATATGCTTTACACGTGCAATGTCTATCGAAGCTCTGGGATAACAACATGTAAAAAACATAAAACTCCTGTGGTTCTTCCCTCTTCATCTACTTTCTTGTTTGCAGAAAGAAAGGATTCTACATATTTACTGTGATGATTGAAAAACCCAAAAGGAAACCTTGGTGCACAGTAGGTTATGAAATGCCTCAAAATTCAGCACTGATCTCATCCCCACTAAAATCTTTGAAGATTCTAATTTTTAATCTCAAGGCTCGATTTACTTCGGCCTTATTATGAAGAGTTAGACTATTTTCTACAACTGAAACACTTTATGCAATTATCCATGGTGGATTGTAAAATCCTTTCTCATTGAAACCCCACACAATAACCCCCATGCACAACAACAACGATGCTCCAGATGACAGTAAAAAAAATCATGATTCATTTAAATGGGATATCACAATTATTCATAGTGGATTATAAAAGCCTTGCCCATTGAAACCCCAAGCAATAAACCCCATGCATAACAACAGTGATTCTCTAATGCTCAGATCACCCTTTTATAAAGTAAATATCTTTGGACTTTCTGAACAGACTTGGGTTGCATGGAGAGAAGCCAAGAGGGCTATAAACCCCATTGAACAAAGATTTTTTGCCATGATTAAATCAACATTTAGAGCACAAGGAATGAAAATATTGAATAGGACCCAATTCCATTAAATTAGGATGGAAGGGCCAATTTATAAGGCATGCACGAGATAATATAAGCTCAAACACAGTCAAATATATGCAAACCCTAAACCATTATTCTCATTGAACTTCAAACTATGAATCCAAATCAGCACGCAGCTACAACCACAGTCAATTTCACTAAAGTTTTAAGACCCACGCTGAGAAAACCAACCCCTGATGAATAAACTAGGTAAAGGGGGAAACCAAATTACTGTTTTAAGGCATCCTGCAAATTTGGCTACATGCCAATTATGAATTAAATGGTCTTGATCACCAGTGGAAGCCCACACAAGATCTTCACAATTGCTCTCCCGCACCAGACTGCTTCCGAAGGCCTTGAGATTTAATATGTAGACTCTGAATCCTTCTTCCGGTGGGCATTTTTCTATTATTCGTTGAAAAACAATTTCCTAAAATCATCTTCAATAGGCACTGATTCGATATGCCACATTATAAGAAACTCTCTCGTGTGGAAATATCCACCACAGTTCCATAGGAGAGGGGGAATTCTAGAGAAAAATTCTATAACAGAGTATTGCTGGATTACCTTGCTCGAATACCTGCGTTGACACAACTACCTGATCTTGCCCAGAAGCCCTATAATAAATTAGGAAAAGGGGGAAACCTTCAAAATGGATGTCAAGTTTAAACGTTTTGAAAAAACATCAAATGGACGTCAAATTCAACATAGTCACGGAAACGTCCAGAGGTCTTTTACCACAAGGGGAGCACCTTCGGCATAATTACTCTTGAAATGTAATCAACCCCGCATGAATAAAATCTTTGAATATTATTATCTTTGTGTTTATCTCTATTGTATGTAAATCTCAAAACACTTCTAACAGTGGTATTAGAGAAGGTATGACCATGGCCTTTTGATACATAGGATCCATGTAAATGATTTGGCTGCAAAGACGCCTACATAATTGAAAGCTTCCTGCTCATACATTGATCTTCAAGATCATAAACAGATAAAATGTGGAGCAAAGGAAAATGGACTCCTACTTTTGATAATCAGATCTACACATTATTCCTCCATTGCACGATAATTAAAGTTTGAAGTTTCAGGTGGATTTCAATACGTTCCTCTGTTTTGTATTTTTATTTGAAAAATTGTACATTTAAATATCGAATTTACATTCATTATGATCAAGAATACTACCGCAGAATCTTCCATATAGGTTTGTGGTTGCAAATATACTTGTGCATTATTAGCACCTGCTGCTGAAGTTTTGTGCCTTTTCAAGCTGGAGGTATTACCTTTTTTTCTGGTTGCAGCGGCTGCTTCTGTTGTGTCCAGCTGGCTTCCTCCATGCAGGAGCTTGTTGTAGAAGGCGGTGTTCAGAACATACAAGGGTTTTCCCTCCTGCTGTCTATTCTGTAAACCATTTCAATCCTAAACCCTGCTTTATGCTCTGCATACATCTGCAATGAATTTACCCCTCCTCAACAAGCTCTGTAACTAAATCTCTGCTATTCATTCGGAGATCCGAGGGTTTAAATGTTGTTTTCTCACAGAATCTCAATGCCCTGTAGGTTATCTGCACTTTAGGCTTGCATTTAAATGACACCCACTTGAGGGTTCGCCATCCTGTTTGGTACCCTCTTTGCCATTCAAGGTTTTATAGACACCCAATTGAAGTAAATACAAGAAAATGATGAGTGGAAGAAGAGAAGGGTCTCTCTTCAGAGTGACAAAATCGGCTTTTCGCGGGTCAAGATTAGCAATTGCAGTTGGAGCAGGAATCTTCTTTGGGCTCATCTGGGCTTATCTTTATCCCCATGGCTTTTTGCGGTCTTCAGCTCCAAATTATGTTTCTAATGCTATTTCCCATGTCTCATCGCAGGTATGTTTCATTGACCAAAAAGGCCTCCCGTTTTTTTCTTTCGAAGAAATACGGTTTTGTTGAAAAAAATGTAAGGAGCACCAATTTTCTTACAATAGCTAAATGCAATTTTTTATGCTTAATGGAAGATGCATGATTAGTTGATGGTCAGATAAAGTGCCTTGGTATTCTAGGTATAAATATTGCAAGGGCGTTGTTAACATCTTACAAGGACACTGCAGTTCAGTAAATCGTTGATTGGATACCATGCTCAGCTGTTTTGTCATGCCCTAGGGTAAGCTTCAAACTCATTGACTGCTGAAATGACCAAGCACTTTGTGTATCTCTTTGGGTATTATTATAGATAGTCATATCTCTTACCAGATCCTTAGCGCAAAAAACTGCATGATAATTTCAGATGCCTCCTAATCTCATTTGATCCTGTGTCTCAGTGTGAACCTGTACAATGCAGGACAGGAATACATCATCCTTCACTCAAATTTAAATTTCTTTCTTTCTAACTACTGTGCATCGTACACTTCAAATTGATTTTGAGGACATTCTTTTCAGTCTTGGAAGTGGTTTATGGCATAATACTTAATAAGGCAAGCTTAAAAAACAATTTGAAATGAGTTAAAATTTTCCAAGTCAGTGTTTCAATTCACAACGGCTCCTAGTAGTTATTTCATCCAAAATTCCAGCATTGTCAACATTTTCGTCAATGCTTTCCACCATATCTATACCATCAACATGAAGGTCCTGTATTTTCAAAAAAGAGAAACCAAGATATAGGCGCCTACAATCGATTCTCTTAGTTTTAAAAAAATAATGAAAATAATGTAAAGAAACACACTGATAAAATACTCTGAGAAATAAGGCACATAGACGCAATTTGAGGCTCCTTTGGCGGTGATTAAGGGCTTCCCTCTGCTCATATTCAGCAGCATCTACCTCACTCAAGTACTGCAGCTGAAATGGCTTCGGAAGAATATACTGTCTGATGTAATTTTTAAGGTATGATTGTTATCAAAATTCACATATTGATTGGGATATGCGGGAAATGGAGCTCAAAGAACTTATGGTCACTTATTACTATGAAAGCGTATCTCTTACACAGGTAGGACTGGACGTATGCACATATTGTCACACTCTCTACTTGCTACGCTTGACCAGCAGGTAAAGACGATAAAACTGAACCAAATAATGCAACTGTCACTATAAAACCTTGTGAAAAGAGAATAAAAAGATCACATCATCAACAAAAAGAAGCATATAAATCAGAACGTGTTGCACTTTTAGAACTAAGCAAGGGAAAGGTCAGAAGCAGAAAATGGGTCAACTCTATAGTTGTCTATTCTGAAACTTTTGAGTGTGATTGTATTGCAACCGCTATTCATTGCACTAATCAAGCATTTTATCAAACAGTTCACGTGCCTTGTCTATGCTTCCACATTTTGCATACATGTCTACCAGGCAGTTGCACATACATCAGTGAAAATTCGTGTATCCATTATGCTTTGCTGCACGTCCATAGCGTGTGCATGTATCTAAGTAATTATAACGCATTTTCAACAAATCCATTTTGGGCATATCCTGCAATAATTACTTTCCACGATCCCACATTTTTTTGAGGCATTCTGTCGAACAGTTCACGTGCCTTGTCTACGATTCCACATTTTTCATACATGTCTATGCTTTGATGGATGCCCATACCTTGTTCCAAAGTTCCGATTTTGACACAGGCTGAGAGTATGTTGGCAAATGTAAACTCGTCGTGTTGAAGCCCTGTTTCTTGCATAGAGTGAAATAGGGTTACTGCCCTGTAAGGATAACCATGTCTTTTGTATGCTGCAATAATTGTATTCCATGAGAAACTGTCTCGTTCTTTCACTTGCTGAAACTCTTTACCGGCATCTATCAAAACTTTGCACTTGACATACATTTAAACACGGTTTTTATGAAAAAACAGTGTGTAGCAAATGCCATTTAATCACCTGTGATCAATGAAAGAGTCGACTGTTTTTCCTTGTGAAACCATGCTCGTGAAAATACAGGCCTGCAATAATTGAAAATATGTAATCTTCAGAACATCTATATGAACTCTTTGAAAGAATGCCTGGAAAAAAATGTGCTATCAGGGACTGCCTAATGGTTTGTTAGATGTACTTGCAAGTGCTGTAGTAGACATCTATACAAAATGTCGAAGCATACCTAATGCAGATGAACTGTTTGAAAGAATGCTTGGAAAAGATGTGGTATCAGCCATTGCCATGATTGCAATATATGTACTAGATGGAATTTGCATTTGACGTGGGAATTGGAAACCTGCCATAATACCCTGCCTTTCCTCTGTAAAAGATCCAGAATAAGGGAGATCCATAATACTATAAACCGAATGTCAAGGAAAGAAATTTCGAACTAAAAATTATCTCAGATGCCTATAACACACGGCGTAAGAAAAACTGACATCTAACTCAATTGTTTTAAAATATATATACTTTTCTATTCATGGTGTACATATTACGCGTAATTGCTAATGCACCAATAGGTTAATGTTATTTTCTTATTTACTGTGTCATATTCAGGTACAATCATCAAAACGTTTGCGGTTGCTGTTACATTCACATTGGCAATCAGATCATAAGGATCGCCTCATCTTAAAGGTTAGTAGTTTCGCAATTTGCTACACACCTGTATATGCTTTTCCACAACAATTTGTAGTAAGAACAATTATCAATCTGATACTTCCTCCATTATTTAATAAAGCTATTACGCCGGCCAATCGTTCTTTACCCAACATACAAATCTGTTAAAAGTTGAGGCGAAATTTATACTAGAATCTACTTTTATAGGCATTGAAAATTAATAAGCATTGTCTATGTCTCCTAAGTTTTTTAGCGCATCACGAAGCTCGTAAAAGAGGGTAAAAGTCCAAACAGTTGCTGGGGTTTTCAGTTAGTCCCTGTCAAAGAAAATACTAACTTTAAGAAGCAAGTATTGGAGCATGTTCCTAAATAGATTTACCCTCCATAGTGGAAGTCACTGTCCTACAGACCGTTTGATTTGTATGAGATACCAAAAAGCGGTTAGTTGGCTTACAAACATTACTAAATAGAAAGTGCTCTACAATCCAGAATGGATTCCAACTTTCAATACATTTCTGCACATCTTGTAATAGCAATAGATTAACAGAGCTACAAATATCCCGAACAGAATTTTTTTGTATCTCATTTGCTTCTTTTATTTCCTACCTCAAGCTTTTCTAAGTAAAACTTTCAACTTATTATCATGGCATCTTATAATGTATAAAACCATACAACCATGTATGGATTATCGCAACAAATGTTTTGTCGGAAGTGTGATTATAATGCTTAGTAAAGACATGCATTAGGCTCTGTCAGAGATGTTTGTAGCTTTAATTCTTATATTGGCTCCTCCTTCTAGGGCATCTTAAGAAAATTTCCTTTCTTAGATTTGACGTAATTGTTTTCATTTTGTCATCATAATAATTGTTTAGAGGATAGGCAAAAGGTTTTTAGAACTTGAAACTGTGTCTGTATATCTTCCTGAATTTACATGAACTAAACACCATTTAGTCTCCAACAAAGCCATCAATTTGCAAGAGAACTAGAGTTGACGGAAGTCTCAAATCAAAGTTAATGAGAAGTATAAAAAATTTAAAATCATAATAATCAAATGAAAGTGATCAAATCAATAGCAAATTTATAAACGAGGACTAGTAAATCATACTCAACTCTTCCAAATGCATTGACAAACAATAAAATTGAACGCAAACTAACCAAGATTATAGTTGGCTTTTAGGCTTTCTAATGAACTTCCAAGGCAGCTGGTTGCATTGGACACTATAATTGCGCAATTTAGAGGGTCCTTATAAATAGAGTGGGGCTTAGGTTGTGCAGTACAGATCCAGTTGTTAGATTCTGTAGAAGAGAAATGGAAGTAACAAGTGCCTCATTTCTCAGTATGTACAAAGGAATAAAAATCCAAAGATCACCATTGTCTACTGATAAGAATCCACCAACAAAATTCCCCTTCACACCGGCATCAAAAGACTGTAATAACAATAAAACATGCCATGTGGAACAATTTGGCTTTGTGGGTCTGTTAGATGTTTAATTCATGTTATATAGTAGTTGTTAACTTCAACTGTGATGCAAGGGCATCAGTAATAAAGCTTCTTTCATGTCAAATTTCACCATGAGCCTTTTCGACCTTCTTTAAGAAAAAATTACAAGGCCTTGATCTGCGTGTATGACATATTCCTTTAATTGGCTCTTTGTTATTCCTTGAAAAAATGATCCCGGAAAGCAATTTTTGTGGTTAACATCTTCTGTGGTATTTTGTTTTTGAAATGAAATAAGAACCACTCTCAAATAGCTTGTGGGATTGAAATTTTAAGGATGGCTGAAAAGAACTTAGACTATGGACAATTTACTCATTGTGAGCTGGATCCATTTGATGAGGGTCATTTACAGAGGATGTAAAGTTTGATAATTGGAGATGTTTGGTTTTCTATTGTGTCAGGATTCAGGATAAAGCAGCCACAAATAAAAATGTCAGTTTGCCTATATCTAATGGCACGACAAACTCTGAGGTTGAAAAGAAGTGGAATCTGCAAGTAAATTTCTTTATCATTTTTATTCTTCAATTGTAGATTTATAATATAAATTGCGACTAAAAATTTGAACTAATTTCCTGCCTCTTTTTGGGGCATTCTTATATAGGTGCATAGTGTTCCAAATTGTAAATTGAATTTTAACTTTTCTCTGTACATAGCTTCACATTTTGCACTCATGCTTAGTCAAAGATTAAATCTTAGCACAATTCCAGGCTACAGCTTGAATTCCTAACCTTTTTCTCAAAAATTTTGCAGTTTACTACAGTTTGGATTTCAAATATAGTTTACTTTTTTTGTCAAATTTTCTCGGATTTTTCTACAGTTTGCACTCGGTAGTATAGCCACATGAAATATTAACTTCATTTCAAACAATAGTTAAAATTTCGGCCTATTTCCTTGCACGTTTCTTCATTTTTAGGTGATTTACATGAAATCTTTTACCTTAATTTTCCACTATTCTACTACACGTTTGGTCTAAAATTTTGCACTCTACTACAGTCAGATGATTTCTGTATTGAATTTTGAAATACAATTTTATTTTTTGTTGCTTGTTTCTTGATAATTTCACACTCCTATCGAATATGGTCTATATTATGGTAGATAGAGTTCAATTGTTTGATTATATTGTCTCAATTTTTGAAATGAACATAATTTTTCTAATATAGATTTCGATGTTCAAAACTTTGATTGTCTTCAGGATCAGAATTTACTCCCAGACACAGGCCCTGGCAGTGTTCTTTTCGACTATGTCCTCTGAGTGCCTCAAGAAAGTGGAGCTCCATAATGGTCAAAATGCTATTGTTGCTGTGAATGTTCATTATGGATACAATCAGGAAGACTCTGTGGTTTTAAACCATGCATCAATAGATCGTGGGCTGTTTCGAACCATGCATTTCCATACATTCACATCAGAGACAGATTGTGATGACAGTAACTCTAAAAGTTCATCCAAGCTAGACTTAGATTTTGGAAAGCCAAACACAGCAAACCCCAGGGTAGATAAGCTTGATGATGATGGATTGCCTTATGTTGCATCATACCTATATAGTGGATGTAAAATGAATGGATTGAGTTTCAGTATCATTTGTAATTATGTTAAAACCTCAAATACAGATTATTATTTGGCTTCATTTGAGCCCTTGAATAACCTTTGGTGCAAATATAGAGGAAAAGAATCAAGAAAACTGTATCTGTACAATAGTCCGACATGGGAAAGCCTCTTTTTAGTGTATTTCTTCCATACAATTGTTTCTTCTCACATAGAACAACAGTAAGGTAGAAATTGATAAATATAAGTAAACATTTATTGTAGCGGAAGTTGTATCCTGTAGAAAGTTGAAGGCTATTACAAAGCACTTTAAAAATTCCTCTAAACCCCCTATAGCTTCAAATCCATATAGACAACATATGGCGACATCGATTGTGCAAAATAGAGAGAAAATTTGAGGGAACATGTTTTATTCCATAAATTTTTGTGTCAAGGGAGGAAACATGTTTTATTCCATAAATTTTTGTGTTTAATGCTTTAGGTTATTGTTATGAATTTTTATTTCACCACTAGGTTATATTAAAATCTTCCATTTCTTTTCTTCTAGAATTTAGGAAAAATTCAAAAAAAATCATGTACAGTGCGCCATTGAAAATTTATACCTAAAGCCTTACAAATTAAAACCTGCAAGGATTTGCCATAATTACTATTATTATCAGAATCAATGTTTTTCTTGCTCGGGGTCGGGGACGCTTTGCCATTTACCAATAGAATTGAATCTGCAAACAAATAAAGAAACTTGTTAACAAAAAGTATCTCAGTCCAAGCCATTCCCTAAATGCAATTCCTTCATTTTATCCAAAACATCATTGGTATTGACAGTTCAACGAGTATTTCTAATCACAGCTGAACTTGCATTTTCAGTTACTTAAATTTGTTTGCCCTGCAGGAAAATAGGTTTTTAGTGACGAGCTTAAACAATGAAACTCTATGTTTGATGTGAAGAGCTTTTACAGCATACGAGTTGTTACTGATTGACTGTTAACACATGAATCTTTTAAAGCATGGGCTCTTTAGCACTTTTTAGTATTTTTGGACGTTAAAACGTGTGTTCAACGCCATTCAACATGAATGCAGCTGCTGTTTACATGATGCCAATTGAATGGAGGTACAAGAGTAAGGGACATAATGGCAAGGTAGTTATCCACAGCTGCCCCGTGATATAACTGACTCTGTTCTTTGTTTTATGTATATTGTACTTGAAGTTTTAAATGATACCTTGCCTTTTTCTCAATCAACAAGATCATGTCCCTGCGAAATTCTTACCCATTATGCTGGTATTAGATTCACTACTGGGTAGTTCAAATATATCATGAAAAAGGCTTCTATTTAAAACAGACCAACCAGGAGGAATTTCACTCAATTCTCAATTCCTTACCAATACCTTGCTTCGCATATAAACAATTTGCTTTTAAGTTTTTACGGCAGGTACTGGCATCCACCATCTATATTCAAATAAGAATGCATCAAGATGTAACTAAGAATCTACAACAATATCTAACACCTTCCATGCTTTTGTGTAAATATCATTTCAATATACTCAAGTGTATATATCGATTATGCCTGTATATCGACTCATATGCAAATATCGTTTCAATAGTGTATGAATCTATTAGTATATGTGTTGATAGAGTCTTATATGTGTCAAGTAATCTACTTTCTTTTATTAAAAAAATATTTTTTTATTTTGTATTAAAAAGTAATCTTTAATTACTTTTTGACATTGTTATTGGGTTTATTTTGAAATGCATTATCAGTTAAAACCGATATCTCCAGTTATTTAAAATGGAAAAATTAAGCCTTGTTGAAAATTTTGAAGGGAAATACTTTCACACCTAGCAGATCCAAACTCAGTTGACATTGATTAAAAAATACCTATGGGAAATTTTTGATGGAACACTAGTAGCACTAACGACTCCCGATGAAATCAACAAATGCAAGGTAAGAGATAGAAGAGCTCTTGTTATTATTAGTTTAGGATTATCTAAACCATATCAACATCATGTAGACTTCAAGAAAACTTCTAAAAATATTTTGGATACACTAAACAAACTATTTGGTTCACAGAAAGAAAGTTCACAGATAACAATGAAGCAACGCCTATATGGTTTTAAAATGGAAGAAGGTGGAAACATGGTAACTCACATCAGTAAGTTCAAATCGTTGATAAATCAATTAGCTGGGATTAATGAGGATGTGAAAGATGATGACGCTAAGGCCATTCTTCTTAATAGTATGCCTCAATCTATGTAAAATGTTGTGTCTACGTTGAGAAAAATTAATCCAAGTCTTGAAAGTGTGATTGCTACATTGCTCAATGGAGGGAGTCAAGTTGTTGAACTAGAGGAAGAGGTACTGGTTACAAATAATAAGCCGAGCACATCTGTCAAATATAAGCCAAAATTCAAAAACCAAAAATGATATAGTTTCCATTAATGTAAGCAGCATGGACATGGTATTTTAAACTACAAAGAAAGAGCACATGACCTTATTGATGGAAAGTTGAAAGATAAATCCTATGTTACTGCTCAATATAATGAGGAAAGTGATTGGGGAGAAGAAATTCTTCATTAAGATGATGAGTCCTCTAATCAAATAAATTAAGAATAGCTTTACTGATTTGCAAGTGGTGGAGTTCAGAGGCCATGGAGGAGGGACGTCAATAAGCGACCTCTCACCAGCCGTAAGTGACAAGGCCACACAATGGTGTTGTGGCATTTTTTTAGTTGTGTGTTTTCTTTCATATACAGAATAAGAACAGAAGTTTATCCCTGTTCACTTCGAATGTGTCTATATATTCCCATATTTTCCCTTGATGTAAAAAAAATGTGGAGATTCAAAGTAAAAGTTATGTAACAGTCAAGATCCTTGAAAAAATTTATTGTTTCGATTAATAATAGTTCCCATTCTAGTTTTTCTCCTAATAGGTGGGGATGATACCAACTATCAATTGGTTTATGTATCCACATAAAATAGTTGTTGGATATGTTCTTGATCACCAATATATGAGTGTCAAGCATAATGGTGATATGCTATAGTTTCATTGTGACTTGTTTAACTCCCCATGTTCATATTAAGGGGGTGAATGTTAGGAAATATTAGTTATTATGAACATTAATAATATGTTTGGAATTATATTATCTAAATAATAATCTAACATTGTAATAGTTAGATTATTTTGTGAGAGTGATTTGTGAGAACAACTTGCGTAGATAGATTTGTGGAGAGATAATAATGGAGATTGAGTGAGAGATATGAGGAGAATATTGTGAGATAGTGGATTGATGTTGACTCCATCTTTATAGGAGCATATCACACTATTTATATGTATTACTCTTGAAATGTAATCAATCCCGCATAAATAAATTATTTGAATATTATAATCTTTGTGTTTATCTCTATTTTATGTGAATCTCAGACCACTTCTAACAAAAAGAAGGTGAGAGGAGACTCCACCATGATAGGAAGAAGAGAAGGGAGGAGAAGGAGAAGAAGAAGAAGAAGAATATGTTGCATTTGATTGGATCCAAAGAAGGTAAATGTTGAACAAAAGAAGAGAAGAAATCAAGGGTTAAAAATATTCGCAAAAAATAAAAAGGGTGATCTGTAAACTACCCAGTATTTTTTTTGGACCTACAAACCCTTATAGGAAATTTATTCTTTTACAGATTTTACCCTAGAATTAAATCAACCTTAATCAAATGCAATGCATTAATATGAGCCACGCTACACAATGGTTTTATTTCATAAATATATAATTTGTGAAATCCTAATTGTAGTCACGTATGCTAAATGAATGTTGAACTACAAATTCAACATAAACAATAAACAAAAGAAATATGAAGCGCTAAGTACAATATAAAAGGTAGAAGACTTAGTTGATTTAAAAATTTATCCTAAATTATTTTGGACTAGAATATTGGTGAACATAAGGAGCACACTGTTGCAATCTAACACAAAACAACTTGGAACTTCCATATGAGTTGGGACTAAGGCGCCTAAAATAGGACTAGAGTGCCTAGGCACTATGTACCTATGTTAGGCGTATGCGACTACAAAGTAGCTCAAAAATTAATATTTGTTATGTCTCAAGATGGTTGCTAACCTTCTCCTTTCATCACTTATATGTTGTTAAATTATCACTAAATTCTCCTAGAACTTACAAAGAGAATATGACCTATAAGAACATCTAAATACATCAAATCCAAAAAAGAAAAAATAAAATATGGGGAGTCAGACTAACCCCAATGCTAACTAAAAAGAGTGAATCTAAAACTGAGTTTTACACTACATCTTATACTCCACATAGTTCTTATACATGTGTGTAGAAATCATGCCCTAGGAATCCATTATGTAGGTGCATGTGGTCGCAGTAGATAGCTAGATGTACTAATGCAAATAGATGTGTGGATAGAAAAATGAACTTCCCCTTCTATGAATGTATGCAGAAAATACATTCCATTGTCCCTTGAATGAGTGATAAATGGATTCCTTTGATGTTCAATGAATTCCTTTGGATGCAACCTTAGGTGGTGATAATATATAATTAGAGATTGGTCCTTTATTTTGGTCACATAGCTTTGTATTTATATGATTCTCTTGTTTGACTTTTGTAATTGACAACTAAAAGGTTAACCCATAAGAAAATAATATGCCCAAAAGATAAAAGAGGCCCAAAAAGAGGTGAGTAAGATATAAAGATGTCGGGGCACCGAGAGGGGATGAGGGCACCTAGGTACTGGCATCCTAGCTAGGCGTTGGTGTCTACAATAAAGAAAGATTAAGAAAAGAAGATAAGATTGGGCCATAGGGTGTGAAAGACCAAAAAGAATACCAAAGAAAAATAAAAAATGCCAAAGATAGTTTTCAATTATTAAATTTCTCTCTAAAGAATAATTTGAATGAAATTATATGTTTATTGACCTAGCTATTTACCCAAGTTCATGATTTTGCATCTAAATTTTCCCTCAATTTATGTTTTTGAGTGAATACTCAATAACATAATGTAGATAAGATATGCATACATGATAACCATGTAGAGTGTGGTGGTGATAATGTGCTGAGGAGACAAGTTAAAGTGTGGAGTGATAGAAATGAAGTATGGAAGCTGAAAACAAAGGAAGTGACCATAGGGGTGAAGTGTATGAATTATATTGTGTTGTACATGTTGTTGTTTTTTGATCTAGGGATGTTTCTCATTACATATTAAGGATGGACCTATAAAAGTAGAGTGAAAGAGTAGTCAAAGTCATGTATTATGAAAAATTTGTAGAAGCATGTAAATGTGAAAAAGTAGTAAAAAGGAAAGTGTGCACCTTATCCATGACAAGTGAAAAGGATAGATAATGTCCTGAAAAATGTTGTAGAAGAGTGATATTTTTGGGTTATCTCACTAGAATGGAAAATAGTGTTGGGGAGAAAGGTCTCATGTTATACTCCTTCCACAACTACTTTCCAAATTTATACACCACTGCAAATGGTGTGATTCATGTTGTTCTAGTTCGATACAAGTAGAAAAAGGAGAGAATGCAATTTGATTGTTGGAGGACTGTGTGTGTACTGTGAAAACTACTTTATGAATTGCTGAAAACAACACTGATATGAGAATGTGACTATAATTGCCCTTTGGTCATACGCACCCAAGAAAGGTCAGAAGTGCCTAGGCACTAGTGTCTATATCAAGGAACTAGTTTTTGTGTTTAAATGAGGACCAAAGTCAGAATATGGGGCATTCTATAACTGTAACTCCATTTTGTTCTTGTATTGTGTAGGCATGTATTGAATCTATAATATGTTATATGGGGTGAGTTATTCACCTAATGTATTACCCCCTCACTTGGGGCACATGCGATGGCGATAGGATAATGCAGCCCAAAGGAGAGGACCTAGAACTATTCCCCTAGGGAATGTGGATGATAGACACCAAAGCACATGCAAATAATGTGGCTATAAAAATGTGTTAGTATAGAAAGTGAAAATCATGCTATAGAAGATAATGTAAAGTGTAGAACTAATAGACAATGAAAAGAGGGTTTCAAATATGGGACATCACTCACAATATCACAAGACAATCATGGTCGAAGCGGCCAAAATCATACAAGAAATAAACAAGTGATACATAGGGCATAGCCTAAAAAGAATGGCATACCATGAAAAATATTATCAATCAAAGTATCAGAAAACCATGGTGCAAAATAGTTCATACAAATCAAATTTTGCACATGAAGCACATGTTAGCATGTTAGAAAGATTAAAATTATGTCAATATGTGTATGTATCAATACAATAGTGTGGTAGTAATAAAAGTAAGTAGTATAAAATGAAACAATAACACCTATAGTGTATAAGAAAAGTATATGCCCTCAGGAGCCTTGGTGGGACTAGTAAGAGGTACAATTCCAAAATTCTATATTACATGTAAATATCTATAAGAAGTATGCAATCAAAATTAAATATCAAATGAACATGCATGTGTACATGATAAAGATAATGACATATGAAGTACATGTCTCGCATGTGAAACAAAGTTTACATGTAACTAGTATAAATAAGTTGTAGTATGTGCAACCAAGATATTTAATATGTTGTGAATGATTGAGATGTAATGATATGCAATGTGAATGTGATATGAGAAATGTGCCCCCTGAGTGGATGTGAATGAGCATGAGATGAGGTTCATTTGTAAAATACCCCTCGATAGTAAATATTTAACCATAGGACAAGATTGTATCATCAGGAAATGGTTTACAAATAGATTCCAAAAAGATAGACCAATGAAGCAAAAAACGTAGATTGTAGAATAATATATTATGATGTGTTAGAAAAAATTATTAGAAATATATATAGTGAAGTTTGATCATGAAATGTGTAGCGTGTGAGGTTCATGGATGTATTATGCCCTCAACAGTTAAGTGTAAACCTTAACACAAGAGTGCATCATAAGGTGACGACGATATAACTTATGTGTATCAAGTTGTATAAAATGAATGAGAAAGACTAGATGTGAAGCATAGAGCATAATAGTCAAAATGCAAGACACCTGAGAATGCTAGGAGGGGGGAGTAAGAATGATGGCCCCCAAGTGTATGATGATGAGTAAGGTATCCAAAAAAGTGAAGGTCACGAGTTATTCACCTAATGATTGTGGAGATAAAGGTGTGTGACCATGATCTGAGATCAGTGGTGTATAATATTGATGAAATACATGTTACGGAAGCCTAGAAGGTGATGAACTATGTGAATGAGACTAATGAGGTGATGATAACCTTGTGGAGGTGATGAACACCTATGTGAAGGAGGCCGAGGAGTTGATGAGAACCTATGTGAAGGAGACCAAATAGGTGATGAGTACATATGTGAAGGATATTAAAGATGTGATGAGCACTTATGTGAAGGAGACTGAGAAGGCTAAGGAGTTAGTGAACTCCTATGTGAAATGGCTACCTGAGTATGGGACTTAGAACAATAATATGTACTAGTAGACCAATGAGAATGAAGAGGTTGTGTATGAAGGGGGGAACTAGGTGGAGAATGTGCCCTATATTTGAGAGGTCTAAGGGACCTAGATGCTCTAGGTAGTGCAATGGAAACCTCAAGAGGAGGTTGTGGCCATGGTGTGCATGTAGAATATCTTTGATGGTGATAAATTTCTTGTTGTGAATGAATTTTATACATAATTGATTCATGGAAATTATATCTTGAGTGACACGAACCCAAGGAAGACCCAATAGTATGTCAAATCCTTTCATTGAAGGTTCCATAGTGAATGGAACAATCATGGTAAGAGGCTTAACTGTAACTGGAAGCTTGATGTAACATAAGATTTAGGAACTAGATACGAAATATGAGAGAGTGGATAGTTGATACTAACAAGAAGTGCAATAGAGCAAAAACCCATATGAATCTATGGATTGATCATTGTATTATTAATAAAATGAGGCCCAATAGAAGAATTGATATGTAATGTGTCATAAGATAATGTAGTATGATAATAATGATCAAATAATGTTATGAATGGTGAAGATGCATCAGCATGTGTAACTAGGAAATAAAGAGCCTCTGATGAAGGAGGAGACATTACACGATATGTGTGATTACAAAAATAATTAACAAATTTCTTTTCATTCTTAAGGAGAAGATCATTAAATATTTTTAGCTTTTTGTTTTCATTAAATTGCATAGATGCCAAAGGATCAGGGAGATTGAATTCATTTTTGTTGATAAGATCTTGGATAATACACTAGAGTTTTAAACATCGATCTATAGAATGCCCAATGCATTCATCATAGTCACATCTAGTATTTTTTATAATTACATAATTTAGGGAAAGATGGATCATTATTAAGTGGAGGAGGAAATGTAATAATATTTCTATTAATAATTTGTGATGATAGAATATGTGGAGAACAATAAAACTTAGTAAATGTATGCTTTGGAGGTTTCCAGTGTAATTTTCACGAGTAGAGACAACATTAATAATTGATTTTTCTTTAGTAGGCTTAGTAGATGGATTGAAATTTGACTTGGTTTGAAACCGATTAGAATATGATGATGCTTGATCATAGTATTTGAGTTTCCTCATAGAGATAATTTTTCCTTCACGTAATTTAAGAGTATGATATAATTGATTAGATTAAGGTTATGTGGACAAAAAGATCTTAAAGTTCCAAGTCAGAGAGCACATTGGTCATCCTAGATAGGTTTTTCTTATATCACAATATGTATTCCCCTATATGCTAATTAGATCCTTTTTTGATTTGTATTAGTTGAGAATAGGAAATCTTAGAACCAGTGTTGATTGAAAAATGAGCAAGAAAATCATCGGCTAAATACGTAAATGATGTTACAAAAGAATAGGTAGATTTTAGAACCAATGTATAACATAATCTTAGAGACTTCTAGGAAAGAGATTTGCTAGTAAAGTATGATCATCCACCTAATCAAGACATGCCACATAAAAAGATCTAAGATTATCTTGAGGGTCAATATGGCCATTGAAGATGCGAAGCTTAGGGGTGAAATTTTTTGGAGGAAGTGGATAAGTAGAAATGACAGGTGTGAAAGAAGTGTGAAGGAGTAAAGTGGAGTCAAGGGATGGAAATGTAGGAGAAGTATCCCACTAGAGTTTCTGGATTCAAAATTAAATATATAAATAGAGAGAGACTAGGTCTTGATTTCTAGTGGAAGATACTTTCCACGTGTGAGAAATAAGAGGCAAAGTGATGTGGTTGGTGGAAGTAGGAATAAATACAAGCATAGTATAAGTAGGTGGAAGGGTAGAAGTAGGAGGTTGAGTAGAAATAGGAATGGAAGTTGTAGTAGAATTAGGGACACTAATCTCAGCTAGATTAGTGTCTTCCTCACAAATATTGAATAAGAGTATATAAATATCATGTAGATGTTCTATAATATGATCATTGAGCTCTTGAATATGGGATATAATAAATGGTCCATAATATTGAGCCATGATAAAAAGATGACCAAATACCTAGAAGTAAGGTTCGGTACGAGTGATGGGTTCACTAAATGATTTAACAAATAGACAATTTTTGAAATCCTAATTACAGAGTCATGTATGATAAATGAAACCTAAATTATAGATTCAACACAAGAAATAAGATAAGGAAATATGAAACCCTAAGTGCAATAAAAAAGGTAGAAGACTTAGTTGATTTTGTAATTGATCCCAAAGTATTATGGAATGAAAGACTAATGAAGAAGAGGACTAGACTATTGAAATCAAACATATAGAATATTAGAACTACCAGATGAGATGGAACTAAGGAACCTGGAATAGGACTAGGGAACCTAGGCCCCAAGGACCTTTGATAGGCACATATGACCATGTAGGAGCTCAAAAACTTATTTTTTTTGTGTCACAAGGAGACTAATAACCTTCACCTTTGGTCGCATGTATGTCACTAGATGATCACCAACTTTTCCTATAACCTACAAAGAGAATATCACCTACAAAAATCTATAACTACAATAAATACCGAAAAGAAAAGATGCAATATGGGGAGTCAAACTTACCCCAACAGTCACCTGACAAAGTGAAATTACGGCCGAACACTACACTACATCTTAGAATCTATGTAGTTCTTATGCGTTTGTGTAGAAATCATGACCCAGGAATCCCTTTTGTAAGTTCACGTGATAGCGGGTGATATTTAGATGTACCAATACAAATAGATGTGTGGATGACAAAATGATCTTGCCATCTTATAAGTGTAGGCATAAAATTTATTCCTTTGTCCCTTGAATGAGTGTTATTGGATGTATTTGTTGGTCTTATAATGCCTTTGATTGTAACCTTAGGTGGTGATAATAGATGTTTAGAACTTTGTCCTTTATTTTGATCACATTACTTTGTATTTATATGATTCCCTTATTTTAATTTCATAACTAACAACTAAAAGGATGATCCATAAGAAATTAAGAGGCCCAAAAGATAAGAGAGGTCAAACTGAGGTGAGTAAGATACAAAGATATTGGGGGCGTTAAGAGGGGATGAGGGTGCCTAGGTGCTGGTTTCCAGAGTCAAGAAAGATAAAACATTTAAGATCGGACTACACCGTGGTGTGAAAGACTAGAAATAAGATCAAAGGAAAATTAAAAAAGGCCAAATATAGGTGTAAATTATTAGTTTTCTCACTTAGGAAACATATGAATGCAAGTATGTGTTTATGGACCTATATATATACCCAAGTGCATGATTTTATGTCTATAGGGTTAATAATTGAGTTCGGTAGAATGCATACGTCTTCGGGTTGGAAAACTAGTTGAACTAATCCATTATAAAAATTTGACCATATAATACAAATAAAATTTACAATACTATAATGAATTTTCAACCGAACTTGGTGTGCCTATTGATCAAATAGACCTAGGATGGTCTTAAAAGCTCAATGCTCTAGCACAGCTCCCTGATTCAACACATCCTATTGACCTCCACTCTGTTGCATGAAAAAATAACCTCTACACAAAGTTAATTCAGATAGTGTCTGAGTTTTAATTCCACTCTATTTCACGGCCTCTAGCATCTATGCATAACTAATTCTAGTGAATAAAAAAATCATATTCCACTCTTTTGGAGGACAAAATAACCTTTAGACAGAGCTAAGATTAGACCAAAGCTTGTCAATGATCTCAATTATGATTATGAATCTCCTCCATGGCCTCTAATAAACTAACTTGGAAATATTCCCAACGTACTCTGAATAATAACCTCTATATGAGTATACTTCTCTAGTGTTGCATTACATCGCTTGGATTCAGAATATTGTCTCTGGGCTCTTGTACAAGAATAAGGCATTAATTTGGCCTTTATAATGTCAGTGAGATAAAAATAATAATTCCCAATTTTTTACAATATTTCCTATATAATAATAAGACTTATTTTCACCATCATTAAACCTATTAAAATAATAATAGGTCTTTTCACCATCATTTCTTATTTAGGTATTTAATATCCATTTTATTATTAATAATAATACGTCTGCGTATATATTTATAATTTTCCTGTAATAATATAGGTCTTCCTCCACATTATTCCTCCTAAATCCTCTTAATCGCATTTGAATGGGATTGTTTTGTTGTGTGGTATGTGGGGGAGATTTTATAGGCATTTCTGAACCCACATTTGGTGGTTTTATACCACCTCTCTGCATGGCCAGATCGGCAGATGAGTTGGTGAGGTCACGGTCGTTGTGCTCGGGAGGTTATTAATTTGACTCCCCGACCCATACTTTTTATTTTACTTTCTATGACCGATCTATTTGCCAACTCCTCCATGTCACATTATGATTTGTTATCCCATTGATCCAATTCCATGAACCATTCGAGACCCTTCCACACATCTAACGCACTTCCATTATGTCATCTCCCACATTGTGCCACATCTAATTCTTGATTTGTTTGGTTGGGCATGGGTATTAATCCCACATCTGTTATGTGGGGGATAGGATAGGAATTTTTATAGTCTATAGTCAATGTGGAAGATTATAGCTTAGGCCAAGTAGATTACTTCCATTTTTCTGAGTCGGATTGTTCATAATATGTGGGGTTATCAATTGGCTCACCTAAATTGTTTAGATCATTGTGAACTTGTCCAATGACTCACCCAAATCATTGAATTGGCAAGCTACGTGGTGGCATGAGGACCCACCACATGGTAAATCCTCCAATTGAATTATGGAAAAATTTACGAATATATCGGCAGTAAAGGAACACCTTCGATAAAAGAGTGTTTTAACCATGGACAAAGGCCCCCAACTAGAAAATACAAGGCCCCACTCATCCAAAAATGAGCTTCAAATATCAGAGTCATAAAACCAAATTTTTTGCACTTTTTCCTAATTTAATTTTTCCACTTGTCACAACGTGATTCACTAGTTGCCTCTATCTGTGCCCTTTCAACTGGAATTTTCTGCAGATGGTTTCTTGCTCTAACTGAGTCCATTTTTCATGTTCTTGCAAGAAATGGAAAGATATTAGAATCTACTACCATACTATGATGATCTCGATAGGTTTTGGGAAACTTTATTTACCAAACCAACCGCTGAATTAAGTGGTCTCCCTTAGTAACAACAACTAAAGTGATCCCATTAAAGAAAAAGAGGGACCCCAAAAGGTCTTGAGTCATCTCTGACAACAAGGAAGAGGAATTTGAGAATAATGTAACTGAAGATATAGCACGTGAGGATTCTGAACACAAAGAAATGGAAGATGTGGAGTAACTAGAACATATAAGCCTAATAAGAACTTAGGAGGAAGGAAAGACATATGTGTATAATGAAATATCACAGAGGAAATAATTCCAAGTATAGCAAGAAGTGCGGCACATTGTAGAAGAGATAATCCCGATATGGATGAAGAGAAGGATGATCAAGAGTATGTTAATCAAGGAGGTTAAGGGCATAGGTTGGGAAGTAAGATAGGATCCATTTGTTGTTGCACGGGAAACACCGTAGAAGGTGCACACAAAGGTGAAGGTGTAGAGGATATGACCCCCCATTCACTTTTTATGTCATTCATTGATGACTGAACAAATGTACTCAAGGATATATTTTAGAGTTCACTCCTAAAGGAATAATTATTTGGATGGGACATACTTAACAAGGATAGAGTATTATCACGTATAATAAATATTCTATCATATAACACGCATACATATTAATAGGATCCAAGCTTTGAGTTAAGTGAAAAATATTATTCCAATTTAAATCTATAGAAGGAGCTAGGGGCATTGTAAAATGTAATCGACCGAAGGAATCTTGCAAATGAACAAGCTTCTAATGTAATGAAAAAGATGGTAGATGAAGTGGTATGTAGAAATATAGACAAGAGCACTGACATACAAGTGATGAAGGTTGACAAGGACTAGTAGAATGAATAAATCAATACAATCCATACATTTGAAATGTTGAGCTTCGTACGCTAAACGAAAAAGGCTCAAACTTTGAAAGTGTGAGATTTGAACATTCAATGTTTATTATGTGCATTTCCTTAAATTTGACACTGGTATGAAATGCTAGTGTTGTTATTTTGATTTCTGGTGGAACTTACAATATATTCACAACAACTCAAGTATTATTTTCTTAGATTGTACACAACATTAAGTTCACTAATAATTATTATTATAAACTATATATCTTATTAATCATTAAAAAAATCCTTAGTTGGGAGTTTATGCATATAAAAAAATTTGTTACTGTGAAAGATAATAGTATTCACGCCTATAAATGGTTCCATTGTCCATGCAAAATGACAAGTCACTTATGTGAGAAAGCAAATGAAATAATAAGTTGACACAATGTACGAATTTTTGTTGTGATAAACGCAATTTTATGCCCTTGGACCTATATTAAACCAATATTTTATAGTTTACATCAATCAAAAGACTCATTGTGCTAAAATTATATTCTTTGTGAGTCAAGAAATGTCAACACCTTTTTCCCAATGTTGGTCCATGTGAATGAGAAGCATTTACATCACACTCCTTAACGTTGTATAGCATTTTTTATTCTATTTGTTTTCAAAAGTCTCCATCTTGTATCCCATTCTCTTAGCCATGTAAAAATGTTAGGCCCTTGTAGCTTTGAGTTATTGGCCACTGCTTCCTTCAAGTCAACAACTCCAAAAGAGAAATTTTGTAACTTTATACATCAGATTTCTCATTAAGACTTGATGTTCTTTCATATTCTGGGTCAATGTAACCAATGGTACCCATAATATAGGTATAGGTGTGGTTTTTTGATGAGGTAATGCACTTGGAAATTCTGAAGTCTGACAAATGTGCCTCAAAATTATAATCCAAAAGAATCTTAGAAGTCTTCACATCCTTGTCAACAATGCATGAGTTATTTTCACAATGAAGATATGGCTATCCTTCTTTAGCACCATGAGAAATATTTAGCCAATTGTTCCATTCTATCTTAATATTATATGATGATCCTATATGAAAATAAAAATTATTAAAACACTTGTTATATTTTCCAACAATCTATTTTAATATGAAGGTTAAAGATTAATTGGATGCTTGTATTTCAAAATATGAATATACAATGTATAGATCCATATTTCTTCATAACATAATCATTTTACTCACCATGTCGGATGTCTCATAGACTACTATTTCCCTTGTAATCATAAAACAACAGATTTCCAAGTGGAGAAAATGAATATCCATGCACACTCTCAATATTTTGATGCTTAAAGCTTCCAAATGTGTCCACATGAGTTTCAAATGCAAGTAATCTTAATTGGTAACAACTATACGTTCTTTTTATAGTAATTTCCTTGGAATTATTTATATCACATTTAGAAACAGTGCTTCTAGCACCATATCCAATTACATATTTCTCATTTATATTTTTTTGATTGTCATTATGTCGTTATACATGTAAAGATTCATTTTAATGTGCAATATGACTAAAATTGGAGAACCTAAATGTAACAAATAGATGTGTCAATAAAGAAATTTTAATAAGATATTGCTTTATGATTTTTTGTCTGATAATATCTACAATATGAAATCATGTCTAGTCATATTAGTTTTAACACCTTGCTCCATTTTGTTTTCAGAGCCTTTTGTAAATGTGTTTGGATGATTTGAACGATACATATCTATAACATTAGTACTAAACCCAAACACATGCAAACAATTGTCATTTTTGAGATGGATGTTGTTCATTGCATTGGGCCACAATTTTGCAACACAAAATTATACATATCCAATTTTGTAAAAATTTTGATAACAATAGAAGAATGTATCTGGAACCTGAGCTATTTAAAATCTAACTACTATTTCTTGCATCTGTTAATTGATAAAACTTAATTGGTCTGCAGAGAAAATTTGTGAAACAAATTGATAAATTCAAACAAACAAATTTTAATAGCGATTAATTGTTTAAATTGCTTAGTGCAACACATAAAATTTTTTTATTAATGATTTCCTATTTTTTATAACTAAAGGAGGGTTAAAGGGATCCTTTCCCTTTACAGTAAAGCTATGATGAGAGGATCAAGCTAAAAATCCAAAATATCCATCAATAATTTGTTAAAAAATGTAAGGGCCTATGCCAAAAACACAAGTGGTTGGGAATACATAAAAACATAGACCAGTAAGACAGAAAAGATGATTCGATAACAATGGACCTAGAAATGTTATAAAAAACTAAAAAAAAGATACAAAAAGATGGATTTTAGAAGCACTTATTTAACTAAATCAGATGACACATTTGTAACCTCCACTTTAACGGGAATGAAAACGGTTTCCGTAGGTGGTTTTGGGAAAATATGCTCTTTCCAGTAACAACCTAACTCTTTAGCTAATTGTACACCTCACAAACTTTACTATAAATAATATCCCAACATGTCAGTTCCTATTGTAGTGGTGAATACATATCATCCAGGTCGGGAAAGTGGAGAGAACTAGGTCTCGTTTTCGATCCCTCACCCCATTTAGACACACCAAGCATGAAACTCATTAGGACATCAAACCAAATGTATAAATCTCAAGAAAACGGCCACGTCCATCAAAACTTCTTGTATATAATGAGTCTTAGAATGAAAGGGCTACAACGCACTCATGGTTTTTTTCATTTTCACTTCCATTCTAACCCTATACGTTGGCTTGATCCAGTGAAAACTCATCTCAAAATTCCAATCCTTCGCTAGATGTATGACAAGAGGATGTCAAGTTAATGTCAGAGACAATTTTGAATTTACCCTCAAAAGTCCCTTAGGAGAAAAATAATCATCTCCAAGAACTTCCTCAATGGCAACGGCGTCTTTCTCTGATTCAATCTAAAAAATGGATTTCAAATTACTAGTGTGAAATTTTGGTATAAAATCCTAGTTCACAAACGTCCGTGGAAAATTTCATGAAAGGAAACATTGGAAATGCCATGAAAGATGAAATGAAATTGAGTAAATTAAACCCGAAAGGTTTGAAAATATGGGGGAGGGGATCACTAAATATATGGAGTGACTATGCCATCACATGTTTATAATTAATACAATCTCGTTAGGGGCTTTATAATAAACCTTTATTGGAAAAGGTGGTGAGTCCATCAACCAACATATTTATTACAAATCTTATCAAAAAATTCTTGGTAATTCCCTCGATTTTCTATAAAATCCATCTTTTTAGTAACCTTTGAATATATAAGATTTAAGGTCCAATCTGTAATTAATGAAACAATTAAAAAAAATTCTTCACACAAGATTTTTGATTGCGACGTTAGAAATAATATGAGAGTTTCCTCCAATAATTAATTCATTACTATTTGATTCATTCGACACAGACCCAAAATATTCTAACACTTTAATTTATTGATTTATACATTTATTAATTTACAAAAATATTATTCATTAGTTATGTTATTAATTATGAGATTAGCATTTGGAACAAGGCCACATTTTTGTCACAATTATCTTGCAAAAAATGCTTTAAGGATTGGAGAGAGGTTGTGACACACACTTATCACTTAGACTAAGATTTGTTTTTTTCCTAGTTCAAAATCCCCACTTCCCCATGATCTTTAAACAATGAAATGTCAACCCATTTAGTAGTAGGTATTTTCTTGGTCTCGTTTGTTCATTCTCAAAGATAGGACAACAATTTTTTTTTGATTTTATCAAACATACAATTGGAGATCTTGAAAATACAAACCATATAAATTGAAATAAAACAATAGTATATCAGCAAGATTAGATCAAAGAAATATAAGTTCATCATTTAATCCTCCACGAGAATTATGTTCTCCTTCGCCCTGCATATGTGACATAAAATTTGGGTCTAATTTCTTTGAAGGATTGTTTTAAGAAAATATGCAAGGCCAAGACAGACATGATACTTCTTCATTTTTAAATGATGTACATATGTTACGATGATCTAACCTTTCCATACTATGTGGATATGCTTATTACTAGAAAATATTGATTGTAACAGTAGCAAAGCATTCACTTTCATTAACTAACAACACTTATCAATAGCAAAGAATTTTTATTTATATGAGTAATATATGAATTAAGTTTTATGAAAAATATATCAAATGAGAACTACATATGGCATTATCCTTCTCTAAGGCATGTATTTAAGGACTTGGATCTGCTAGGGGATAGGGCATCAAATATAATATAATCACAAATAATGACAACAAACCTGTTAAGATTTATTTTTGTATTGTTAAAATGGATTCGTCAACAATATAGAGGCTACTAGTCAATAGCCTTCTCATCTATGAATAATTAGTAAACATAAAACATTTATTTCTCTTTATAGACTCGAATCATTTATTCCTAAGGAAGATTCATGTTCATCTTGACCCTCAATTTTTAGTAAAGCATTTAGGGCTATTTTGTTTAACAGGTTATTTTTTGAAATATGGAAGGCCAAGATGAGAAGAATACATATTTTTATTTAAAATATGTACTTCATTTATCATGTTGAAACTCTTACATTTGTTGCTAAGGTACACAATGATTTTTATTAGGTCGATATTTTTAAAAAATAGAAATAGTAGAACCTAGTGAGCGCCAAACCACTCCTTTCAGTAAGTAATGTAGTTTAGCATTCGTTATGCATTTTCCTTGATTCAAACCAACATGAAAAATGACTTGAAACTTCATTTTATACATTTATATGATCTATTTTTTTAGCACTAAATTCTATAAGTATTCATGCTTAGTAGTCACTAAGAATTTTCTTTAATATAAACATTTTTTTATCTCTATTTTCACAACTAAGAAATAGTTTAGTCTAGAGGCCGCTAATCTATTATTTTATCAATAAATTAAAAAAAAAAGCCTTGAATGCTATATTTTGTAAGTATTCGAGCTTAGTGGTCACTAAGAATTTTCTTTAATACGAACTATTTTGTATCTCTATTTTTGAAATTAACAAATAGTTAAGCCTTGAGGCCGTTAATCTATTACATTCTCAAATACCTCTATAGCTTTTGCGAGTAAATTTTTTTCAAATATCACATATTTATCATCTAAATATATTATTAAAAATGCATAACAACCAATATTATATATTACTATGATCTGTTATTAGCGCACTATGTTCAAAATAAGATATTTTTTAGCCTAGTTTCCACCATATCATTTCTTTATGTGACTATTTGATCTTAGCGGTTGCTAAGAAGTTTAATATGAACTATTGTTTGATCTCTATATTCGAAACTATAAATTAGTTGAGCCTAGCGGCCGATAATATACTCCTAATAAGTAACGAAGCTTAGCGGTCAATAAGCTTTTTCATTTATGCCCACCGATTTGTAAAAAAAGAAAAAAATGCAAAGGTGTGAGCCTAGCAGTCACTATGTTGTTATTTGAGCACCCTGAAAAAAAATTTAATAACCATCTTTCTTCCTGACTATGCAAAGTCATCTTTAGATTTCAACAATAAAAATTGTCCATATCTCACATATATGTCATCAAAATATATTATGGAAAATGTCTAGCGACCACTAATAGCTATTGCTATGATTTTCTATTCCAACGCTATGTTAAAAATAATTTTTTTTTACCCTATCCAAACAATCATTCCTTTCTGTAAGTATTTAAGCTTAGTGGTCGCCAAATATTTTATTTAATACAAAATTTTTGATTGATCTTGTTCAAGCAATGGAGCTTAGCAGTTACTAAGCATTTTACTAGATAGGAACCATTATAAAGTATGTGTTAGACACAAAAAAATTATGAGTAATATAAAAGTTTTGATATATTTCAAGGGTATGCAGTGCCACACTTGAATGTACAAGGGATTGTATAGCCAATAATATATGATTATAATTAATGAAAAATACTATCAATCCAAAATTGTAGAGTTATTTATTTACAATGTTGGAAAGGAAATCTAGGAGTTATAGAGGCTAGCGGCTGCTAGGATTTTTCTCAACAAATATACGGACAACATACGACATGGTGAGTTTTTTATTACCATGTACTAAAAAAAAAGTTTAGTCCCCTAAAAAAAAATAAGTATTTATTATTTTGAATTGTGTTGCAAAAATATTATTCTAATGGAGCTTAGCGGTAGGTATTTTCTCTCCTATATTTAAGGTTCTCTCAAAATCTTGTGAAGCATAAAATGATGTTTTAGTTTTTCTAGAGTAAAGCACAAATAACACCAAAATATTGACGATCACAAGATATATTATAAATTTCATGCTACATGTCAACATTTTAATGCATAACATTCACAAATTAATATGACAGATCTTTATAGGTTAAAAGTATTTGTTAATTGTAGGGTTGATTAAAAATTTCTTTTAAAATGTGTCAATTATATAGTTTCCTAAATAACTGGTTCATACTTGCCATGTTTCACATTTTATTGCAATATTTAAAAATAAAATTAGCACACACTTAATATGGCAATTTTTTATAGGTAAAAAATATTTTTTAATTATATCGCTAATTAAAAATTTCTTAATAAATGTGTCAATTATATAGTTGTGTAATTAACTGATTCAAACTTGCAAGATCTCACATTTTATTAGATTTTTTTAAATAACACGAATGATATTTAAAAAATATTGAATTCGCATTCGATAAAAATTAATAATAAATGTGTTAATATCCATGTATGAGGCAATGATCGTGAATGGGAAAGTAAAATTAGTTGTTTAACTTAAAGTGACCACATGTCATTTTCAAAATTATAAATTAAATATAAACCAACAAATAAAGCAAGTCACATCAAGTTACATAAAAAAGGTAGCCAATGAAATGGTGACACATAGGAATTCCTTATATGGTGACTTTATTCCCAAGTAAAAGGTCACCTTGAATTTCTTTGTATTAAAAAATACTTAAATATAAATGTCATAAAATTATGATTTCATCAAAATTATAATGCTTAAAAGAAAATTTGTATGTTGAAAAAATCATAATCTATGAAAGGTGTTTTTTTTAATTATAATAATTATGTAGCTCTGAAAACTTCTATTTTCTAAATGTTGTTTATCATGCTTAAAATAATATTTATTATTTTCCCGCGATTTCGCAAAGAAACAATTATCGTTGTCCCACTTGTTTCTATAGTAAAATTAATAAATTTTATTTCACTATATCCCACGTTATCCCCTAAATTAAATGCAAATATTAATGATGGGTATATTCAAATTTGGATATGCGTAATCTCCCATATTAAATGCAAACATTCAAAATTTCAAAATCCTGCACTTTTGCTATATGAAGGGGAAATTTGAAATTTTCCTAATCCCCATTTTTTTAATTTTTCAGAATTTATTTCATTGAATGTATTGGGAAAAAATATATTAGTGTTTCCTTTTTATTTTGAAATAAAAGACAAACAACTCTTGAAATCATAATACAACATACACAAGCACTGATTTACTAGTCTGACTGCTCGATTCCTGTCCATTTTTTGGAACAGAAAGTTGAGGCAGTGATTATAATATAGTGTGGGGGTGCAAAAACGAGACAAATAATAGTGATTGTGGATAAATAACAGGTATGAGTGTAGATGAAGAGGCCCCCATAAAGGATGTAATCAAAAGAGACAATAAAAACATGTTGATGATAGAATATTGTGGGTAGTTTGTTTAAGAGAGAATATAGAGCTTTAACAGTCATTATTAAGCACGTAAAAAAATTTAGATACTAATAAAATAAATATTTATCAAAATCATCTATGTTATTGTATGTGTACCATAGTTAATGGTGGGAATTTTCAGTGGGTTTGTATTCACCTAGTTCTTGTGTTTTGCACCGCAATTTGTCCCTACATTTCCCTCCACTACCTTTATAGTTTTGTTTCATCTCCTTGTGATAATGTTTATCTTTTTATGAAACCGCATTTTTTCCTTCCCTTACTGAATAAATTTTAATCCCATTTACAATATTTGTTCTTTCGGAAAAACCATTTTTTCATTTTCAATAGTAGCACACGTATTTGTGTCTATTAAATGGGTTCCCTTTTTAGCCCTTATATGTGTCTCTCTGGTTAATTTTTTGTGCATTTTTTCATTCTCCTTCATGTATTTATTCTTTCTTGTAAGTGGTGGCATCTATCCCCAGTTGCAAAACATGAGTCGTATATTCAATTTTTTTAAATCATATTGGTTTAGGTTTGTATAGTTTATGTAATCATTTTGACCTTCTTTAATGTTTTTTTAATGTGAAATAAATATTCGTGACTAATTATTTCAATGTTCAATGCTTAAATTACTATCGCATACATATATATAGTTAATTATATTCATTTTCCCACATATAAATATTTAAATGTAATGTCTTTAGCAAGTTTTTTTATGTTTAATAAAAGGTAAGAAAATTATATGTACTCATAAATATTATTAAATATAAATTTGAATCATTCTTTCTACAAACATATATTGCATTTTGTGTATTTTATGATATGTCATATATTTTTAATTATGCTACATTTCATTGGTTGAGTTCAAAACTTTTTGAAATATAGTAATACAAGATTGTACTAATATATTTATGTACCATTTTTGCAAAGTCAATGAAGAAAACTATTGTTTAACCTAGTTTCCATTAAGCTTAATATGTTATTCAAAGTCTATCACATGATATTCAAAGTCTAGATGCCCCTAAGGTCATATATTATTCCACTACAATGCTGTAACATAAAAAATACTTGAGATTAGTGGCCGCTAGGATTATTTTTGTCTTGCATTCAATTTAATGTATAATAAATCTACTAAAATGTTAAAAATGAAATATTAACTAATCTCCAACACGTAATTTTAAGCCTAGTGGCCATCGAGTTCAACATGTTATTCAAAATATGTTACATGATATTCCTAGTCTAACATGATATTTGAATCTTAGCAGATGCTAAGGTCGAATATAATCACATAGCATTGGTGGAAAATCAAAAAGTATTGAGGTTAGCAGCCACTAGGATATTTGTTGTCATGCATATAGAACAAGCAGCAAACAAAATTTTAAGCCTAGGAGCCATTGAGTTTGACGTGTTATTTAAAATCTATTAAATGATATTCCTAGCCTAACAAGATATTCAAATCCTAGCCTCCATTAAGGTTGACTAAATTACATAGCGTAGGTGGAAAATCACAAAGACTTGAGGTTAATGGCTGGTAGGATATTTGTTATCTTGCTTAGAGGACAAGTAGTAACAAATCGATTGAAAAACTAACTATGTTCCATTGTTTTATTTAAATTTAATAAGACTATATTCAAATACTAACAACCGATAGGGTGGATGCTTACAACCTTTATTTAATGTTCCAAGACAAGAGAAGAAACACAATTAAAAAGGAAATTTTAATCTTAGCACTCACTGAGAAAAACATGCTATTCAAATTTTAGTACATGATATTCCTAGCCTAACATGAAATTCGAAGTCTAGTAGTCGCTAATGTCATAGTTAATTACAAAGATCTATTGGATAATCACAAAGACTTGAGGTTAGTGGCTACTAGGATATTTATTGTCTTAAAAATAGGACAACTAGCAAACAAAATTTTAATCGTAGTGGCCACTGAGTTCAACATGCTATTCAAAATCTATTACATGATATTCCTAGCCTAACATGATATTTGAAGGCTAGCAACTGCTAAGGTAGAAGATAATTTCATAACGTGGGTGGAAAATCACAAAAACTTGATGTTAGTGGCCAAAAGAATATTTTTTGTCTTGCATTTTGGACAAGTAGTAATGTCTCGACCAAAAAACTAACTATGCTCCATTATTTTTTTAAAAATTTTACATGACTATATTCAAAGACTAGCCACCACTAAGGTTGATGCATACTACATTTCTTAAATATTTCAAGACAAGAGAAGACTCATAATTAAAAATGAAATTTTAAGCCTAGCAGCCTCTGAGTTCTAGTCACAATTCAAAATCAATTAGATGATATTCCTATTCTAGCACGATATTTGAAGCCTAACAGCCATTAAGGTCAAATATAATTGCATAGCGCTGGTGGAAAATAAAAAATTCTTGAGGTTAGTAGCCACTACGATATTTTCACAAGATGAGTAGTAAATGAAAATTTTAAGACTAGTGGCTACTAAGTTCAACATGTTATTCAAAATATATTACATGATATTCATAGCCTAACATGATATTCATAGCTCTAATATTCAACATCCTATTCAAAATCTCTTACACGATATTCCCAGCCTAACATGATATTACTACCTTTCTTTAATGTTCCAAGATAAGAGAAGACACGTAATTAAAAATGAAATTTTAAGCCTAGCAGTCATTGAGTTCAACATGTTATTTGAAATATATTACATGATATTTCTATGCTAACATGATATTCATGGCTCTGGTGGAAAATCACAAAGGCTTGAGGTTAGCAGCCGCTAGGATATTTGTTGCCTTATAAACAGGACAAGTAGAAGATGAAATTCTAAGTCTTGTGGCTGATGAGTTTAACGTGCTATTTTAAATATATTACATGATATTCCTATCCTTACACAATATTCAAATCCTAGCGGTCGCTAAGGTCGAAGCTAATTGCATTGTATGGTTGGAAAATCACAAAGACTTGAGGTTATCAATTGGTAGGATATTTTATGTCTTGCATACAGGAAAAGTAGCAAACGAAATTTTAAGCCTAGTGGCCACTGAGTTCAACATGACATTCCTAGCCTAACATGACATTCATAGCTCTAGTGGAAAATCACAAAGACTTTAGGTTTTCGGCCGACATGATATTTGTTGTCTTGCATACGAGACAAGAAGTAAACAAAATTTCAAACCTAGCGACTACTGAGTTCAACATGATATTCGTAGCTCTGGTGGAAAATCACAAAGAATTGAGGTTATCAGTCACTAGGATATTTGTTATCTTGCAATATTTGTTATCTTGTTATTTGAATATTTGTTATATTCAAACCTAATGGGTTCTGAGTTCAACATGTTATTTAAAATCTATTACATGATATCCCTAGCCTAATGTTATCCATTTTTTTCTCTTGGGAAAAAATGGATAACAAAGGTCTATACGAAAAAATGGTCAAAGTTGGTGTATAAATTTTTCCATCTTTCTATTATACCTGCATGATGTCTCGGAACTGATGAGATTCCATGATGTTAAGGAAAAAAGGTTTAAAATGTTCAATAATGGTCCATACGAGGGGGGTCAAAGTGAGATTGTACAGTACATAGGATTTTTAACATTCGATACAACTTGGTCGAGCTACAGTGATGTGTGGGTGAACTAATCTGAATACAGAAGGCCCAAAAAAATATGAACAACTTGACACATGTGATGAGGAAAATTAAATCAGTTGGATAAGATAAAAAAATCTTGATAAGAAAGCAACTCCGGTTAACATTATGAGGTTCGAGTTACATTGAGAGCTCATCTCAAGCTCGGTTCTTAAGATGTGTGGCATAGATTTGCAAGGCTAGCTCATCGATGTATAATTAGGACTTGATGTGTATAAGTAATATTCAACATGGACCAAGTTATTTTTAGGCCGAGTCAATGATTGCATGAATGAATGAAAGTTCATAGGTAATTGAGAGACTAAAATGAGGAAAAATATTGAGCTTTGTGCAGAGCCTAGAATCCATCACGGAAAGCTAATGAGAGGACTTGGCAGACAAAGCTCGTAATAGTGTAATAGTCCTTGAAGCGTAGTGTTTGATCTTGGTGAATGGTGGCTAGGAAATAAAATGTAGGATTCATTGAGCTCGGTTTTGATATCTTAGAATGGACATCCGTTAGATGAATCCAATGTGACAAATAACACATATTTGAAATCGAGGCAACATTGGCTAAAGGGAAAAATTCAACTCATTACATGATAGGGCTTCGATGTTGAGCTAGGTAAAAAATCCATCAGGTCCATTGGAATTGAGTTCGAGTTTGTGGAAAATATCAATGTAGAGAGCTTAAACCTTAGATGAGATAGCTCGAGAGTTGAGAAAGGGCTATAATGGTTTGACAACACAATTCAGTGTATGAAGAAGGATCTCCTAGCTGAGCTAAATAAGCCATTCGTAAATTTTATTGTAAAAATGAAGGAAGTTAGAGTGCTTGTGAATGTAAATTATTCATGAAGGCCATATTAAGTTGGTAAAGAAATGGTTGGTAAGTTCTCGGAGAATGTTTTACGAAATCTTGGCTATCATGATTTTACACAGGAGTCATTTTAAAGGGAATGGTTCAAGCTGGGAGCCATGTCGAGTTGGCTCAGTGCAAAAGGAAGGTTGGGCTTATAGTCATTTGGAGTTAGACAATGGCAAGATGGTCCTAAACTCTATAGAATATAAAGAAGTGAGGTTTGCATCAGGGAAGGCTCAAGATTTGGTCTCATCATGGAAAGTTTCCACAAACTGAATTGAAAGCTCGCAACCTAGAGATTAGTCGGCATCGCTGAGATTCATAACTCAATCACGAGTTGACGATGTGGGAGAAAGAAAATGGTGCTCATGGTGGTTTTTTGGATCATAGAAGTCATCAAATCTTGACAAGGTGAGCCTGAGGGTTCATCGTAGGTTGATTAGGAGGGGGAAGATATTAAACAAGCAAGAAACTCATGGCCGAGTCAGTCATGAAGAAATAAGTCTGAGCACAAGCCAAATGGGCTCGAGGGATAATAAGATAGTGAGCTTTGAACTTTCCAAACATTGAACAACTTGGCATGGCGTACAAAACACGGGTGAATGAAAAGGCTGAGTCATTGAGGAATTTGTCATGGAATACAGAGTGTTTGAGATCGTGTTCATTGTGAAATGGCATGAGTGTCAGGGCTAAAACCGTGCCAAGATAAGTGAAGAAACAGTCGAGGCATGGTTTTGGAGAACCATTTTAATTCAAACGGCTCTAGTTGGAAGGTGAAAACATTTGACGAGTGGATTGTGAGGAGCTCACACACTAAATCACTCAATGAATTGGTATTATCCACTAGGCATAGTTGATTTTGAATAAAGTTGTAGAACGAAGGAGAATGTTAACACAAAAACTAGGTTGGATATTTCTTAAGATCTCACACAAGGCGAGGAACCCGAGTTTCTCAACATTTAGAGTCATGAGTAAGTTTTAGGCTTTAAATCATGGAGATCTAGAAAATATCAGGATAGGAGTTCAGTTTCAGGAGAAATCTCATAAGATGAGTTTCACAGCTTGGGTGGTGAATACTTAAATAGAGGATTATTCCAAAGAGTTTGGAATCGAAAATAGTTGCAAGTTAATCGTCCAACAATCTAGCATAAGCTCAAGCATGAAACAATGATAGATAAGGTTGAAGATTGATCGGGAGGTTGGCATGAATGGATTGATCTGAGGCATTGGAAAAGTGAACGATTCACCGTGTCATGAAGGTATAATGACTAAGCATTGTGAAGAGATCCATGGATGTCATCGACACAGGTGGGCCGGGTTAAGTGAGTAACTATCATGGTGAAGTGTTTACAAAATGAGTTAATGTTTACATGAATGTGAAGCTTAGAAGCTCATGTGTAGAGTCATGATCTGAGGCACATTGGAATGGTTTTTAGAAAAGATAAAACAGGTAGGTGAGTTTGGAATAAGCCACAAACTCAAGATCATACAAGCTCATAGATAAGGATGCATGGAAATAACAAAGCTCATGGGATTCAAGTTCAAGCATCGAATTCATCTCTAGGAAAGTTGAGAGACTTAGGATTTGGATAGTACAGTTACACATTGCAGAGAACGATGGATCGGGCCACAAATATTGGGATTTTTGGTCTAAAATTATAGATCCGCAGTCGAAGAAATGGGTAAATGTGTTGCAGAGAGATGAAGATTTCGGGCTTTCAGAATTTTTGGGTTTGGAACTCATCCCATCAATTTTACAAAAATGAGCTTGAAGATTTTGAATCCTGAAAACCTGAAACTCCAAAATTTAGAGTATCATGTTTTTCAGGATTCAAAAGTCCATGTCTTTGAGGTTCATGAAACGTTTATGTCACGAGTTGTTTTGGGTTTAAGTTCCAAAGTGGACCGATTCAGGATCTCATAAATGTGAAGGATGAATGAGCCTTTTTTGGAGGGAATTAAACACATGGCTTACCGAAGTAAATGTGGAGAGTGCCACCTTTAATTAAAAACCTGAGTTCATAGGTAGGTGTCACCGAGTTGGCCTGATGTAAGAGGTCATGACGATATGTTCAAAGCATGAGAAAATTTTAAGGAAGGGGTATTCAAAGCATGAGGATCCCAATACATTCCAAATAACCAAAAACTCAAGGTAATGGGTCCACATGTTAGGAAGCCTGACCAAAGAAGAGAAACTATAAAAATTGCTTAGAAATAATTTTGGGGGTATCACCAAATGACATTAAAAGAATCCCTCTAATATAACTTTCAACCAAGTGGACCCCATATAACTTCAAGTTGTTTTTAAAAAAAAAAATTAACATAATATTTTTTAATGAAGGAAATTCAAATATTTGAATTTATGAAATCATTATGAAGAATTATCTAAGAGTCAATAGAGCTAAAATACCCAAAAGGTGACTTTCGCACAAAAGACTACAACCTTCTTCCCGGTTGCCTGTTTTTCACAAAATTACAGTTGATGGAATCAGAAGAATGAGAAATACATGATGCAATCACCAGAAGTTGGATTTTTAGAATTTCTAATTTCAAAAATTACAGGTTTTCCTCATTCCTTGAGTGGTGCCTCAAAAGGTGGAGGTGCAATTAATGAGAAAACATGGCCAACAACAGTGATGAATTGTTTCCTACATTCTAGCCTAGATTCTAGGGTTTCTTCCTTCTTTATCTCAACCACTAAAGGTTTTCTATAAATGTAAAAGGGATGTTTATTCAAAGGGGGTTGGAAATTCTTTCTAAGCTTCCCCTCTCTTCACAAGCTGAGATGGTGCAACTTTATAGGCTCTCAAGCCTTTCTTCTCAAATTGTAATGGCATCCTATGCCTTTTCCCTAATGTAATGATGCATTGTGAAAGTGCTTGAAGTAATGGAAATTATGTTTTGTGATCAGTTATATGTCCTTTCATGATTTTTTTCTTCTATTTTCCTCTCTCATGTTTGCAGGTGAACTATGCAACCAGGGTTTCTTTTGCAAGTTTTGGAGGTCATTGTGCTTATCAAGGAGTGAATTATTGTATGTAAATTGGGTTTGTAATGCATGTTCATTCTTCCTCATGATCATCTCTCTTCATTGGCAAGCCAGAATTTTGTCTAGAAAAACCCTTTCTTGGTGCATCACCACTTCTAGTATAGGTTTTATTTCCTTGCAAATCTCTCTCCCTAATCCCTTGAAATGTTAGCATAGGTCTAGTTAGCCATTTTTCTTGCATTAGGAGTAGTGTAGTGCTTAGTTTAGGAAGAGGAAGTTAGCCTTCTCTAGAGGTTCACCCTAAGCCCAAGTCCCACAGCTTGAGAGGTGATCCCATGTTTCCCAATCACACCGAATGTCGTGTTCACATTCAGGCCATTCAGGGGGTGCAGTGATTTGGCGACAACAATTTTTGGCATGACCAATGGGACCACAAGAGTCATATATTTCATAGGTGTTTGTATTTGTGTTCACTTCATTTCATTAAGTTGTTGTGCTCTTAGTGAAATTTCATCCTTAGGAGGTATTCCCAAGCACAACTGGCTACTCCATTGGTCAAAGTACCCTACTCTCTATGTTGTAGACCTTCAATTTTATCCATTTCCATATAGTTTCCTTCAACATATTTCCATTTTTCTCCCATTCATGAAGTTGTGTAATCATGGCCTCGTTTCCACAGTTGAGTTCCCACTTGCACCAACAAAAACACTTTCCATCTTCAAGTTATTTTAATCCACATCCAACTCTATTTTATGATGAGAATCAAAAACATGCATATCTATATGAGTATATCCATGGCCCATTTAATGGTTCAATTAACTATGCATCTTTCTAAGAGGAGTATCATGTAGATGATGGAGGCTATCTTACAGATGAAGATATAAAGTTAAAAATTAAGATTCTAAGAATGAAAGCATGCATGGTACAATCTATATCCATATCTTGAATAAAGGCATTCAAGATTGGATTCAAGGTATCCTATCCATGGGTTGGCCCTATGGCAAGTTTTTACAACTTGTACGAAAAGTGAAATGTTGCCTCAACTTGAAGGTTTGATTGAAGAGATAGAGGATTAAGAGTTCGATGCAAGGAATCGTTGTCAATGGGTAATTCCTACATCACCACCTCACAGTTCTCTTTCCATTCCTAAGTCAATTTCATTTCACTCCAAACCTCAACTTCCAATATTTTCCTCATTTGTACATGCTAAGAATTCCATTCCTTTACTTCCTATAATTCCATCCCATCATGAATATTTTGTTCCTTTCCTTTCCAAAGTTCTTTCCTTTTTGCAAAGGCCACCAAGACATGAATCTTTACATCTTTTTTTATCTCAAACAATGAGGGAAGTCATTGAATCCCAACCCACCCCTCCTCTTATAGTTCCAGACATAAGTATTCAAATCCAAAAATCATGAAGTTAGGCTCATCTGTTTTGGGAAGAAAATGATTATACTAAAGATGAAGAGGAGAATGTTAATGAGCTTAATAAGGATGAACATTCAAAAAATATGAAGTAGTGGGAAACAATATTGGATGTAAAGAAATTTCCTCTGCTAACTCAACCTCCATCAAGGGTTGAGATTCAAGAGCAGATGGTAGAGATTGAAAAACAAGTACAAGAGGATGATGAGCATCAGTCTATATGTTCAGAGTGTAGCATGCACATTGGCACTATGATTGTGGAAACTTTTGATTCCCCACAAGTTGCAAATTTGGTTCAAGAAGAGAATGTGCAAGCTAAAGAAGAAGGACTCTCAATTGTACAAGGTGACTTTTATGAGTGCAATGATCCAAATTGCCAGTCATGTCATGAACTCACTACATTTATGGAACATTGTAGTAACTGGTCAATATCTTCATCGAATGCTACAACTGACCATAGTGGGATTCTTTCCATGATGGACTCAGAAGTTTCAAGTGTAGAATATACCATGCAGGAAGTTTCAAATTCTTCCCTTCCTTCATTCTTTCAAAACTCTGATTTCTTAGATGATTTTGATCTTCCAAATTTTATGTTTGAAGATGAGGAAGGTCATGGAGAATCAACTACTAATTCAGGAAACATCATAAGGGAGGTTGAACCCTTTGCATAGTCAGAGAAAAAAGAAGAATTTTTTTTGTCATATTTGGAGGAGTATTTGGATGCAGAAGAGCCTATAGAAATACCCATTTCTGTTATTCCATTATCTATCCTTCAATGTAAGTTACCTAGTGCTATGTAAGGACCACCTATAGTTTCAAGTTATACTCTTGAATTTGAATTGGATGAATTAGATCTCCTACAAAATTCATTGAATGAAGAAAGAGAGGAGCACACTAGAGAAGCTAAGTCAACTTTGAAGGTTTTTGGCAAAGATGAAATCATTGAGAGTTTCTTACTTTAAATTGTGGAGTCATATTTGTTTGATGAACAAGTGATGGTGGAAGAAAACCAAGGAGGTCTTCCTTCCCTTAATTGTCTTAATAAATAACAGGTGAAAGTGTTTGATCCTACAGGTTTCATGTGGGATGAGGAGGTTGAAGATGCAGAACAACTTTTTCTTCAGATAAAAGTAGAACTCTTATATGAGAAATACTCTTCAAATACTTGTAGATATTTTCAAGTGATTCCATCGGAGCCTGTAAGCAGTCCAAAGCAGCTGCATGTCATAGAGGAATTTCTTGTTATCAAAGAAAGAAAAAGAAATGGAGAGGACATCAGTTCATTACCATTCATTCATATGGGAGAAGAGTTAGCTATAAATGAGGGATAGGAGGAAAATCAGATCTAGATAACCATTCTTTGTAAGAAAGTCTTCTAGTAGACGTTCTTACACCAAAAATTACAATTTAGAGTAGAAGGTAAATTCATAGGTTCAGACCATGTCCCATAAGGTATTTGGCTTATTTGGAGATCACCCTACATATGAATTGGTGGAAGATCCATAAATTTGAGGTAGCATGGGACTGTCTCTAAGTATGGGAATTAATGGCTTGCAGATAAGACAAGTAACAAAGAAGGATGGATTCCTAGCGGCCGCATGAGTTTGGAAAAACCCACTATATCACAACCTATTTCTACATGACTAAGACTTACTCCTGACAACTAAAACTACAATAACATTTCGTCAAGGAACCAGTTGAAAGAGAGATTACATGTAATAACTCTACTGAAAATGGATTATGGTCCATTATTATATTTGAAATTTACAAGACTATCTTGAGGTTAGCGGCTGCTAGGATATTTGTCGTCTTGCTTAGAGGACAAGTAGTAATGACTCTACTAAAAAATAACAATGATCCTTTACTATATTTAAATTTTACAAGACTAGCAACCGCTAGGGTGGATGTTTACTACCTTTCTTAATGTTCTAAGATAAGGGAAGACAACAGATATTCCAAGACAAGTAAAATATTTACGACTTTTCTTGATACACATAATCAAAAATGAAATTAAAATCCTATGTGTTTGAGTTAAAAGTTTAATATGGATGAATTTCATAGTTCATAGGGAAGAAAATCATAAAGATATGGAAAATGGGAAAGAACCCTTAAAAATGTGCATTATTATATTTAATATTTTACAAGACTATCTTGGAAAGGAGAAATATTTAGTTTTTTATATAATATATGAAAGACCGCCTATATCCTTTGGCCTCTTAAAATGAATGACTTGAATAAGATGGGTGTGATGATTTTAATGTAAATATTCTTATAGTATAACTATGGGCATCATTAATGAGATAACAACCACAATCATATCACCTTAATTATGTAATGATTTTTTACTAGAAGAATATTCAATTATTGGTGACAATAATTACCCATGTTGCAATTATTGAGGTTTCCACAATGATGTAGTGTAACTCAAATTTTTTTTTAATGTGATGGGAAGATAGATATCAATCCACTATTAGAATCCTCTATCTTAAAGCTATACTGATGTGATTTGGTTTACATTGATCAGAAATGATATCTTAGAATACGTATAGATGTTAGCGGCCGCTAGTACTTCGGAGGAAATTCTAGCAACAAATAGACTACTTGAAAAAAGGAAATTTAATAGCGATTAATTATTTAAATTTCTTAGTGCAACTAGCAAAAACCTACATAAATAACTATAGAGGGTTAATTCCTATCGAGTCTAATTAAATAATGACAATAAGATACATTAAAATAAGGAAAACTTTGAAATCCATTAGATAAGACAAAACTATAAATATCACAAACTTCCTAATTGACTTTTACTCTATGAAAATAATGACATCAAGATATAACATCTCCTTGTTATTGCACTATGGAAAAACAACATATATCCTTATTAATCACGTACAAACTATTAATTTGTTTAATTCATGTTTTCAAGTAATATGTATTTAATTTTAACACTCGATTCATGAAAATTCCTTTGATTGAAGGAGAAAAGGATATGAAAAAGAGAGACGATGAATGGTTTGTAGAAATGCATTTCCTAGAAAATTACCATGATGATCTGTCGTTATTTCTTGTTGGTGAAGACGTTGTCAATGAAGTTAGTATGGTATTAACTTTAGAAGTTATTAATCAAAAAACATTGTGTATTTAGGTTGAACGCATTGACATTGAAATGAATAAGTTCCTTATTCTTGACATGGAGTTGGAAGTTTAATTTTTCAAGAAACTGGAAATGAATTCTTCTAGAGAAAGTAAAATGTGTTCTTGTTCTAAATATGGTTGGAATTTAGGGAAGTTCATACATTAAAAAAAAATAGACTGTGAAAATTCACATGAAATTCATAATAACATGAATTTGGTATTCAAAAACCTATATATAATTGATAATACCTTTCCTATTTGTCATTATTTGAATAGAAGAAATTTGATTTCTACACCAAAACATGTAAAGCTATTTACAACACTAAGGCGATCTTATTGTCTATATTAGAGATAGATCCCTCTAAGTCAAAGTTGCAAGGGATTAAAAAGAATGAAAAATCAGATTTATTGTTGAATAAAGTGACCAATATATTTGAGAATACATAATCTTCAATCATTGAATAATTAAAACTATTTTTTTCCATGGTGATGCTTTTTCAGTTCCAGTTTCTAGGTGTTATGTGGTGCCTTCATAATATCAATACCATGAGGTGTATGATGATAATTTTGAACTTATTATACATTCAATGTTGATCAATGTTATTCCTTCTCTTAAGGATGCAATTGTTCTTCCCTTTTTAGATTCTACAAAGTAACTTATGCAACTAGAGGATCAAGATGACCTGAAAAGAGATGATGTATAATTCTACATTCTTGATGGCCAACATACCATTTGCGCTAAAAAAAATTAGCTGAAAGAAAATCCAATTCATTACATAATAAGATGTAGGTTAGAAAGGTTTGCATTATGTCTCAAACACGCCTAGTGAAGTCATTATTTATATTTGCAAACAACATAATGAGGTAAACAAATATTATATCGAATCCAATTTTATTGATCTACTTTACAAGGCTCAAATGTTTTAGAGATCCCTAGGATTTCCTTTGAAGTCCGAAGTGGGAAACAAAAATTCAAATGAGTTGAATGTAATGAAACTTAGTTTTACATCATTTGTATTTAAAATTTAATTTTTGTAATATGCAAAGAGTAAATATAATTTTTCCTCTATCAATGTAGAGTTTCAAGAAGCAATGTATTGGTATTTTCAAAATGACTAAGACAAAGAGACTTTCTGACAAAATGACATTTCTATTGTTTGCTGAGGACATATGGACAAAATTAACAACAGCCATTGAGTTATTTTAATCATGTGGGATTGATTATTCTCCATTTAAGGATAACCATCCTAAATTTCAAGAAAATTCATTGGCAATGTTCACAGTGAATTCCTTTAGGCCTGCAAGAGGAATAAATGATGAGAAGATATCAATTCTACTAGATAAAGTGCAATTAGGGAAAGTATGGATACGTGGATCTATTGAAGAAGTTGTCATAGTGGAGACTTTTTATTCTTACTTTCAAATATTAAAATACGAAAGAATAATGAAAGGAAAATTTCTAAAATATATGAAAACTAAATATCCAAGTAATATGATATCGGCAGAATGCATTGAAAATAATTTTGTTGAAAATTTTGGTCTACATGAATCTCATTACCACTGGTTATGTGTACTCCTGGGAGAAGAGAAGAAAGGAAATAGAAAATTTGATTCTGGAGGAAGTAAAAAATTGGCAAAAATAAAAATTGATGTTGAAGTGACAAGGTTCTCCCAGTGACAACTCAAACACTTATAGACAATTACATGATTTCAATGGAAGAACAAATTCCAGCAAGGATGGAAGACACCAATGAGTTTACCTGTCAATGTGCATATCTCTTCCATCTCAATTCAACAATATCATCTATTCCGTCAACTAATCTATTCAATGAAGAATTTGTGATTACATATTTCTATAACTTATTTGGTGTACTAGCTTCTGATACAATAATGGAGCTCCTTACAGTTGTTGGATCAAGTATACTAATTTTTTTATTATTGTGCTCTTACCAGTCACTTCCTCAAAAATATTAACAGAGACAATAAAAAATACATGCAAAAAGTTAAAGAAAGAGGAGAATCAGTTGTGGAAGGTTGTTACGTATTTTATGATAGTAATGAAAAATTTAAGAGCTTGTGTCTTTCGTACACAATAACTGATGTGCACAATTGTGATGTTGATGATGGGGATGGAGAAGACATCACCATGGATTGGATGGACCAACTTCTACAATAATTTGTGACTGCAAGTGAAATTGGCCTATGAGGAAAGACACATCCTTTTATTTACGAGAGATCTTATGAGTTTTGGTCTCATATGTTCACTTAAATTGGTTCCGAAAATTCTTTGATTATAGTTTTTTACAGTGGTAGTGTTGCATTTCATGCTTTGGTTGACTCAAGACTACCTTCCATATTTATTGTTAAATCAAATAATCAAGAAATGTTTTTAAAACATTACTATTGTCATTTGACAAAAACAAAGTTGATAAGTATCACTTTAAACAATTCTATTAGTTTAATGCATTTTAACTGATATATACAATATTTATGTAGACAACCAAACAATAGAAGAAGACACCCTCTCTTCCTCTCGACATACAAACAAAGGAGACAATTTTGTTCTTAATATATTCCAACCAATTAAACTTGTTTCCCCTAATATCGTTGACCATCCATCTAATGAATCTATAAACGGTGAGTGGGAAATACTCATTTTATAAATTTATCACTACAAGAAGTTTTTATTGTCATTGTTTACATATTTTTAATAAAACTTCAATTTTTTTCAATTTGATGTCAAATGGGGAGGAGGCACATCACGCGTGAACTTGGATAGAAAAATGGTATGATAGTGTGTAGCATTATAAACAAAACCATTTATAAGCCCTTTATAATTGTAGGAACCTATAGTGAAGTGTTTTATTTGTTATATCTATTGACCTAGTGGTTGAAAACATATATATTTTAATAAGAGTTATTTTAAGTTTCATAATTTTTTGTTTTATTGATTAATATTAAATTGCAGATAATTGAAAAAAAATTACTTCTGTATAGATGGCTATTTTTGGCCACTAAGCTAATCAAAGAATGTCCTTCCAACCATATTCTAGGAAATAATGGGTTAGCCTAGCGGTCACTAATAAACATCAATATATATGTAATATTCTCCATCATAGGTTTTTCCATTGAATAGAAGCAATTTATATCATAATTTTAATTACGTCAACATGGTATTTGTTTTTAATTGATTAATGTTTATAAAATTGGTCAAAATTAAACTGCCGAGATTTGAAAAAAAAAAACTCTCTACAGTTGGCCATTAGTGATCGTTAAGCCCATTAAATACTGTCAACACAAACATAGTATAGTTATATCTATGCAATATACATATACATATACAACTACATCTTCGAAATATTATATAAAATTAAATTATATCACGTATTTTTTATGTTCAACTTAATATTTATTTTTATTTGATTACTATTTTTAAAATGGAACGTGCATCAAAAGAACCTACAGAGGGGAGTGCAAGGGAATCCAAGCCAGAATATCTATTAGTAAGTGTTAACATACTGAAATTTTGATTATTTGAATTGGTTAATATCAAATTGTGGGAAATTGAGAAAAAATTACTTATGTGCAGTTGGCCAAAAGGATTATTTAATTATTTTAGATTTGGAGGGTTTTCTCTATGAGAAAAACCAATCCCATAAGAATTTGGCAATCAAGTTTGGTAAGGAGACTATCAAATTGTGAGGTGGGCTCAAGAAAATTTTAAAGATACTAGCAACAAAATGTGAAGTGGGATTTTGGTCAAGCTATCTCTCTTCCATTGAAGTTGAAAATATGATTAAGGATTTGAAGAAAAATTAGTGGTTGAATTCAAACTAGTTATTTTTTTGGGTAAAGAACATTGTTTTTTAGAGGAAGAAATTGTAATAAATTATCTCCAAAATATTTGGAGTAGAGAGGATATTATTTTTGTCCCTTCACACACATTGTTTATTACAATAGGCCAGAAGAGAAACCCTCTGGAATTTTTTTATTGTGGGGATAAAATCCAATGAATAAAATTGTTTCAAATATAGGTGGTTGATGAAAAATTTGTACAAAAACATATCACAAATACTATTTCAAGGGTTGAGTGTTTCTGAGGGCATAAAAAAATTACAACAAGAAATTGTATAACTATTAATTATTTCATAATTTTTTTTATAATGATATTCATTCGTATAGTCATATGTTCACTCTTTATTTTATATGTTGAGATTACAAATTTAAAAGTTTGTGGTATTTATATCTTCACTGTGATTGAGTTGATATTATAGTTTTATAAGTTGTTTGTGTGAATTACCTTAATAAAATATTATCACAATACTATGTTTCCTTGTGTTAAATCACTTCTGGAAGATAAAATTAATTTTGAGTTATTTTATAGATGCAAGTGGGAAGCCTCAAAAATTACTAGTCTTAGGAGTTGAAGGTTTGTTGTTTAGAATTTCTTGTATTGGCGATAAAATACCTCGTAATATGGTTCCATATATTAGATCTGGGGATACTAAATACTTTGAATGAGAATTTAGAGCTGACTTGATAAATATTGTATCAAAATATTTTGACACTGACGTATGGTCTTCATGTATGGATTCAACAATGGTGAAGTACATGTTCATCAAAAAATTTAGTTAGTTGTGAGAAACCCACTTCAGGTTCATTTGGGGATGTCAACAATGTAAGTTCAAAACAAATACCAGTCAGTAGATAGTAGACATTTATAGTAATGTATATAGTTAAAACAATATAATTTTGATCGATGACATGAGATTCATTTTGCAAAAGGTCAAAGAAGAAATTACTCTCAAAACCCCAACATACTGGAGATTTGATGGAAACTATAATACTGATTCAAAAATTTATGTTGAATTATGTACGTGGTTGAAATATGCAGTAGAACATAAGAACATGTGTAGATAATTGAAAACGTTCAAACATGTCATTTTCATTTGAATTATATACTTTTCTTCTGAACCCAACAATTTATTCTACATTTCTATGTCTAAAATAACTACATTAATGATCATAAAGATTCATAGTGCGTAATCATTTTTTGGACTATTTTTTTTAAAAATTTTATTTTTTCTATGGGTGAAGAGACAATCGTGGATCATGGACCAATAAAAGAATGATTTTTCCCAGATATACATAGTTTAAACTTAAACACATTTAAAAACTGGTGAGAACGTTATTTCAAATAAAAAATTAAGCCTAGCAGTTGCTAGCATGTAAAAAACATAAACATAGAAGGTTTATTTTTTAACATATCGATGTTAGCTTCCCTGAAATCAAAAAATATTTTTTTTCCTATTCATGCATGGTTTAATCTCAAAGACATTTGAAAATGATAAGAACCTTATTCCAAAGCCGAAAATAATCCTAGTGGCCACTAGACCATATAAAACAGAAACATGTTATGTTTATTGATTTATAGATCCATGTTGGCTTCCCTAAAATAATTAAATGATTGTTTACCAGATCTTCATATGTTAATATTAATGACATTTTAAGAATGATAAAATCTTTTTCCAAAGAATAAATAAAGTGTATCGTCCGTAAGCACATATAGAACAAAAACATTTTTTGTTTAATGTTTTGCAGATCATTATTTTGAAGAGTTTCTATTTATTGTTGTGTGGACATCGTCAATAATGTAAAATTTAAATGACATGATGCCCTCATTCCTATGATACATAATTTGGCTCAAATGTTGGAAGCTTCGAGATTATATTCACATAGGAATCTTGCATAACCAAACATAACAATTGTCGAGGAACCAAGAATCAAAACATATTTCTCAAAAATCGTAGCAACGTTTAGAGAAAGTGTAATGCATATTACAATTGTAAAAATAACCTATTAAAGGATGAATTGTGGCCTATAATGCATATTACAATTATACTTGATAGATGAATTGTGGCATATTTTGCAACTATTGAAGGATGTGGAAGACGATGTGGAGACACACGTGATGTCATTAAATCAATAACCCAATTACAATTATGTAATTTGTCCCTAGATTTAATTGATAACACCTTTTTGTATAATGTGTGTGACTATCTTTAGTAATGTTATTTTGTATAATGTGTGTTTATCAATCAGCGGAAGCCTTTATTCATAATCTAGTAAATACATGGGAAAATCTTGATGAAGCCATTCGATTTTTATTGTGTCGACTTGCCTCACACGAGTTAAGGGACTACTTAATTGGGTTGTGCTTTTTCCTGCCCTCACTCGTTTTCTCACGTTTCTCTATGTTTTTTTCCCCTTCCCTCTCATGGCATCTACCTATGTTCCTTTCATCCTCTTGCACAAAAAGAAGCCAGAAATTGATTTCCTCTCTCCTATATCTTCCACTCATCTTTACAACATCTTTCACATAGACTCCACACTTGTTCTGAAAGCAATTGAGAAATTCTTGGATGTGGATTATCTCCAGAGAACTAGGAGATCTTGTGTCAACTCCTATATTGCAGGCATATTCGTGTTCAATTGTTTGGTGTTGTGTATAGATAACGAAGTGGTCATGATGGTCACGTCCTATTTCATTTACCCATGTCATCATGTGGGTTTGGCCAAAGCTTAAGTAGCAGAAGTATGCATTCCTATTCTCTTTTCCAATCTTTATCCTTGTCCATCTCCTTTATGATTTGATAGTAGGATTTGTGATGCCCTAAAATTGAAATTTTGGGCGCTCCATCAATTTTCCAAGTGCGTTCAAAGCATATGTCAATATGATGGAGCGTTGTTCTCCAGCATGTCATATTTGGACTTGGTCATGCTTGTAAAACCTACCCCACCCCTTCCTGGTCACATTGACCAGTTGAAGACTGTTGTTGGATATTCCTTTTCCTTTCTTTGGAAGATTGCAATGATTGGCTTAGTGGACCAATTATAGGTGGAACCCTAGGGTTTCTCTATCATTTTCCTCTTTTTTTGTGTTCAACGCTTTATGTTTTTTACAGGCCTGGTTATTCATGTCACATTTTGGCCTCATGATTTACAATCTTTCCTAATGGTTGTTTGTTTTTCTATGTATCCCTTCATTGATAAAATCTTTCGATACTTGTAGGGTGAGAACCCATCAACCCTTTAGTTCATAGCTCCTGTCAAAATCATTTAACTATCTAAAAAATAAAATTATGAAATATTTACCTAAATTTATTTAAGAACAAGTTTCTGTATAATGTGTGTGGATATCTTAATAATGTTAATATGTATAATATGTGTGACTATCTTTAGTAATTTTATAATAAAATAAAGGATTTAAACTCTAATAGATATGTTAATATATTAAAAAATGCATACTTAACATTTTAGGAATTCTTATGTGATTAATGTTAATTTACCTAGGTAAGTTACACTCACATCATTTAGTGAGCATTAAGTTTTAACTCTCTTACTTTTATTTTTCAAATTCATGTTATCCTCTCGACTTTAAACTATCCACTATAGAAATTGGTCACATCAGTTCAAGGAATATAAGGAATTAAAAAATTATCAGCCATTTCAACAATCAGTGCATTAATAGATATCATGAAAACAATTTTATTTTTCTATGATTTATTCTGTGAATTTGGGATTCAAGTGTGATGAATAGTTTTACAATGAAATTCAAATAATTCTTAAAATGATTTACTAAAACTCTACATTTAGAAATGGAGTTTTAATTTATTTCATATCTATATTTAATTACGAAAATATATCCTCCTAGTAAGGGGAGTAAGGATAATTTTAATTGTCATTTAAAGTGTCAGGTGTGGGAGGAAAATTTCCTCAGTGATTTCATGTCCCTTCTTTCAAGGGATGCAAGGATGGTGGAAGGTGATGCAAGGGGTTAATGATGAATTTCATCACACATTTATAACTATTAAGGGGATGTTAATGTTTTTGTAATCTAGGTTTATTCCTCTCTTGGAATTTGGGTTTATAACTATTAAGGGGATGTTAATGCATATTTATTCCTCTCTTGGAATTTGGATTTTAGCTCATGTGCCCTTACAAGTTCACTCTCAAGCACTGCAACTAGGTGCAGTTTCAGTGTCTCTACCAACTAGGAACCCTACTAGAGTGACCCCACCTATCGGGATCCAAGGCCAATGATTCCAAGTTCTAGTGAGATGCAATTGCATCCAGCCTCTCTCATGTTCAAGTTACCAGTGCTATCTGAGGACCATAGTTTTCAATCTACAGTAATTTTCACTGCACATCTAAATATCATTACATGTGATCTATGTGTTCATGGATCAGATAAACACCTTAACAATTTGGTTTTGTTAATTTTGTTAAAAAGGGGACCTCATAGAGCTATAAAAATATCAATGCCTATGGTTATGATAATCTCTATAGGTTCAATAGTTGTTGCCTCCTAATGCCTCCCTAGGGGACACAAGTGGATTTTAGAATAATGGTGCCCCCTCTATCAAAGGTAAAGTGTCAATATATATTTTCTCGAGGCATTTTCATATTTATGTTTGAAAAATCCTCTGATAAGGATGTGATTTTTTGACGAATATGGGAGTACAAATCGCTCTCCTTCTCATGAAGCTCTGGTTCCCTCATTTAATCAACTAAAATTTTTATATCCTAGAATAGATTTGGATAAGGTTGCCTTATTTTCCTTTGTAATTATGGAGTGATGCTTAAAGAGCTTCATGACTGTAGGGAACGCTTTGGGTAGATAATTTATTTATAGATCCTAAGTCTAAATTTTTTGATTATACAAGATACAATCGTATTTTAGTCTATATGGATATGAAGTAGAATTTTCAGCTTCATCATGGAGCTCAAATTTAATGATACAACATGAACATTTGGATTATGAAGGTTTCCATTTTAGATGCAAAAAATATTTTTCTCTTGGACATCTTGCTTCTGACTACCATATCATCAAGAAACAGATTAAGGGGTGATTCACATGTTGGAAATATTTTAATTTAGATAATATAGTGGTGTACACTAAGGAGGATAATGATCGTGAGAATGATTGAGGTAGTCATAAAATCAATCAGGAAGAGAATAAGGAAGAGAAAATTTAAGAGAAGAAGGGTGAGGTTGTCTCCTCTCAAAATAGAATGGATACTGACTCACAATAGGCTTAGGAAAGGAGGTCCTGTTTGTTGCAACCCCTGGGTGCTATTATTATTCAAAGACCAGAAAAAGGTTCTTGAAATTTGTCTTGCAGATGAGAATGTAGATCCTCACATTTATAGTTCAAGGTTGCCTGACTTCAAGTAGTAGAAAAAACTAGAAATTTGGCTCTCACATGAGCCTTATCAATCATAAAGTGGAAAGCATCATGGGAGTTACTTGGTAAAGGTCAGAGGGCCAAGTTATTTTGACTCATTTCTATTAGGTCCAATTTAGGAAGCCTTTTTGGTGATGAATTTTAGGTTTTAAGATTTATGATGCTTCTCCTGAAGGAAACTATAGGGAAGGATATTTACCTATTCTTGATGTTTTTTTATGGTTATTTCTGATAATAAGGATATTCTATTGTATAGAGTTCCCTAGATCCCTTCAAAATCAAGCTTGTTACCTAAATCTGCACAGATACATAGATGAATCTTAATCTCTGAGTTGAATGATCCACTCCAAGGAAAAAATATTTAATAAATTGAAGCATGACATAATTAGAAGTAGACATCTTTCCTTCTCTTTATGGATTCTTTTACTTATTTCCATCTTTAGGTTTTGTAGGGTTTTTTAGTTTTGATAGGATCAGTTGTATTGCACTTGATCGCAATGATTCTCATTTTATATTGAATTGCCTCATTTAGTAGGGATAATTTATTTATTTTCACTAAAGAAAACCTATCAAATCTTTATAAAGAAATTCTCATGATATATTTTAGAAAATTGGAGGTTAAAATTTTAATTACACCTTTGTACTATTAAGAAATCATTTGTGTACTTACAAAAAGGATCTATGTTTGTTTACTCTCACGTATTATTTTATATCTTGAGAAATTTTTTTTAAAAGAGTACTTGAAAACAAAGATTTTATCTCACATTTAGTTCAATATTACTTTAATGTAGACAAAACTTTATTTGTCTCTAACATGTGCTTCCTATCAAATCATGTGAAAGTAGCAAGTACTGTATAGTCAATTATTTGATTTTATCTCTATTGCGAGTAGTATAGGTTTTAGATATATGATTTTTGAAGGTTGTGATGCAAAGGATATTTACCTATTTTATGAGTTATAATATGGTTCCCCCAACAATAATGATGCCATAATAAAAGTGTTGGATATTAAAATTAAGTTGTACTGAAATATGCAACAAATACATAGATGAACTATAAAAATTGAGTTGGTTTCTTTATTTTTTCTAAGAAAAATGTTCTCATAAGAGTGTATTATTGACATGCGTGACAGAGATCAATATTCCCCTGCAATGTCATACGTTGTCATCTCAAAATAAATATTATCCACTGTTAATTACAAGATTCAACAGGTATCCACTTTAACGAACACATGTTATGTTTAATTGTATTTGTAGGGTGATTTGAGTTTCTACAAACCCTTAAAATTTACTCCAGGCACATGTGTAGGATTTCTCGAATTTTTGTGTTTTGTGAGTTATGGATGACAGTGATGTTGTTTGAAAGAGTGGGATGTGGGGATCTTGAATAGGAGGAGAAGGAAAATTTACAATTTATTTTGCCACCGTCGAATATCATCAGGCTGAACAAAGAAGATCCATCAAATACAAGTTTGATGGGAAGGGCCAGAAGGTGGTTCAGACCACTACCATGTACCCTCAAAAGATCTAAGGTTACATTTAAGTAAATTCTCAGTCTTTAATGTCACTCTCTCTGTTAATTTCTTTAGAATATCTTCAGTATTTCTCTATCTACAGTAAGAAGGTTCACTCACATCATCAGTAAATGAACCTTAGAATTGTCTCTCATCTCTTGAAATGTCATTAGCCTAGTAGTCACTAGGGCCAGTATAAAAAGGGAGCATTACTGGCAAGGGCTTCTGCTACCTCTATTATTAGGCACCTCCCAGTCTCATGGGAAAGTGTGGACCACTCTGGTGACAACATGTGCCACAAAAATAATGAACATTTTATTTGAAGTTATCAATCAATCTGAGGACCACGAGCGATGTCAGCCTATATGATATTTTCAATTTGATTGAATAAATCATGTGTGTCTACGTGGCCATGGATCAGAAGACATATTAGAATGGGATTTGTTTTTGTTAATTTCTTTAAAATAGAGGATGCTCAGAGATCTATCAATAATCTCAATGACTATGGTTATGATAATCCTATTTTCAGAGTCAAATGGGCCACTCCAAGGAAGACGTTGTTTTTTAAATTGAAGCAAGGAAGACTTAAAATTAGGTGCCTTTCCTTCTTTCTATGTAGTCTTTTACTTAATTCTGTTGTATGTTTTATAAGGATTTAAGTGTTGATAGGATCAGTTGTGTTTAGATTGAACGCAAACATTCTACATTTATTTTGACTTGCCTCATTTCATATAGTGATTTATTTGTTTTCACTATAGAAAAACTATCGAATATTAATTTTCTAATTTCATTTTGACATTTTTTCTCATGGTGATGTTTGTTTATGTTTATCTGTAGGACAATTTGAGTATCTGTAACCCCTTAAGCTTTACTCCAGATGTGTGAGAATTTCCTTACTTTTCATCTTTCTGGAGTTAGGGGTGATTGTGATGGCATCTGATAGAGTGACATGTGGGGAGCTTCAATAGGAGGAGGATGAAGATTTGGAATTTATTCTGCCACCGCCAAATATCATCAAGAAGGAACAAAGAAGATCGTAGAATAAAATTTCAACGATAAGGACCAAAAGGTGGTTTGCACCACTACCATGCGCATCCACAAAGTAGCAAAAGAGAACCTTAATAAGTACACTCTCAAGTGCCACAAGTGGTGCAAGTTCATCATCACTGCCAACTAGGAACCCTATTAGAATGACCCCTCTGGCTGGGATCTAAGGTTGATGAGTCCAAGTCTGACGGAGATGTTTGTTTGTCCTCTCTCGCTCAAAGGGCATTGCAGTGCTAATAGTTTGTCAAATCTACAGTAAGAAGGGTAATCACTACACATCAAAATTCCCTTACAAGGATCTTGCCCCCACTAGTTTCACAAACAAATTAACAATCCATAAGACCATTGAGGGCCTCACCTCTAGTGGAAGTATCGCTTCCTCCTGTAGACACAAATATTTCACATTAGACAATATTTATCTCGGTCTAATACTACTATTTAGAAGATTCTCAAGTGTAAAAAGTACTAATTAATCCCACATTTTGGCCCCCTTTTTCTTATCTTTTATTCTATCTTTCTTGTGCATTTATCAATACCTATCAGTCCATTCCATGAACTTTACAAAATTCTATCTTAAAATTAGGGCACCTTAGCCTATACTAGGGCATTCTAAGGTGCCCTAGTCCCATTCCAGGTGCCTCGGTCTATGCCCAACCTCTTCCACTTTTTTTTTTTTCATTTTTATTTTTTGGTCATCCTTATCTTCTTCTCAGTATGCCTTTATGGGATTAATTACGAAATTAATCTAGAGAGCCCTATAAATATAAAGTTATAAGACCATAATGATGGTCCTAGGTCATTACATCTTATCATTACTATCACTCCATCTAGGGTTGCATCCATTACATCACTTGCATCCGCATAGTGTCATACATTCAAACTAGGATAAATGCATCACCCACACTTCATAGGGGGGGATTTCATTATATTCCTTGCACATATGCTATTTACATTTCTATAACTACTATTGCTAACTTATTCACAAAGCGCGATGGGAATGAGAGCACCTAGGGTATGACATATACACACAAACACCAAAAGTACATCCATATCCAAAATGTAGTGCAACGCTCAACAATAAGACCACTAGTTTTTTGGCTAAGTTTAATTCAACCCATTCATATGCATCTTTCATTTTTATAGGGTTTGATACTTCTCCTTGAATTATGGGTCATTCTCTATTTCATCCCAAGAATCCAGCATGACAGATGTGAAGTACTTAAAGATACTTAGAGACCATACCAGATTAAGGTTTTAAGAACTTACATTGTTATGATTATGCAGATTGCAGACTAGGGCACCCTGGCTGCCCCAGTAAGCTCCTAGGTGCATGTGTCACCTTAAATAGTCCATATCTTCCCTTCACAGGGTCCCTGAGGGTTCATCTGCACTTTTAGAATTTATTTCTAGATCCACGACATTCTGCGACAGTCTTCTATTATCAGCTAAGTATTTTCCTTACTCTTCTCTTGCACATTAGGGTTTCATTTCATCTAGAATAATTTATTTACATTTATTTCACACTACTTCAATTCATTTACATCATTTTAGTCCTCTTAACTAGATTAAAATTAATACCCTATATATCTCTTTAGGCCATATAGGAATCCATAATGTTTATTAACTACCTCCACTATTGGGGGCCTCCCAATCTTAGGGTTGGTGTGGACCGCTTCACCGACAAAATGCACCACAAAAATGATGGAAATTATTTTCTAGTTACCAGTCTGTCAGAGGACCATGAGGGATGTCAATCTGCATGAACTTTTCAATTCATTTGTACACATCACACATGTCTACATGCCCATGGATCATAAGATGAATTAACAGGGGGTTTGGCTTTGTTAAGTTTTCAACATGAAGGACACTCAGAGAGCTATCAATAAGCTCAATATATATGGTTATGATAATCTTATTCTCAGAGTCAAATGGGCCACTCCAAGGTAGAATTTTTAAAAAATTAAATCAAGGTAGACTTAAAGAAAGACATCTTTCCTATGTCTATGGAGTTTTTTACGTATTTTCTCCTTAGGTTTTGTAGGATTGTTAATGTTGATAGGATCAATTGTGTTTCACTTTAACACAGTGATTCTCATTTTATTTTGACTTTCCTCATTCATTATAATGATTTTTTTTTCACTAAAGAAAACCTATCAAATCTCATTTTTCAAAATTAATTTTGACATTTTTTCTTATGGTGACGTCTACCAAACATCCTTACTATGTGTGATGATTACTAATTAACATAGAACTAAATAGATATAAGGGAAATCAAATTATGTATTTTTTTACTCCAAAAATACTAAGATTATCTCTCTAAAAAATGGCTACAAGACCAAGTTAGATATCCCTCTACTAATCAATGTGAAGATTGGATGCAAAGATTGAGCAAGCTAATCTTAGGAGGAAGTAAGGTTCTTAATCATATTTCTTATATGATATGCAATTTAAAGCATGGTATAAAATTTAAATGTAGGTGGTTAGTCCTTTTTATAGTTTTCCATTTTGGGAAAACTTAAATCTTGGTGCATGTGACACTAAAAGTAGAAAGTAGACTAAGGTTTACTAATCGTGATTAGTGAATTAACAAGGGATTAGGATTTGAGGATCCTTAATCGACCATTTAGGGTTAATTAGGAGTCTAGGATAATATTTTGAATCCTTCTGAGATATCTTGGAGGGAAATGGGGTGCTTTTGAATGGTTGGAAGAGGGGTTTGAGCCAATAATAGGGTTTATTGACCAAAACAAGGGTAAAATAGTCCTAATTAGCTAATAATCGCTAATTGTCTATATGGAAGAGGATTTCAAATTAGGATATGCCGTAAATTGGCATCCTAAATATGGAAGAGGCGAGGTAATAAAAAAAAAATTGTTAATTAACCAAAATTCCCATTTTGGTTAGTTAACAATGTTTTGTTGATTACCTTACATCTTCCATATTCAAGATGCCAATTTACAACACATCTTAACTGTAAATCGTCAGATATTGCTCATGCCTCTTCTGATCCAATTATTGGATAAGGTGAGGCCATTCTTAGGATCCTCTCAAGTGGAAAAGATGGACCTGAATACTCTAAAGTATCTTCCACAAAGACAACTACTGATTCAGATATCTAGTTGGACACTATCATCAAAAGGATCAAAGGTAAAATTCATATATGCAAGATTGAAAGTATAGATGGAATGGTTGAAATAAAAATAGTGATTGATCTTATCAATCATGTCAAAAAAATTGAAAAAAAATGCAAAAGATCAAGCCCAAATAGTGTGACATCCTTTGCATGTAGTAGAGTTCCATGGATTTCCATTCATTTCATTTCTCAATTTGATGTCCAAAAAGGAAGAGACAAATCCTTAAAAGATATAAGCTTCAGTGATATCAAAAAGTGGATTGATGATGTTAAGAATATATTCCATAAGCTCAAGAAATAATCTTGTACCACCACACTTATTTTGGGAAGAATATTTTAGCATCTCTATTGAAAAGTTGTTGATATTTTGTTCATCTTTTTCTAATATTTTTTTAACTTTTTTTTTAATTCTTATTTATGTATTGTCTCTCTAGTCTTGTTTTGATTTCTATATAATGTATTGAATATCTGGAAATTTTCCTTATAGTAACTAGGTAGATTCCCAACAAAAAATACTTTATCCTTAAAAAAAATTAATTGAAACCCATTAAAAATATTTATCCCCTTTACTTTGCATGTGTATAGGTTGACGTAAAAAATTAGAAAATTCTGGGGATATTTTGGTATTGGGACGTTCACTTTATGGTTTAATGATGCATTTTCCATTAGCACGACACCATAAATTTTAATATGAATGACTAAGCTATGTGGCGGGTTCAAAGACTCATTAATTGACAACAATTATCCCTGAGGACATGCATAAAATATCAACATGATGGCAAGTTGATATTATGAATCCAAGTCTTGCCAAGATCCCCAAGAACCTGAGGTTCCTGAGATCCCAAGATGAAATTTAGCATGAACATTGAGGATTTCAAAGTTATGATGAAAATTAATAGTATTCATAAAGGGGAATAAATAGCCTATGAGCTCCATCAGTTATGAGATCCTAAGATATAAATATCAATACACATATTCTTACGTTGGATCCTCTTGGTCTTAGACGTTTCACAAATATAATATCAAAGTGATGAGGAAGAAATTAAATATCCTGAAAACATGAAACCATGACACCATGAAGAACAATGCAGAACAGTCAGTGTCCAAAGGCATAAATTTAGAAAATATACTTCAAACAAGTAGACCCCGAGATGTCAATATTCAATGATGTCAACATGTGGAATTAATGTTATTATAGTTTATTCCACCATAGGTTTAAGCTTAATAAACATTTGGAAAACAAGTGAGTATATAGAGGATGTGTTGCACTAGTGTACATGTGGTAGATCCTGGAGACTAGCTATAGTGTCAGTTTCCTAGCTTAAAATTGACAATCTCCTCTAGTGGAAAATCATGGTTCGAGGACATCATAGAGGAAAATGACTCAAACCTAATTTTTCTCTTGTATCTTCTATTTTAAACCTCCATTTAACATTATAATTGCATTGTCAGCTGTGTAACGGAGAGTGTTTTAATCTAAGTATGATTTTAGCTAAGAGTGTGAAGAGATTCTAGATATTTTCATGATGAAATTTTGGAGTGTTTTCTACTTGTATTTTCATTCTAATGTTGCCTAAATCATTCTCTAAGTTTTTTTTAAATTTATGGTCTCTTATATAAATTCCCTTAGGGATATATATTCCATCAAGACCCCACCAAAATGCATGGTGGAGTAAACAAAAGTGTTAATTAAAGAACAAAGCTATCGCAGTGGTCTGAAGGTGAAAACTTAACCTCCTCAAGCAAGTGGAAAATTAATTTTTTATATTCTCCTTATTTTTATGGATGCACGTGTTTTTTACCTCATGAATCTTCATTTTTATTTACATTAAGTCAATTTTAGGAAAAAAATAGTTTTCTTCAATCCAAAACTTGTGTGTTTCTTTCATTTTGATTTGAAAAAGATGATCCAAACATGCTTCTATATTTCCACTCATTCGTAGATGGAGTTTTTTTAGATGGTTCTAACAATTGGCTCCTTTGAGAAGTTTTTAATTGTTTCTGGATGAATATTTTGAGTACCTTTTTTTCCATTTCTGAAAAATATTATGTATAAATTGAAGGATAAATCCTTCATATAGATCTTTTGGATATTGATAAAACCTTTATGTCCTAATTGATCACTATGTTTTATTTGTTAATGAGTATTTGATAGTGATCATATTTTTTTGTTCAAATACAAAGTATTGTAGAAATTTGACCAAGTGTTGTTATTTTTCAAAAGGATTTGACTATGTAGATATTTTTTTGATTATTAAGCATTTGCTTGTGTTATAATTGTTTATTTATAAATCCCTTTCATGTCTTCACTTTTGTGTGTCTTCTGAAATCTCCCAATATACATATGTTGTCATTATATAATATTTTTTATGATGAGTAATGATGGGTACATATAGAATTGTCTCATTTTTTGTTTGAATTGATGGTGGAATGCACATGAATTGTGTAGATTATTTCCTTATATTTATTATTATTTATCCACATGGTTTCATTATCAGTGACTCCTTCCCTACATTTACTCAATTTTTTTGATCATAGTCTCTAGTTAATCACTAATTCTTTGGTGAACATTTCACAAACATCATTAAATTTCTCACTAAAACTTGTCAATATTAAATGCAAATTGTGTAAGGTGTGAAATATTATAACTTGTCACAAATCAAAACTATGAAAAAAAATTATCTATTAAACATTTGGTTGTTCACTCAATGAAAATAAAACCAATAAAAAATTGATACATATTTCCAATTCATCATCATATGTTAAGTGTAACTCCTTCCCATGATTAGGTAGTTTCATCAATTATGCATAGGAAAATGCTTAAATTTTTGACAAGATACATATCAATATCATAGAAAGAATGTGAGGATTTTGAGATATTTTAGCAAACCCATAATATTAACAGGGGTTTCTAAGAAAACTGCACAAAATTACGAATTTATCACTCTACATCTCATAACAATCACAATGAGCACTTGTATTTTCTCCAGCGTTCTAGTTGACTAAAATAAACAAAACAAGGAATGTCTAACATTCATGAGCCGAATTAAAGGTCGGGAGCGCCCTAGGCAATAGTTTGAGTGGGCGCCCTCCTCAAAAATTTATTTAACATTTTTTCCATAAAATAAATATATAAAATATGCATATATTCTTGTATTTTTAAATTTACATCATGATTATAATTAAAATAATAATAAAATCTTATTAAATTATCTTAGAACGACACAAAAAAATCTATGGATGGAAAAAAAATTGTAGGAGATGTTTAGAATGCAAAATATTCTTGATATTTTATACTAGGCTTCTTAGAAGCCTGATTTAGCCATATCAACTAGGTGACGGGAACTCCATCCTTAAATAAAGCACCATTTTTTTGCAAAGAAACAAAAACCTTTATGTAGCTCTCATAGTTTTTTGAAGATTTCTATTTAGACAAGGCCTACCAGTTCCTCCATAAAAAAATTATTGACATTTTCACCAAAAAATTAAGAATAGAGAATTAAATACTTTTTCCTTCAATTACAATCACCTCTACTAGATACACTAGTGAAATTATAAAAAAAACATTAGCCTTTTTCTAGAAAAAATTACACACCTACATAATCTAGAGCTACATCAAAGAATGGGTAACAATACCAAAAAAATCATATGCACTTATAAATATGTGGTATTTGTGTTTACTTGCAAAAAAATTTAAAGAAAAATTGACGTGTATGTGTGAAATTTATGTTACCATATAATAATATATATAAATTGATTAATCAATATTAAATCTCCAGATAAATTGTTTTAAAGCTAAGTTCTAAAATTAACCGACAAAAAGGAAAATTTTAGATTGAGGCACCCCTTGACTGCTAGCGCCTTACAAAATTTCCTAGTTTTCCTAGAGCTTAACCCCCACTTGTTCTTGATTTGATTTGAATGACTGTGTAAACCATATGGTTTTTGTTTAATCATGTTAATTTCATTATTTATGAGATCATAGTGATGGCTGAATTTATGTGTAAGATTTCTTCATGTTTAATCTTATATTTATGTGTACTGATATTTAATCTGTAACTACCTAAAGTTGTTTAACCTTACAACCCTTGTACGGTAGATTAAATAGGAGACACCCTTGTTGGAAAAAAAAGGTATATTTTTTGAGTTTATATTTAAAACATTATTTTAAATCCTTTTTAAGGCATTTATGAAAATGTTGACTAGGTCGCAATGATTATTAAGTCTATCCTAGTTATACACACACACACACACACACACACACACACACACACACACACACACACACACACACACACCTAAAAATGACCATAATGGTCAAGCCATATGCTATGGGAAATTCAAGTTTTAAGGTGTAAGGGGTTGGGGTCAACAAGCTCGATCGAGCCCTACCTGAGCTCCAACCGAGCCGTTACTTCTTCCACCTATGCTAATGTTTTGTTCAGTGGAAAATATCACATCATAGGTTGTGCTGGAAAGTGGTAGATATGGTTGAAAATTACGATGGATCCCATTCCTTGGATGTTTCTAACCACCCTAATGTGGGGCTGATGTTTCAGGGAAGTTTGGGGTGGACATGCCAAATATGGTTGACGATGAATTAACAAGGAATAATGGGAAGTTGAAGAGAATGTGTACCATTTGCATTGAATAAAAAATTAATGAGCCTTCATCCTCAAGAGAAGTAGGAATCTTCTCAAGGAAGCCATCATCGATCTAAGTGGTTAATTGGTTTTACATTTTATAGTTTTGTCTTTTTTCCCCTCTATGCAAGCTCTCCATGCAAGTTTATTTTGGCTATTTTTTGTCATCATGTTGGAATTTACATGTGAAATTCTAACTCTAATATGTTATGGAGAATATATAGTTACTAATCATGGGTTTTATTGGGCTCTTACGTCGATTCCTGATTATTCTTCTATCTAGTTTTGTGCGAAAGCTTTGTAGCATTTTTTAGAAGAGAAGAAAAAAAAATAGTCTTCTTCAAGCCTATTTCAGGAATGGAATTGCCTCCTTCTCATATTTATCATATTTTACATTAAAATAGTTTAATACGAATGGAGAAAAGTCTATGTTTTCTTCTATATTATTATTTCTCCTTCATAGGTATGGATCGATTTTTTTATTTAAGTCATGGTTGCATAAGATTTAGTTTTTGATATTTCTAGTAAAATATATATGTATGCTTACAAATATGTTTTTAAACATGCATGTGGTTGAGCATATTCAAGCCATGGGTCTTTTGGCCTCAATATTTTCGTGTTTGTTTGATTGGTAGTGTTACCCAGTACATATACAGATACTTGTAGGTTTTTGCAACATTGTGTAAACTTGGGTATTATTTTTACTTGGTTGTTTGTACACCCATTTGGGATGGGGTTGTATTGTACCTGGTACAGGTTTATAAAAATATAGTAAGGTTTCATTTTAGAGCTCAAGCTTGATGTCCTATAGCATATTTTGATTGTCCATTCTTTATCATTTCAGTCACTACTTGCAGGGATGGTTAATTAAGTTTTCACCTTCTATTCGCTCATGTTTCTTAGTGGTTTTCATGCGTAGGATAAAGTTGTATAAATCGACCATGTGGCACTTACTGTTGAGATTTAGCTCATAAGCCTATAGTTTAACATGCAATGGCATTCTTATGTGATTTTGGGTTTTGCAGTGGTCTTTGGGTTACCTTAATGTTTCTTCAAAAGGATTTTTGTGACTTGGTCACCACTATTAATATGAATGTGTTACTATTATCAGATATTATAGACTGAGTTGTTTCTCAGGACGTGGGTTCAAGGTCGGCTAGACCCATCATGATTCATTTCATTCGATTCTTAAGACCATTCCATGGTCGATTCAACTGTGCACTTTTTTCATCAATTGAGACCAATTTGTGCTCTAGACAATATGTAAGGGGGACAGTTCGTTCATTATATATGTTGATCTTTCAATCCTTAGACCACTTTGTGGTCAATCTTAACTGTGCCTAGTTAAGATCACCGAATGATGAAGAGATCTGATCTTTGTTTTGTACATCATCATTGTTTTTCTCTCTTTAGACCACCCTTTGGTCGATGCAACTGTGAACTTACCATTCACCGTGGGGGTGATAGATTATGATCTTATTTTTTCTTGGTTCGAATACTTATTTATATTTCAGAGATAATAAGGTTTATTTGTAATTGATTGAAAGTAAATTAATTTTTTAATAAATTATTATTATTAAATATTCTTATATTATTATATTATTTCCAAGAAAATGTATTTTTAATAACAGAGTTTGGTGTTATTTCGTTTAATATTATGTTGATAATATAAAATTATTGAGTTGTATGATTTTGATATTATCTTAATGAAGTATACTATTAAGAATATTATTATTAAAATGGATTTGAATACTAAATATATTCTATTATTTTCATTTAGTTACATAAGCATTGAATGATGAATTGATTTTTTTTATGATTGTACCTAATTCGTATAATTATTATACAAAATTGATTTAAACAAGTCTAGATGATTTTATTATAGCATACTTGTTTGATATTATATATAACCCTTTTGGGTATAGAAGAAATTGTGGAAGTATTGTAATTGGTTAAATAGAATTGTTATCCCTTAGTAATGAAAAATATTCTACTAATTGATTAGTGTTGAAAAATCAATTGTTCTTATGAAATATGAAAGAATGGAAAAGGAGAAAAATAAGTTGTATCTTTTATGATTTTCAAATTATGTGGATTATGATTCATTGAAATATTTCAATGCTTTAAATGGTAAAGATAAGATGGTAGAATTTTTCATGCCAGTTCTTTTGAACTAACGGTTACGTAATTTTTTTAGAGATGGAAAAGTTTAGAACTTATCTAGTGGATGATTTGTTAAGGCTATGTTGATTTATATTGCATGATTAAATGATGTATTCTTACTTGATTATTATAAAGAAATCTTGTTCTTGGCTGAATATGTTGTTTGAAGGCATAAAGGCCACTGATATTGTATATCATTTATCAAAATAGAAATAAAAGTTATATTCAGTTTAGAATATTTTTGTAAAATTTATCATGGTTATATATAACAATTATTCAGATTATGTACATGTTATAATATGTTGTGAATAAATCACTCAATCAGTTTTCATGATATTTACTATGATTAAATTGAATAATGATTATATGAGATTAATATCTGTAATGAGTTGGATTTAATATTATGAATTTTACTAAAGCTATAATATGGATATAAGAAACAATCTTCTATATTAAATAAATGAGGGTATTATTTTATAGATTTTAGAATGGAACTATTGCATGATGAATAAAGATTATTGATCAATTATTATATAAACCTTTTGGATATGAATCAAAGTATTATATGTAGTTGTTGGGTTTAATAGTTATTCCTGAGTATGTAAACCTTATGGATATAAATGATTGAATACATGTAAGGAAGAGTTCTATTATACTTAAGTAATAATGATGACAATGTCATAACATAAATAACTTAGGGACGTGTAAATTATAGAAGCTTGCTGCCCCTAATGCTTATTGAATGTATGTAAACAACTTATGGAAATTGATTATGATTAACTAATCAAAAATAATTTATGGACCTTAGGATCGAATAATTAATGCAATGAATATTGTTGCATTATGAAATAGAAATCTGTCATAGAACTAATTCAATGAGGTGAATAGTTTGACAAACCTCATGCATGGTACTCATCAGGAAAAATTCGGATGGCTACTGTAATGTGGTGTTCATTGAATAACATGGGGCATTCATTGAATACTATCATACAATAGTTATCCTAAGTTGTCCCTCGATTTGCTTTTATTACACATGTCATAATCAACACGAACTAAGTTATGCTTTGATGCAAAGGTTGTCTACTCAATTCAATCTTGTTCCTCTATACCAACTTACATTGGCTAAGGGGAAGAAATTTGATCCCATGATGATGTAAATCATTGTGTGAGCTCTTTCTCTCTCATAGGAAACCTAAGTTGGCATAGACGTTCTCTTTTTACAGGATGTACAATTTTTGTGTCATGTTTGTGACTTGAATATGATTAAATTAAGAAATGATTCAATTATGATAATGGAACAAAGTTACATGGTGATGGGACATGCTTTATAAACATTGTGTATTCTGGAAACAGAGCATGTAATGCATGACTCATAAAATTTGGCCGAAGTAGTGTATGTTAATAAACTGTCAGGTTCACCTAGTTCTAACTAAAGTGTGAGATGTTAGAGTGGATTTGATTGAATGAACCCTAGGTAGACACTTTGAACATACACTTGTAAAATCAAGATGGGAAGGGAACTAATAAGTATACTTAGTATACTGACTCGAAAGAGAAACTATGGGGGATCGAGAAGGATCTAATTGACCAATGCATATGCACATGCTTAATTGATTTGTTGCCTAAATAATTACAATTATTTGATTCCAGATTTTAATTTTAGTTTTTACATTAAAATCATTGAAGGCATTTGTTTGAATTGGGAAACCAAAAAATTCCCATAGTGTTAGGAAACAAGGCATAAAATATGCTGAATAATCCTTCACAGAATCGCAACAGTAGAAACTAAGATGAAGAAAATATTACAAATCTTAAGTAAAAGTGTAGAATAAAATAACACAACATAAAGAGACAATATTTAACGCAGTTCACCCAATTTGGGCTACATACACCAATAATAACTTGCTCATATTTTATTAGAAGCCATTAATACAATACCTAGATCTGTTTGGAGCTATTCTCAACAAACTCTACAGAATTCACACCCAAATTCGAAAAACATCTCCAATGTTAAATTAACCTTGCCATATACACAAAACCACATAAGTAGATAGCTGATTAAGTAATTTTATAAAACCATGGGTATAAAAACCATAGGCCAAAACCATCCCATAAACCTATGGGTCAAAAATCATAAGTAGACAACTGATTAAGCAATTTTTTTGCAAATAAATGCAAATACCACATATTTATAAGCATATATGATTTTTTTAATATTGTTACCCATTCTTTGATGTAGCTCCACATTATGTAGGTGTGTAATTTGTTCTATAAAAAGGTTAATATTTTTTTTAATAATGTCACTAGTGTATCTAGTAGAGGTGAGTATAATTGAAGGAAAAAGTATTTAATTCTCTATTCTTAATTTTTTGGTGAAAATGTCTATTATTTTTTTATGGAGGAACTGGTAGGCCTAGTCTAAATACAACTCTTCAAAAAACTATGAGATCTACATAAAAAATTTTGTTTCTTTGCAAAAAAATGGTGCTTTATTTCAAGATGGAGATCCCGTCACATACTTGATATGGCTAAATCAGGCTTCTAAGAAGCACAGTATAAAGTATCAAGTATTTATTGCATTCTAAACATCTCCTACAATTATTTTTTCATCCATTGATTTTTTGTGTCATTTTATGATAATTTAATAACATGTTATTATTGTTTTAATTACAACCATGATGTAAATATAAAAATACAAGAATATATGCATATAAATTATATATTTACTTGATGGAAAAAATATTAACTAAAATTATGAGGGGAGTGGCCACTCAAACTATTGCCTAGCGTGCTCTCGACCTTTAATTCAACTCTAATCAAGAATGATAATTACACAGACACATTCACTTACAACCAACAAATATACTATAACCAAGGATAGTTTAAAATGGGATATTATTATTAGTGAAATGAGTTCTTAATATTACTGGAATCAGCACATTCTTTGATATCTAGGTTCATAAACCAAAAGAAATAAGGTCACACAAAATCAAAAATATACAATTAAGAACATTTGCATTCTTGTCTGTACATACAACAATGAGCTTATCAAGAACACAAGTTAATCTGTAAAGGAGCATTTAAGTAATAATGAAGAAAATATCTACTTAAAAATTCCTAGGCAACTTTTGTAATGACACACTTTAAAGATGAATAAGTATAAAGGTTCAATCAAGCATGCCAAAATAATTGTCACCTGAAATGTGTATCCATAAAATATCCAAAAAGCTAAAAAAAATGTGTACCTCAATGACAAAATGAGAATACTTCCAATGTGTCAAAATATTGTATCCTTGAAGTATACCTCTAAATAAGGTTGGATCCTAAACTAATATACTCTAATACCAACCACAAAACCTACTATAAACACTAAGCTACATAATTGTAGGGAAAAGGGGGAGGGAGTAACCATAAAACAAAACAAAATTATAACGGTGATCCACTGGAATAGAATGGATCAATATCCTTGAGATTGAGATTTAGAGAATAAACATAGTCTAGAGGGTAGATATTAACCACTACAAACCATGCATCAAATTGTACTATAATTGTCTCTATTTTTTAGACATGGTGACACAAAAATCATGTAAATATAACTAACACATAACCTATAATTGTCACATCCTTGAAATTTCACTTTGAGTAGTAGAAAGAATCAATCGAAATGGTAAATGATTGCGAAGCCGAGAGGGGGATGAACTCTATTGCATAGCTCAGCAAGAAATCATGTGTACACATGTATATCTTGAAAAGGATATACACACATACACGTGATTACATACACAAATGTGTAACAACACTCATTTACTGACATTCGTATGCGCTTAGCATTCACGAAAAATTTACGTTTTACTTTGAGGATAATATATACTTGTCTAACTTTGCTTGATAATTAAGGTGCTGATATATGATTGTTTTATTGATCTATGTTATGGAATGATCACCACCTTATTAGTAGTTGATTAATGACATCATATTAATGGAAATATTATAACCAAGATGGATTTATTGTGAATAAAGTACTGGTTTGAATTCTTTGATCCAAATTGATACTGAGGTAGGCATTACTTGTCTAAATTTAAAAGGCCACAGCTATGATCCTTTACCCTATTGAGAATGAATATTATTAATAGTCATAGTGACCCATTCGAATTGGTAACTTATATATATTACGTTTAGTTGAGTTGTTGATTTCATCATGCTATGCTAATAAGCTTGATTATAGCACACTAAAGCTATAATTGACAAATGATTTAGAAAAATAGTCATAGTGAGAATAATATTTAAACATACCTTGTTCAATTAGTAGGTCTTCGACTGAGTGGTACATACTCAATGAAAAAAATAATTAAATTTATAGAATGGTGATACGAGATCATCGACCGTTATCAAGATTGTGGAGTTTAACTATTTAAAGTTGTATGGTCTTGGACCATGGATATTTAGTAAAGTAAATTGTTTGGATCTAAAGGTCTCTGACCACTCCTCATGGAAAAAGGTATACCCAAGATACAAGTGGTTTAGAAAATAGTCTTTTCCTCAGACCATGTTGATTTTAATCATATGGTGAAAAGGTCATACTTATTGCATTGAATCAAGAGGATTAAAGGATAATTATAACTTATCAACTATGGTATAAGACAATAGTATCAATGGATTATGGATTAATATCGTGTGTTCGAAATAACCTTACCATACAAATAATTAAAGGAAAAAGGTTTAAATAATTACGCCGAAGGCGTGGCTAATGTGCACTTGATCCTGCACGATGACGCTCTGCAGCTTCATGTGCTATCATCGTTGCCTCCTGTTTGACCTACCTGTAGGTGAGTGCTACGTGTTTTTGTTTGGTGATCTTTGCGGTTGCTTTTGGCTGTATCTCTAGCCATGTCCTATTTCCCTGTTCTGACGCAGAATAGTTTAGTCTCTGGGATGTACACTGAATAACAACTGGACTACGTAGTGGATCTGGATGGACGTGACGACTGAGTGAAAACAACTATCAGTCTCTGCTACTTTAGCATCCTTTCTATGTCAATTTCTCCAAATGAGGGCTCCGGTTCCACCCTCGCCAAGATCAGTTTGGCCCACTTTTGCATTATTTTTGGCTCTTCTGAGTTTCAGATGGGTGACGGCATTAGCCCAGAGCAACACATCTCATCTTTCATCTCCTTGGTGTTGATCCTGATGAACTACGGCACCATTCCCTATGTGACCGCCTACGTATTCACATCCTCAGCTGCATACTTCTTTCCCATCTCCTCTGGGCACCACTAGTTGAGGGTCCATTTTTATCCGTCCAATTACAGAAAATTCCAGCGCTCCGATGACATGAAATTCGTCTGTCAATGGTATCTTCAACCTGAAATGGGATTTCTATGTTGAATCCAATTTCACGTACTTGGTGTGGCTGCTTTTCTGCGAGTGGATCTACAAGCTGTCTAAACAAAGGGCTTTTAATATTTACATCAAGCTTATTACACGCAACCCCTCTGAAGATTACATATCTTCAATTATTGCAGGCCTGTATTTTCACGAGCATGGTTTCACAAGGAAAGACTGTCCACTCTTTCATTGCTCGCAGGTGATTAAATGGCATTTGCTACACACAACTTTCCATAAAAAACATATTTAAATGCTCGTAAAGAGTTTGACCAGGTGAAAGAATGAGACAGTTTCTCATGGACATCCATCAAAGCATAAAGGATAGAGGAATTTTGTCAGATGTGGTTGCAAATGTCCTGGTAGACATGTATGCAAAATGTGGAACCGTAGACAAGGCCCGTGAACTATTTGATAGAATGCCTCAAAATAATGTGGTATCATGGACAGTAATGATTGCAAGATATGCCCAAAATGGATTTGTTGAAAATGCGTTATAATTACTTAGAAACATTCATGCAATTGCAATTGGCAGATGTAAAGCCAAATTCCACAACCTTTGTCAGCATCCTCCCTACCTGTGCCAAAATGGGAGCTTTGGAACAGGGTATGGACATCCATCAAATGTGGAAGCATAGACAAGGCACATGAACTGTTTGATAAAATGCCTCAAAGAAATGTGGGCTCGTGGAATGCTATGATTGTAGGATATGCACAATGTGAATTTGTTGAAAATGAACGTGAACTATTTGATAGAATGCCTTGACGTGAAGCACCTGTTGTTTTGGCACCCTCCGCAACCTATATTATTGAGAATTAGTGGAAACTAAAACATACTTGGGAATTACTATGAAACTCAAATTTCCTTGATAAAGCGGCATAATGATTGTAATGGGCATTAGCTCATGCCTCATACAAGATGTACTATAGATAATTTTTACGAATTGCAAGTGCTTAATATGGTCAAGAGGCAGCTACATCCATTTACATAGCTCATATCCTTTCGTCCTTTTCATTAGTTTTGATGTGACAGGTAAACCACAAAATAACTTTTTTACAATATATACAAAACATAATGCCCAATTTTAGTTGCTTACATGAAATTCATACACTATTGCTCAAAGCCACCATCCAAATTCCCATTTACCTTCTGACATGCCCATTCCCAGTATCAAAAAATGTCTTTTAAGAGACATGGAACAATCGTAATTTCTTAATCAGTCTAAAATCCTAAACGACTGCCAAGAAGTTTCAGAGCTAAGTGGAAGTAATAATTGTAACTTTCTTCCATGGCTGCAACACAGAGTCTGAATACTTGGAAGGCAATGTTGGTAACCATCCTTCCTTGGAGCGAGTACAACACATTTCCCTTCCATCTGCATCTATATCAACAACTTTTAAAATTCCCTTAGGATTGTGCTTAGCATCCTAGGGTTGTGTCTTTTGCAGCCTCCACACCGCCAATTGCCCAAAGTTGTTGATTTTGCAAATTAGGTCTCTCCACAAAGTTTACATCCTTCCCTTTGATATTCTATCACTTGAATCCCATTTACTGGGATTACGCTTTTTATGTGGCGTGACCAGCTTCGACTTGCCTGTCACTCTCTACAGGCTACTCCTTCAACTTAAGATCAAGGGCTTCCCCCCGAAGAAGGGATAGAGACAGAGACCTCGAGAGAGGATAGGTGAGCAACACTTCATAGTCGGTGTAATGAGCATCCAAACTAGACCTCTCAAAAATTGAATAAACATAATTTGTTGTCGCAAAATTCTCCAGAGTGTCAGCCACATGAGGTTCTTCAGTGAGCTTCTTCGAATGACCTACTATAGAATCGTTGTGTCCTAATTTCAACAATAGTTTGTACGTAGAAGTGGTGCTAAATTTATCAGGAAATTGTGTGGAGTTTAAACAGAGCTTAATAATTCTTCTCACCGTCCGTGGCTTGGCAAGCTTATTGGAAGTCGAGTCTATGAATGATTCTAGAATTCCATTGTTATCATTTTTTTTACGGATACAGGTTTTCTTAGCTCCCCATTTTCCTTTCAAGCATGTGTGGCATACCTTGGTGTTGTAGTGCCCATCCTCGGAAAGGTTGATAGCCTCAGTTTTCATTATTTTGTAATCTTTTCTCCCATAAAAAACATCTGAATATCTCATATAAATGAAACAAATATGCAGTTGGTGAAGTGAAGAGCATTGATTTCTTGTGCACCCAGGTATTCTGTTTTCCTTATAAGTGAAGAAAACAGAGGACTTGGTAATTTTTTCTTTTTTATTTTATTCCTTATTTGATTTGCATTGTATTTCTATTCTGGGTTCAATTTAGGTAAGAGAATTGAATTGATCTATCTTGATGTATCAAGTCATTCTTTTATTAATTACAGTTGTTTTTTTCTCTAAAAAAGATTTTCCTTCAACTCAGCAGTAGCATAGAAATTAAGTAGCCTGCTCCAGAATAAGTTTTAGATAAAATTCTTCACATAACAAAGCTTCAATGTTATGCTTGGACTTTGGGAAGAAAAAACCCGAACATGAGCCCATCAGTAATGAAAATAGACATTTACTTATTGTAAGCGAAGATAATGGTGTATCAGAAAAAAGCGTCTTGGCGGAGGAAAATGGTTTAGATGAAGAACTTAATGTAGAAATCAAGACTGTGATTGGGGCAGCCAAGGGGGTGCTAACTCTTCAAGGAAATAAAGAAAATCAAGTCATTGGTGTTGAAAGTAGGGAAAATGAAGAGATTGGGTTAAGGGGGGAGATTGGTGGAAGTGAAAATAATTATGAAAGTCAGGTCAATAGTAATGAAAATGTGGCAGATGAAGGAATTACGATAAGGGAAGAAGGTGAGGTGGCAAAGGAAAGTGGCCTAAAAGAGAATGAGGGTGTAAACCTGAAATCCTATTCATGTTCAAAGTTTTCTCCAAAGGGGATGATGGGGGGGTCTGCTCTGGCCAATGGTGATGATAATGTGGCATTGGATTTGAACATGGGGAAGATTCCTATTTTAGGTTCGAATAATGCTATTGTCATCTGTGGAAAGAATGAATGCCTTGGTTTGGGGGAAAATGAAGCCTGTTTGAAGAACAATGGTGATGAAGTGTTGAGGTCTTCGTCTGACGTTGATTGTACTCTAAGGAAAAATCGAAGTGATTTCTTCAACGCAGAGGGTGAGAAATGGTACCTGATAAAATTTAATTATTATATTTCTCTTATAGAACTTGCACGCAGATGCCACCAAAGAGTGAAGAAAAGACAGTGACAGATCTGGAGCTACTTGGCCATATCAATTTGCCATTGGTTCACCAACAGTTGTGGTGTTGCAACACAAATTTATATCCCATGGGCTAAAATGAAAGATGAGATGCCTTTATTGTGCAGAAGGTCTAACATTCATAGGATGACACCTAATAGTGTATATTTATAGTCCTTTTTCCTATAGGAAATGAATTTGGTTACTTTCATATTTGATACCTGCCAACCCTAGCTCAATGGTATAGAGATGGTGAAACATCAAAATCAAGCAAGATCAATGAGTTCCTTTGTTCCTTGGTTTGGTTATCAAAACTAAGAAGTAACCTTAATTTAAAATGGCTTTCGTTTATTGAAGAGTTGTAAACTATGAAAAAATAGCCCATGTTTATATTGTTTATCATAAAAGCAAATCAACAGTCCTTACCTCCATTAAACCATAGGGTCAATGGACTTGATGTATGATTGTTTTCTACCTCTACAAAGTAGTAAAACAAGGCTTTGCCATGGTGTTCACTTGCAGTGATATAACCACTCCATGTTGCAGACTCAAAAAAATTACTGATGCCAAAATTGGTAACAAGTGTCCACCAACTTCCACTCTAATCCCAATGCATTACAAACCCATTCAAAAAACACACCCTACACCAGAAGATAAATCCCAAACAAATCCACGTCGGCGTAACCTTGCTCCTCCTGGAGTGACCACTAGTTATTTAAAATTTAGCTTGGTTGTTATCTCGAACTAAACATGAGTTGCACCAACTGTTTAATTGTAGAAATGGTTGAGTTACCTACCATGCAAATTCAAAAAGGCTTCTTATTGATTGATTGTTTTAAAATTGAAACTCAGCGACCACTAAAAGGAGGGAAATTTATTGTAACAATCAATAAGCCACTTACATATTAAATGCAGTAAAAGAGGGAGGGCAGATATCTGGAGACAGCAACCCTCAACTGAAAATGCACTCAAGTACCTATGTGCATTTTGTGTCCATGCTTACCATTCCACATGCCATGCGCCATGATGTGGCTATTTTTCCTGGCACCAGAGGAGGTCGTGTCACCTGGAAAACTTACCGCTACCGCTCAGCTGGGCTCCCTATGCATGATGGGATCAACATTACAGAACCTACATGGGAGTCTTGATAGTCTTCAGAGGATGATTCAGAACATTCAAATCTGTAAGAGAGGCAGTGGTTGTACGCAAAGCATTAACCATGCTTAGGAGGAGGTGCTTTACCACCAAAACAATCCCTGGTTTCACCCTTGTTTTATCCACTACAAGATACGCTTCACTTAAGTTGTTTTAGTTAAAATGAAAACATAAAACCGCCATCTGCGAGAAGCCAGAGCCAGAGCCAAAGGTGTGGATAAATTTGCAGAGTATATTGTAAGTAGAGGACGATTTTAGAGAATAAAAGGTGGCTCTCAGGTAAATATACATGAAAAAATACTTCACCTAATCAATTTCTATCTTCATGTTTACATTCATACAACTATCAGAAGAATGCAAATTAAGTTGTTGTTCATTTATAAATTGGGCTATAAATTACGTTATCATTTCAATTATTTGGCAACTGATCACTTTAATTATTAAAAGACTATAGATTACTACCCTCAGTTTTTGTTTGAATAGTCTCTACAAATATTAAAATCTTCATTTATTTATACTAAAAATATTTCTAGGGAGGATTTGTAATGTCAAACCCAGCCTTCAAACAAGGGCTTTAACACTAGAGGCAAGGTCTTGAACAACATTGAGAAAAACATTTTTTTTTACTTGATCGTCTGCTTCTGTGCAAGCCTTCACCACAGGAACAAGAGCAGCTATACGAGCCCATGAAGGGTCTACATACGTCCACCTACCCAAAAATGAATTAGTAACCAAATCTCAAGCATTAATAGAACTCTTGTTATAGTTAAATGTATAGAAGAAAAGTAATATCCATCATTCTTATTGTCCACCAACACAATATACATATTTTTAGACCGACATACCTTAATTAGAGTCTAATTAAACAAGCAAATGTATTAGCTAGACCTTAATTAGAGTCTAATTTATTTTCTTATTTTGCTCTTTAATTAATTAGACTCTAATATCCATCATAGCTCTTTATACTTATTATTGCTATGACTCCATCCAACTTGGGATGTATTAGCTAGAGACGTTCCTGCAACAAAAATGCTTAATATTATTGCCATCATTTCATCCAACCCAATATTTATTATTAGCTAGAGACATTTTGATTTAGTTGTGAGATTCCAATGAAGGACAATTTTTTACCATACAACCCATAATACTCATGTGCTAATACTTAGACTACATGGACAATGCAATATTTCAACTATAACGCAAAACGCTGAACACAAATTTTATTCAATGGAGGAAATTCAATTATAGACATATAACATGGATTTTTAATTACAATCTTGAAATTCAAATATTACAAGGATCTTGAATGGTATGTTAAAACACAATGCTTCAACCCTAGTCATACAAGGTTTGTACGACTCTATGTGAACTAGTAATGGTCAATTATTTTTACACTTGTTACACCAACTAGAAGTCTTCTCTCAGGTTCAACTCTATATATTCTTACTTTGGCTACCGACCCCTTCAATAACTCCAACCATCATATATATAGGCACAAGAACTAGCTACAGTAGTTGAAGTAGTTCACCTATTTAATCCTCTAACTATTTGGTTGTGAATCATCACAATTTGATCGTTATGTGTTCTCAACCATCACAATCTTCCATGTGTGACATATGATACTTAACCAACACAAAATACAACACTTTCAATTCACTTCATCTCCTATATTCTCAAGTGTTTGCAAGTAACCAAACTTGCATGTAAACCTTTCTAACCAATTGCATGCATCATCTTACAAGATCTTGTGAGTGCATAATACTCTTATTTTTTTGCACAAGCTTTACCTTTGTGCCATGCTTCAACACTTCTGCACCTAGGGTGCAACTCCAACCTTTATGCAAGATGACTACTACTTATAGGATCAAAAGTCTTTATTCCAAGACACTACATTGTGCATGCTCATATGTTCTTACTTTGGCTACCAACCCCTTCAATAACTCCAACCATCATATTTATAGGCACAAGAAGTAACTACAACAGTTGAAGTGGGTCACCTTCTTAATCCTCTTAACTATTTGGATGTGACTCATCACATTTTGATCATTGTGTGTTCTCAACCATCATGGTCTTCCTTGTGTGACATATGACATTTAACCAACATAAAATATGACACTTACATGTCACTTCATCTCATATATGCTCAAGTTTGTGCAAGTAACCAAAGTTGCACTTAAGCCTTTCTAACCCATTGCATACCCCATTTTGTAATATGTTGTAAGTGTATAATACTCCCATTCTGATGCACAATCTTGACCTTTGTGCCATGCTTCAACACTTCTACACCTAGGGAGTAACTCCAACCTTTATGTAAGATGACTACTATGTATAAGAACAAAAGTATTTATTCTATGACACTACATTGTTCATGCACAATGTTGCATAAAACACTTGTCCCTAATTTTTTTTGGTGATGTGCATTGCTTGCACATTCTAATGCTCCTACATCATACAACTTAGGTAAGAGAAATGAACCATGAAATCTTCCTCGTGTATTCCACGAGGTCTTCAATAGATCCTTTATGTTTAGTAGGTCTATATACACTCAGCCATGTTACACCTTCAACTTACCTTCCTTTCCACTTATCTAGATACTCCTGGTATTCCCTTCTACACGAATTTTAAGGATTTGGTAGAGAATCCCTTTAGAGTTATTTCTTTAAATTATTCATAACCATGAGTTGGCTCTTATACACATTGAAGGGAGATCTCACTTTAACATATTTGAATGAGAGTCATGTTATATGTAACATGATCTTATAGTTCATTGGGCTAAACTTAGTTGATGACTCAGCAATACTACATGTAACACGATCTTATAGTTAATTAGGCTAGCTTTAGTTGATGACTTAATTACACTACATGAATCTCCTAAACTGACCAACACTACAAACATCTCCTGAATTAAATCTATAATGTTTGTGGAATTTGACCTTTGTGTGTTTTATCTTAAAATGGCCTCTAAATAATCTTGACATTAATAATTTTTTTAATATTTTTTTATAATAATCACAAGATAAAAGGATTCACTTAACACATAAACAACTTTAAAAAATTTACCCTCTAATATATTCTCTAGTGAGTCTGAATGATGAAGAACTCATACTTTTGAAAAAGAAGTTCCAAGTGTGAACCACACGAAAGACACTTTATACAAAGTGGTCACATATATTTATAAAATATCTTCTATATACCAAAAATACAAAATATAGACTCTTCTATATACTAGAAATACAAAATATAGACTTAAATACTAAAAATAAGAAATAGTCTCATATACTCTTAATGACCTTATAAACCTTGACACTGAAAGTATATATTAATTTCATATACTATAAACTATCTTATAGTTTCAAAACAAAATACACCACATCAATCTTTAGGGTATTGTATCAATCTTTAGGGTGTTAAATTAATGTTTAGTGTATCCCAATTATTTTATGTGGGGTGACTAATTAGTGTTAAAGGTGTCGTATAAGTGTTTAAAGTGTCCAAAATTAATTTAATGTGGGTGACTTAATATTATTTATGGTGAGAGAATTAGAATAATTATATCTAATATTATGTTTCCATTCATCATTAGAATTAGAATACTTTTAGCTAATACTTCTAGAGATGTTATGTTAATGTTATAAACAATTTGTAAATTTATTGTTCATTTTATATAAAAAAATATGCAAAAAACTTAAATGTTTTTTATGTGGAAGGAATAAAAATAAAATCTACAACATTATCTAAATGAAGTTAGTGATCATATAATCTTTCTAAGAATAAGTAGGAATTACACTAGTATGTTAATAAGTGAGATCGATGAAAAATATCTATTACCTAATACATTGAAAATAGGAACAAATTTATGTTCTTGATATACACATGGATGGCTTAAGAAAACATTTGTGGCAAATTTTTACATAGTTGCTTGGGAATGCGTGGAGGATGGCCCAAGATAATGGTCTAGAAAGATGGCACAAATAACCTGAGAGGATATGTTCTATGGTTAGGAAATTTAAATAAGTTACATCAGCTCAACATGTGATGTCGATATATTCTGCTCCACATGTCTTGAACTCTATAGTTTCATGTGACATGCACATGTGAAATCCCTTAAAATTATTGTGCTCTAAGTAACTGTAAAACACTAGGAGTGACATTACAAAACAAAACTAAATAGACACTAAATAATATTGTGAACTATTTTATTATTGTAATATTTTGTTTAGTATGTAGACACTAAATAATAGTGTGCACTAGTTTATTATTACGGTATTATTGTATTCATGTGTTTGTTAATAAATGATAGAGGATTCGGTAATTTCTATCATTTGTGTTTATTAATCATTGGTACGAGACTAGTTAATTATGTTGATATTATGTTGGTATTGGTTACAATATGCATGCGATCTTACACTAGTATGTTAGTAAATGTGATTGATCAAAAATATCCTTTTAGCTATTTTAAATTAAATACATTAGGAACAACTTTGATGTTCTTGGATGCGTTATAGTTGTAAATGGATTACGAATGTGGAGATCATTTGTATATATATATATATTTTATTAGTTGTTAAATAGTGGTAATTTTAATGTTGAGGAATGGCCCAATGATAAGTTGAAGATATAAAAATAATGTGCATAAACATACTCTGAGAGGCTCAATGTTGGCATATGGTTAGGCAAGTGCCTCTGCAAAGACAGTTACATCGGCTCAACGTGCTGAAGGGGCAATATGCCCCTTAGGATGCCACATCGATACTTGCCCAACTATATAGTTGCGTGATGAAGGGCGCATGTGAAATCCCTTAGGATTCCACATCGATAGTTGGGTGGTATACTAAGTAATTGAGCAAAGGTTTTTAGGAGTCACCCACTGGACCTTCCAACTTAGAATATGCACCCTCCTGTAATATCATGAACCGTCCCTTTTTACGAATGTGGAGATACATTTGCATAGTATATATATACTATATATATATAGTATGAATTAGTTTATTACGATATTATTGTATTCACATGTTTGTTTAATAAATGATAGATGATTTGGTAATTTCTACAATTTGTGTTTATTAATCATTGGGGGCAAGTGCCTATGAGACTAGTTAATTATGCATTGATATTATGTTGGTATTGGTTAAATATGCATGCGATCTTCAAGTTGTTAGTTGTGATTTCATTGCTCTTAGTTGTTTCAAATTAAATACATTAGGAAAACCCGTTGATTTCTTCAGATGTGTTATAGTTGTAAATACAAATGTTTTGTGTACGAATGTGGAGATCATTTGTATATATATATATTTTATTAGTTGTTAAATATTGGTAATTTTAATGTTGCGAATGTTTAATGAAAGTTGAAGATATAAAAATAATGTGATATCATACTCTGACTCTCAATTTGGCATATGGGGGCAAGTGCCTCTGCAAAGACAGGAATCGGTGCATGCTGAAGGGGCTTGCCCCTTAGGATGCCACATCGATATGCCCAACTATCATTGCGTGATGAAGGGGCTTGCCCCTTAGGATTCCGCATCGATAGTTGGGTGGTATACTGTGCTGAGCAGAGGTTTTTAAAGTCACCCGCCGACCTTCCACTCAGAAATGCACCCTCCCGTAATATCACAACCGTCCCTTTTGCAATGGATGGTTGTGATATTATGGGAGGGTGCATCTTGGGTGAAGGATAGCCGTTGGAATTTATCGATACTTGAATTTTTCATGGATATTGTGATTATTTTATCATATTGGATGACATATATTTGATTTGACATGTATTGTACTAACGTTAATTGCATATTTTTGTTTTGTACTAGTTACTCTTTTGTGCAGTGAATATGAATACCATGAGCCTAATATCTCCCGATCCTGTTTGTAAAATGAAGAGATACAAAAATATGAGCTTCCGCGTAAACTGAAGATGAAGGGTGTTCACATAAAAAGTTTGAAAACTGCAAGAGTTCCTAAAAATAGTCATCAATTTATTAACAATTTATAAATTATATGTATATTATAGATAGTTCAGTATGCCAATGAATACTAGTTGTTCAGAATGTATAGCAAATAATTTTTATTACGATTCAAAATTTTAGCACCAATTCTTATATTCAAAATTCAAATAAAAGTGTGAAATTTTCGAATTATCTATATTCCTCAATTTTAGTTTGTAAGTTCAATTTTTTGAAAAAGAACGGTATGTGGGTGTTGCGATAATTATTATTTTATTGTTGTTTATTTATTGTGTTTTGGCATGCATAAATGTGTATATATATATATTTTAAAGATGTAATTAATATTTTAATTTTATTATTTGTAACTTTTGTTTTAAATAAACATGTTCTTGTTTCGATAGTTTTTAGCTAAGTGTTGCATTCTTTGTCACATTATAGATGACCATATTGTGATATGGTTGTGCACTGGAAGCAGTAGGCAGTCGTATAAATTGTTGTTTTCCTTGCATTTCAATACTGTCTTTTATACACGTGGCTTTTGAATTAGACAAAAATTTGAATGCTTCCAATGTTTTAAGATGGTATTCATGTTGATGATGAATCACAAGTCAAAATTTATTTTGGTAAGTATGAAATAATTATTTCATTAACGATACAAAACTGCATGTAATAATTTTTAGGATGGGAAGGAGGCCCAAATGGCAGAGCATGATCGATCTTCTTGTCCAAGAGATTACAGAGGAAAAGAGTCAGTTTTCATATGATGACCTAGAATGGACACCAATAGGGGATGAGCCGAACGTCGACATTTGTGCCACCATATCGCTCGCAAGACTACATGAATTTCTAAAGGGGGAAGGTTCTAACATTGAAAGTTTTGAGACTACCTTCGACCCGCACAAATCACAACATCAACAAATATAGAAAATCCAAAACCACATACAACCAAAAATCATATTCTAGGTTTGGAAATTCGCTAACAAATTATTATTTTTTACGTTCTTTTCGTAAACAATTATATAGGATTTGATGTTACCATTTTTAATGCAGCTATTGGTGTTCGTATGGTCCAAATGACAATAAAAATAAGTTAGTAACAAGCGACAAAGTGAGTAGGTGTATAATTAAAAGGGGTTGCCAATGTCATTTCAATGTGAAGGTTTTTTATGGGAGACCGACAACGGCCATAATATTATACAACCATCTGTGTTTCATTGTGATGTAAATGGTGAATGTTGTCATGGGAAGAAAAAAAATACCATTAATGATCCTCGTCTGAAAAATGTTACCCCGTACTTATCAGCATGAATGCAAAACTTATATTCGAGAGTCTTTTGTTAATGAGAGTCACTGTGGACACTGGTGTACGATAAATATATACATCAGGATCCATCAAACTACTTGGGTATATCAAGCATAGGAGGGATGAATACATGACAAGAAAGGATGGGGTGAACATTTTCAAAAGACGTTGAAAATCGCACGAAGTGTTTTTAAAGCACTGTTGATGATGCCATGAGTGTGACCCCGTTGGCATCCGGAGGAAAGCCGACATACCTGCAGTGCTACTATCCTTGCCCAAATGTAAACATTAAATCCAAATCATTACTGGACTTGTAAACACCGTGGATATGTGAGTTGAATGGTTTAACAATGTGATGGAAAATGGGGTCCTTTTTCTACCATGTTGAAAAACGCACGGTGTTTTTACCAAAACTTATGACGTAAGTAACCCGACCCCGTTCTCCAAAAGATGTGCAACCTACGTGGTGCATCTAATCCTATTCCCTTGTCTGTAAATACTAAATTCACATGTTACTACTTGTCAGGTGGATATGGGTTGCATTACCAATTATCCAAAGCCAAATATGAGCAAGAAGCTGGGGTGCCCATAGCATGGGACATTTCTTCAAGGAATAAAATTGAAGATATTTACGGGTGGTTGGTGGAATTCCAAGCACTTTGAGGAAAACCCAACCCTTGTGTCTCCAAAAGGCACATACCCGTGGTGCTCATTACTTCTAATGTTGTAAACATTAAATCCACATCAACTACATGTGTATGTGGATAGGGGTTGAATTTAGTCCAATGCATATGGAAAATGCGCAGGTGCATTTTTGAAAAAACATGCACAAGTATTGAAGCAAGGACACTAGGTGGAATATTTTCGAGAGACTTCGAACCATCATGTGACCCCGTTCTCCAAATAGGCGTAACCACACGGTTTGAATCATTCAAGACTTCTTGTAATGAATTCAAACATTAAACTCCAGTTCATCAACTACTTCAGGAATACAAGTGGATATGAGAGAAAATGACATGTTGGTCCAATGCGATGCAAAATGGGGTTTTCGTTATTGATTACCATCAATTGAAAAATGCATGGTGTTATAATATCACTGCACTTTGAAAAACCCAACCCACGTTCTCAGCAATGTGGCGCAACCAACGGTAGAAACTTCTTCCTTCTTGAAAATAAACATTCAAATCACATCCATTGAATCCTACCATTGTCAGGTGGATATGGGTTACATGTTTCCAATGTGATGGACAAATGGGGTGCATTTTCCGGATGGACTATTTGAAAAACACACTAGTGTTTTTCAGAAGGTGGAGCCATTTGAAAAACACAAGAGGAAGTTCTACAAATCTAGCTTCTTGACCAACCCTCGATATCCAAAGACATCAACTGACAGTGGTTGAGAGTGAAAAGAGTATGGGTCCTGATACAGTTTACCTTGCAATTACACCTGAGTGTAATCAATTGTGGGTGCATTTTCCAAACAACGTTGAAAAACGCACATGGTATTTTTTAAGCACTTTGAAAAACCTTAGACGTATGCGAATGTTCTTGGGCAATCAGAGGAGCAACCCACGGTAAGAACATCTTGAAGGCGTTGGATTGTCGTAAGTAAACATGTGTCGATGTCATCATATCAAGCTACTTGTCAGTGGATATGGTAGTTGAATGCCATCCATATGTGATGGACCAATGGGGTAGCATTTCTCCGAATAAGTCGTAATGAAATAATGTATCGTGTTGAATTTATTCAGCACTTTGAAAAATGCAGGACCCCGTTCTTAAAAGGAGACAACCCGCGGTGCTCTTCCTTCTTGTTGTAAACATTAAATCCACATCAACTACTTTTTAGGTCGATTTGGGTTGAATATTTCCAATGCGATGGAAAATGGGGTGCATTTTCTGCCACGTTGAAAAATTCACAGTGTTTTTCACCACTTTGAAAAATGCGACCCCGTTCTCCAAAAGGCGCAACCCGCGGTACTCTTCCTTCTTGTTGTAAACGTTAAATCCACATCAACTACTTGTTAGGTAGATATGGGTTGAATGTTTCAAATTGGATGGAAAATGGGGTGCATTTTCCGCCACGTTGAAAAATGCAGGGTGTTTTTCAGCACTTTGAAAAACCTGACCCTGTTCTCCAAAAGGCGCAACCCGCGGTACTCTTCCTTCTTGTTGTAAACGTTAAATCCACATCAACTACTTGTTAGGTAGATATGGGTTGAATGTTTCAAATTGGATGGAAAATGGCATCCAAATAATTCTTGAAGTCGGTCTTTGATACACGACTGAGTACAGATGAACAGAAAAAAAACATTCTTTGAATGTGTTCAAAGGTTTAGGAGAGACCTAGAAGCATCAAATATGTTGGATGTTGATTTCAAAGGAAATTTCAATGAGATTTCCACCACCTTCATCCTTCGATGGTTTAATGCGAGTAAAAAATGACACTGTAGTGTGAGTAAGAGGCCAGTCATTGTAGAAGTTTTGAACAATCGTCCTTCAAACTACAAATGCTTCCAATTTCCCAATGGTAATTGTGCAAAGAGGATACAATCCACATAAATGGAACATACAGGTTAAAATATTGAACTATTAATGTGAACTATTTGCAAGAAATTTTAATTGTGGAGACGAAGACTAACATATTGATCATTTATTTTGCAGGTGGTTCAAATGCAGCTGAAACATCTCCCTGTCGTTATTTATCTTTCAGAAATTTAACATATGCGCAAGGTGTGTATTGAATTTCCTTAATATCATAACATTTATTTACTGTATGGAAGGTAAAAATTCTTTGATACCTTGTCTAATATTTAATTCATTATGTTGTAGATGCAATGGATACGCAAATGGTGTATCTTACAGAATGAGTAGGTTGAGATTTGGAAAGTAAATGTATGGCAGGTTGAGTGGGCATAAATTATAATTGTAAACATTTCCAATTAATGTATATGAGATTATACATTGTGTATATTTAAAATACATAAATATGGAACATGTACAACTGACATACTGAACGTTGAAAAATGCACATTATTTTTTAGCACTTTGAAAAACCCAACCCTGTTCTTCAAAAGGCGCAACCCATGGTGATTTTCCTTCTTGTTGTAATCATTTACTCCACATCAACTACTTATTAGGTGGATATGGGTTGAAATTTTCCAAAGAGATGGAAAAAGGGGTGCGTTTTCTGCCACGTTGAAAAATGCATGGTGTTTATCAACACTTTAAAAACCGTGATAACGTGCTTTTCCTTCTTGTTGTAAACATTGAATCCACATAAACTACTTGTCATGTGGATATGGGTTAAATGTTTCCAATGAAATGAAAAATGGGGTGCATTTTCTGCCACTTTGAAAAATGCACAATGTTTTTTAGCACTTTGAAAAACGCGACCCCGTTCTCCAAAAGGCATAACCCGCAGTGCTCTTCCTTCTTGTTGTAAAAATTAAATCAACATCAACTACTTATCAGGTGGATATGGGTTGAATGTTTTCCAATGTGCTGGAAAATAGAGTGTGTCCATTTTACAACCACTTTGAAAAATGGACGATGTTTTTTAGAACTTTGAAAAATGTAACCCCGGTTCTATAACAAGGCACAACCCACGATGCATGTTCCTTCTTGTTATAATGATGCAATTCCATCATCAACTACTTATCAAGTGGAGATATGGGTTTAATGTTTTCAAAGTGCGGTGGAAACATGAGTTGCATTTAGCGACCATGTTGAAAAATGCACAGTGTTTTTTAGGACTTTGAAAAATGTAATTCAGTTTTTAACAAGGTGAAACTCACAATGAATTTCCTCCTTGTTGTAACAATGTAATCCACATCAACTAATTTTCAAGTGGCTATGGGTTGGATGTTTTCAAAGTGTTGAAAAATAGAGTGTGTTTTTCGACACGTTGAAAACTGCACGGTGTTTTTCAGCGCTTTAAAAAACACAATTCAATTCTTGAAAAGGTGCAACCCATGATGTTTTTCCTCATTAAAATGATGCAATCCACATCAACTACTTATCAGGTGGAGAAGGGTTGAATTTTTTTCCAAAGTGATGGAAAATAGGGTGTGCTTTTCCACCATGTTGAAAAATGCACGGTGTTTTTCAGCACTTTGAAAAACACGTAACCCCATTCTCCAACAAGGTCGCAACCCACTGATGCATCTTCCTCCTTATTATAAACATTGCAATCCACATCAACTACTTATCAAGTGGATATGGGTTGAAAAATTTCCAAAGCCATGGAAAATGGGGTGCGTTTTCTGCCACGTTGAAAAACGCACAAGATGTTTTTTGAAGAAGTTTGATAACGTTAAAAATGGCCTAAAAATCCCTTTTGAAAATCAAGTTTTTTGAACTTAGCCATTTTTTAGCTTCTTTAACTCGGCGCAGAAAATTCACTGTGTCAACACTCTCAAAAACGTGCACCTTTTTGAACTAGGCGCAGGAATTCTCATGTCGACATAAAAATGTGTGCCCCTTAGAAATCCTTTGGCGCACTCAATGTCATGTCGACATCATGAAATCCTTGCGCCCTCATTGTTTGGTTGGCTGAAATTATCATGTTAACATCCGAAAATATGTGCTTAGGCGTTGGAAGAGTTGTGTCGACATCCATAAGGTTGTGCTAAGGCACACTTTTTAGCGTGTCGACACTCCCATAAGTGCACCAAAGGAAGTTGGTGAAATAATAAATGCCATTTTTCCTATAAATAGGCACCTGACACCTGTCATTTTCACATTTTGAAAATTGAAAAAAGTGTTTTCTTTGCGCCTGTCAGCTATCCTTGTCACCCCCGTGTGCCATTTTTTGAGCTTGTGGACCCCAACGTCATCCTTCATCTTTTATAAAACTGGGTAAGTGGCTTCTGCCATCCTTGTTGTTGTTATGGTTTTTGTTTTTGGTTGTGTTAGGTATTAGGGCTTGTATAAAAAGATTAAATCTAAAAAGAAGAACCTAACAATAACAATCTATAACCAACTGGAAACCCCTTTTCCTCTCCTTCCAGATCTACAAATCTGGAAGGCCCCTGCCTCTGAAGAAACCAAAGGCCATTTTTCCTTCTTGCCTTGCTAAAAAAAACCCTCTCTTTACCATTGAGATATCCAAAAGAGAGAGAAAGAGAAAGAAAGAAAATAAGCAAAGCTGTTAAACTGATTAAAAGCTTGGCGCACTGTCCTTCCTTTGCAACATCTACCAAAATCGCACCTTGGCGCACTTTACCTTCTTGCAACATAACCTAAACCCACGCAAGCCTAGTTTAATAACACTTAGCATCTTTTTAAGAGGCACAGGCGCATCTTGTGCAACATCAACATCTAGGATGTTTTGTGTGCTTCAAATCGCACCCACGCATTTTTCCCTTTAGCGCACTGAATTTTCCTTCCAACATCTTCAAAGTTGTGCCTTGGCGCACTTAAACCCATGCAACACAATACTTTTTCACACCCAGTCAAAGCATAATTTTTCCTAAGGCGCAGGCACATTTCCCTTAACATCAACATGACATGTTGCATGTTGTAAACCCGCACCTGTGCTTTACCCTTTGAATCCTCCTAAATGCCCTAAAATTGCATGTTAACACCTCTCAAAAGTGCACCCTTTATAACCCTGGCGCAACTTTTTTCATGTCAACACTAGCACACCTTTTCTCATGTCAACATCCTCAAAAGTTTTCCCAACAATTTTAAGCCTCTGCAACATGTTATGAACCTGCGCCTTGCACCCTAAGCCTTATAATTGCTCATTCTTCTTTCTGCAAGCTTTCATTATGAATAACATGACGGTTGACATGGCTCTTCTGTGTTGGACCTCCTTGATTCTTCTTACAGAACAATAACAACCATCCTTGAGCTCACACATGTCTTCATCAAGAAAGAAACCAACAAAGTCTAAAGCTAAAGCTAAAGCAGTCGGAACAAGAGATGAAGTACAAATATCAGAAAGTCAGGATGCCTGACTCATATGTAGAGAGTGACCTCGACATCAGAGACTCTGAGCTGGGGCATATCGATATGGATGAATTTTGGGCAAGGACCAACCAGGCAAGCAGTGGCCCATGGATGAACAAGTTAGTGGGAAGTGGATTGCACTTTGTAGCTGGGCTGCCAGTAAGTGCTGTAAATAATGAATTTATTATGTTGGTTGCTCGGTGTTACAACAAGGACACTAGATGTGTCAAAGACAAAGAGAAAAAGATGATCATTGACCTCACAACCCATCACTTTGAACTGACCCTGGGCATTCCTCATCACAGGCAATATGTTTCCATAAGTCTAGAAGACTGCAAGAAGGCCTGGGACGAAAATGAGGATAAATGCATGCAAATGATGAATGAGCTTTATCTAAAAACAAGAAGCCGGTAAGTAGATGGCCACAAACCATCCACCGTAGTGACTTCAATGAGGAGTTAAGTGATACAATCACCTTCCTGAATAGAGTATTTGGGCTCCCTGACACCCATTATTTCAATAAATGGATGTTGAGGTACCTAGAGACCATGAGCAAGAATGCCTGATCAACATTTTGGTTAGTGTGAAATCATTAGTGACACCATCTCCCAGTAGCTTCAACAAGTCCCAATAATTGGGAAGTTCTACATGAATTCCTATGTTGTATACACTGCAGCATCAGCAAGATATTTCAGGCTTAGCTCGAAATGGGGTATGGCCCCAAGTCAAAATATATGAATTCTACCTAGAGCTAAAGCTCGACAGGCTAGCATCTCCCAGTTCTCCAAGATTAATGATGCCTTTTTCTATGAGGTAATCTACTTACTGAGGCCGAATATGAGACACGGTCAGACCAGCCCGAGTGTGATTGTTGCCACGAAGAAATGGGGAGCATTGTTCACACAATTCCCCACATTCACATATCTCAGAGTGGTGAATTTCGAGGGTGAACCAAAAAAGCTACCAAGGTATGCAGGGCCCAAGCTGATCCTCTTGGAGTTGTCAAGGAAACTGATCACTTACCATGAGAAGTGCATGAAGAGAAAGAAAGGAGGAACTCCATTCCCCCTTACAGTTGGCCAATACACCTGCACCACACTTGCCAAAGCACGGGAGATGTATGCTGAGCTTGAGTTGTTGAATCTAAAGCACAACTTCCCAGCAAGGCTGACCTTCGACTGCCGAAGCTACCTCCCAAGGGTGAAAATTGATCCCATCCATGTTCCCGAGATCGAGGACATTTGGATCGACCTGACACATGAGATAGACATCAGGTGAAAGGATCACTCCCGACTGGCTCTGGAGGAGATCGTCCACTATGGTGTAGCCATCATCCCAAAGGGATTCCAAGAGACTGATCAAGAAATTGATCAGGTTTACCTTGACACAGATGGGGACGATTGGCCATTCGTAGAGGTCGACAGAGCCAAAGCACCTAAGACCATTCAGGAAAGGGTTAAGCCCACGTTGCAGTGCACCAAGAATTGGTGCAAATAGAATGGTCTCACCTACCTCGGAGTAGATTTCACTACTTCTCCTTCAGGTAGAGCACCTCCAAGACTGGCCCAAGTGCTGAAAGGAAAAGGAAAGGACAAGGAGG